>OX465282.1:21533808-21998188 GCA_949987705.1 Thereva unica
TTTTGGTGTGAAACTGTTTTATTGGCATATATTTCGGACAAAGCTTGCCAGTTGTTCCAACAGATACGCGGGCCGATGAAATTAATGCAGATCTAAAATGATCACTCATTTAGGGACAGATTGAAAAATTTCATTTAAAATAAAATATGAAATAGCAATCGGAGAACTCAGAATTCAGTACTATTCTCCTCAACATAGGAGATAGAAAATGTTCTGAGATTAAAGATATGACATTGAGCTGCTCGCTGCTCTTTGAAATTTCGTAATAAACGCTGAAGTTTTGACATTTATGACTATTTGTAAAATATCAACTAAACAAAGTCCACTCACTTAGTAATGTCGCAAACGTTCTAATACTTACAAGGGAAACATCGAGCATCGTATAAAAAGAAGTGTTACAGTGAGTTGTTAGCCTTGCATGAATATATTTTGAACCAGTGCCGTGCGGGTGGTATGACTAGCTGCACCGAAACAAGAAAACGGGAAGCAGCAGTGGTCCTTTTTCAGAATCAAATCAGTAGTGTTGTTTTATAATATTGCCAATATTCGCCTCCCACGGATATTTATTCGATTTTTTAGGGGCATAGAATTATGAATTTTTGAGCTGCACAATAGGCATCAATTTTGAAAAGTTGATGATCTTTTTTAAAACTTTTTTTGGAAAACAAATGTAGAGGCCGCCATAGGGGAAGTCTTGAATAGGGTGCCAATTACCTGGGAACGTAAAAATCCACGCGCATGAGAGGAATTCTGAATATGGCTAGGTGTCTGTACTGTCACGTAGTATAAAATTTTTCCTATAGGTGGTGCTCAAACTCGAATTTAAAAAAATTGTGGGTAACACATTTTTTATTGGTAACTAAATTATTTTATGTACTCAAAATCATGTTTTGCAAATTTGTGCTTTGTTTCATTATACATCATCCCGGACTATGCACACCAATTTTTATTTATTGAAAGGCGTTGCAAGGCACGCGGGTTTTTGCTAGTACTCTATATGAAAAAAAGAGGCAAAAGCGCGTATGACCAAAGTCCGCGTAGTGTGGATGCACCATAACAGACACCAAGGCCCTCTCAACTACAGGCCCCGAAGGAGAGTTTTTCATGGTGGTCAACCCAGTCCAAAAATTCACCGGAGTGAACGGAATAAACATAACGCGGAATAAGTTCGGGAACGTTTTGGTTATAGTTTTGCAGTAAAAAGTGATAAAATATTGTATTTTAACACTTTTAACTGCACTTGGATTTACCAGTGAATAGTTTATTAGTGATTTAATTAAAAAAAAATAAAAATAATTTAGTGATTAAGTGTCTTTTAAGTGTTTTAATTGTTAAGGCGAACAACTGTTTTTACATTCACGGTGTTTTTTCATGTTTATTTACGAAAAAAATGTTGAAAATTAAATGTTTTGTTTAGTTATGGAATTACAAGTGATTTTAAAGTGATTAATACATATTTTATACAATTATTATTAAAAATATAGGTGTAGAAAAACACTTTTCTTATTCACTTTTCCTTTCACACTTTTCTGCACTTATATGTTTAATAATAATTGCATAATCAATTAATTAATGACTTTAAAATTACTTTTAATTAAATAATCAGCATATTTTTCCTTAATAAACACTCAAAAAACACCGCGAAAGTAAAATAAAATGATCACCTCAACAATTAACACACTTAAAACTCACTAAATCACTTTTTTTTTAAATTTTTTCTTATTAAATCACTAAAGAACTAATCACTGATAATCCATGTATAGTTTAAAGTAATAACTTACAATGATTTTCCACTTTTTACCACAAAAATATAACGAAAACAATCCCGAGCCTATTCCGCGCCATGTTTATTCTAACCAAATGTCAGATTATGTGGACCGACTTCAGCTATGGTTGTATTAGTTCAAGAGAGAACTTCATGGCCTGTAATGGAGAGGGTCTTGCAGACACTATTGTGTTGAATGGGATGATAAATTTTGTCTATATTGTAATCAGGGCCGGCCTTAGGAATTTTGGCACCCCGTGCAAGATATTCTTATGCGCTCTTAAGTTTTTAAAATATTTCTTTTAGGTAGTTTACCTTTGTTATTATGCACAAATTGTACAGTAAAGGTAAGTACGAGTACAGTCGTCGTCGTCCAAATTGCGGGCATTTGTTGTATAACGGATATATGATAGATATATCACGCGGCATTAAGCGCTAGTTCGTACAAGTAAGTGAAAACAGTACCGTTGTGATGCTACCTTTTCTCACCTATATAATAATTTGTCTATGCCATTATGAACAAATAGTATTTCACATCCCACAGTCATTTGTTAGTTTATTTCTGGGAAAATGAAAGACTTTTGTTTACAAATAAAAGAAGTACATCTGCAAACTTCAATCAATATGTTGTCAGTCCGATCATGATAATTTAAAATTCCAATCAAATTCGGTTTATTGCAGAGCCAAACAATAGTTGACTTTTTCAGATCACCAGCAAAGATTTTGCTTTAGTACAACGGACCCTTCAACGTAAGTCCGATTTTACTTATGATGTTGAGTGAGTGAGTGAGACATTGTTCTCTCTTTTCTTCTTTTAGGGTTAAGGAAAAAAGAGATCTATAGAGGGCCCTATAACTCTCTCATCCGAACGCACAAGAAGCATATGTAGGTGGAGGAGGGCTCTGGAACTTCCTGGGAAAGTCGTATGGCTGCTATTGTCCAGCACTATTTTATTGCTAGAAACTGGATACAATAGATCTACAGTAAGAAGACAGAAGTGCAGTGCATATTCCAGGTTTTTGAGTTTATTGCATTCTGATATATTATTTTTAATTTTTATTATGACTCTTATCTTAAATTGAGCTATGCATGCTGAGTTATCGGACTGCCCCCCCCCCCCCCGTGCTTATGTGCACAATTACACCATGGTACAATAATTACAAGGTAAGCTCATTAGGGCCCCGGGACGTCACTCAGATCTTAGTTTACAAATGAAAAAATCTTTCTCGTGACGTCACTCAGATCTTTTATGATGCCTTGCAAGATGGAAACAGAGTTTTTCCTTACGAGCTTACCTTGTATTATTATACCATGAATTGCAGCATCTATATCTTCTGCATTTCAAGATTGTAATTTTTTAGCCGATTTTCACAAATGCACACGATTCTAAAACGTCATTCATTCACTTTTATCTATGAAATACATACCGAAAAAAATGCCGGCACAAGAATGAACGATGCCGAGCCTGCTTTTTGGAACAAATCTTACTCATTTGCCAAAATGACTTAAAAATGTCGGAGTTATTCAATGTTGAAATACCGAAGGTCTAGATGGCGCACTCCTTATTAACAATAATCTTTGAAAGCGAATTTCCTAAAACACATTTTTTGCGCTTAGGTACTTCTGGCTATTAACTGTAGAGATGCAAAAATATAATGAAGCGCCCTTGGGCTGTCTATTACGGTTTTTGAAACTTTCTTTATCTCCTGTACACATTCGACATTGTGTCTTGTATTATGCAGGCGTTATCAATGTATTTCGGCGGTAGAGGTGGCGCCCTCTCCCCCTCGCACGTGTTCGCCCACCCCTAAAGCCGGCACTGATTGTAATTGCTTTAACTAATTACACTTTTGCAGATTAAACATATTATAGTCCTGCCCATTACCTTTAAGATTTTTTGATCAGGACATTAGATGGTGTAGCATTTTAAGAGAAAGAAAGTACAATATGAATTCAATTTGCCGAAATACAATCAGACACTTTCATCTTATTAAACTCAGACTCTCTCATCACAAAACAAAATCCTTCAAATACCTTTCTAATAAATACCTGAAAGTGTGCTCATAAATCCAAAACCACAACAAACAACATCCTTATCGTTCCTTTATCTTTACCAAAGAAAAATCTGTCCATCTCGGAACAATTATTCTAGTATTACCTTCCGGTCTATACACCTCATAAAAAAAGGGAAAGAACACCGATAACAACAATAAAAGGACATGTAACAACAACAATAGCCACAACAACAAAAACTTGTAGAAAAAGAGAAAAAAGGATCACCTCAGGAAATCAGAAACGAAGAAAACTCTACTTGAAAGGCAAACATCCGTTTAATTGTCCCAGTTTTCATCTCTTAATCACAAAATCTCTTCCAGCAGCAATAAGAAGTAAAAAACGAAAGGAAAAAAACCAGAATGTCATCCTTAAGGACATTCGCCTTTTATATAAACACAAAAAAAAATCTAAGAAAACTCAGTAGCAAAATGAGCCTCCAGGATAAATATACATTAAAAAAAAGGATAAAGAAAGGAAAACAGGGAAAAATCTCGCAGATCTGGAAAGTTGTAAAGAAATGGGAATCGGGTCTGTCCCGACCCGTCCGGGCGGGGTCGATTGCTGGGGGATTCCTTTGATAGGATCGCAATTAATTTACTGTATCGAGTTACGAGAGTTATCTGGGCCAAGGATTCTGGGTTTATTTTTCTTCAAGTCCTTCAGAGGTACCTGTGTGTGGTGCGGCATGGCTGCCTTCATCAACCTCACCAGTGGTTTACCATCAAGTTATCCGATATTTCACAGGCTATTTCCCTTAAGGATGCGTTTTATTGGTTTTTATTGTGGTCTCTTTATCAAAGGAAGAGAAAAAAAATAAGCGGAAGTAGGTGGATGTGTTGTGGTTTTTCAAGGTATTTTTTTGTGTCACTTTTGCATTTTGGAAATTTATTTATTGTTTTGGTAGAAGACATGTGTAACATTTGAAAGGTAGTTACTTGGTCTCGTATCTGATTTCCTTAAGAGCCGGATGGTAGTATGGTGAATTCAAGTAAACACCCTCAACATAATCTCAGCTACCGTTCATTTATTTGGTGTCTCGTAGAAGATGCATGGTTGCTGGAAAATCGCATTATAAATTAGTTCGGAATTGAGCCTTAGGCTGGGCGTATACATCTCATTTTTCACTGATATGATTGTCTGTTGTGGGCAACGAAAGTTCGTAGTACTAATGTGCTAAAATGAACACAACACACACATGCTATTCGACTTGAGACAACGTCGTCGTTTATATGAACAAAACGCGATCGTTCGAGATAAAAAAGATGCCTATGCTGAATACATTTTCGAAACTACTACTATTTGTAGTAAATAATGAACCATTTTTGGTAAAATTTGACTGTCTGACTATTTTCGTTAATTGGCTTCTGACAGACCTTATGTTATAAATTCTTTTTTTTTTTTTTTTATAAAAATGCACTTCATAACACCTTCTTGATTTTTGTTTTGAATAAAGTTTAAGACCTCTTCTGTCTATTAAAACTTGTCTGCCTGACAATTTTTGTTAATAAATTTGTCAGACTGAATTTTGAATGCGCAGCATCAATACATCAAAATCAATCACTGGCATTTCATAACACCTTGTTCAAAAAGAAAACTGAAGTTTAAGATGTCCTCTATGCATAAAAATAAGCCTGTCATTGAAAAGATGTGTTTTACCATGTCAGATATAATTTTTAAGCGCCGTGACAGGGGGCTTTCTTTAAAAAAGAATATTGCAAGGGCCTTGCCAAAACACTGCTTTAATTTTTTCCTGGAAGAAGGCTTGACATCTATTTTATGAATAAAACTTGGTCTGTCAGCAAAAAAAGTTTTTTACTATGACAGACTTCATTTTGTGCTGCGACCACATTTTTTAATGTATAAATGTGGTATGATCGTTGCTAACTAAAAAAAATTTTTTTTTTCAATTCTAAATTATTGTAAATCCCGTTTGTATACTCAAATACGTTCGTGACTTTCATAAAGAAAATAATTTATAACAAGTGGTCTGTCAGACATTAATAAACAAAAATTGCCAGCCAGACAAGTTTTATTAGACAGAAGAGAACTTAAACTTCATTTAAAACAAAAATCAAGGAAGTGTTATGAAGTGCATTTTTATAAAAAAAAAAAAAAAGAATTTATAACATAAGGTCTGTCAGAAGCCAATAAACAAAAATTGTCAGATAGACAATTTTTTTCCAAAATGGTTCATTATTTACTACAAATTGTATAAATTTCAGACAGGTGTTTTGGAAGATAAAATCATTGTTTTTTAACAAAATGCAAAAATTCATAAAAAATAGCAATTAACAAATTTTGACTAGTCCGGCGGGCGGTACATGTTTTTTACATGTTTTTCACCCAATCTCACTTTATTGTTTTGAGGTGTTCGATGGGGGACCTTTTTTGTCATGGGAGCTTAGACTAGTAGTTGAAAGCACTTCACTCATTTATTCGAGAGAGAGAGAGTGCTATTCAGGTCAAAAATACAAGAGTCAATTTGGCAAGAAGGGCAAGAGGTATACAGTTGGAGATCATCAGCATACAGATGAAAGGAACAGTGGCCGATAGTAAAGGGTAGATCATTGATATATAATGAAAATAGTAGGGGACCAAGAATTGAACCTTGAGGAACACCAGAAGGCACCTGTAGAAGAGAGAAGAACACATTGTTATGACGAACAAATTGAAAACGGTTAGATAGCAACGAGGAGAAACTCCGTGTAGCAGAAGAAGAGAAATGATAGAGCTGACTTAGTTTGGAAAGTAGGATCGCGTGCACCACCGAGTCGAAGGCTTTCGAGAAATCAATAAGCACTAATATTAGAACGCCGCCTTTATCAAGCGCAGAACGAGTGTCAATTGTTAACTTTAGTATAGCGGATTCTTAATCTTCTAATAACTCGGTCTGGTACCAGGGCGGGTTTTTTTCCTTATTTGATATGTATATTCTCCAGCAGTAATTTAGCTGCCTAGTACAATTTGTATAGCACCTATTTCTTTGTGTTAGGTAATAAGTTAATTAGTAATTTTGTGTGTTGCTTTTGTTTTATTTTAGTCAGATTGATTTTTTCAGGGCTAAAGGGCCGTGCGGCGGCCAAGGATCTCACTCCGGACTTTATTTTTCAGGCATCTTCCTATTTCAAATAAGTACTCCGCGGCCTTCCGGGTAAGGGGCCATCACGTGCAGGTGAGTGATAGAACACAGGTTAAGGTGGTGCCTCCAGGGTCTTACTACACCCCGAACCCGGCAAGCCTGCTCGAGGTACCGCCTTTATGATTTTCATGTAGATTTTTGGGAATTGTGTTAGTTCAAAAGTGGTTTGTTCGGGCAACCAACTAAAGGTTCTCATTATACCTATCCTTTCCATTGCAAATCATTTGTTAGTTTTACATCTACGATGTTAAGAGCTTGATCAACCGCTAAATCTCGACCGTTCCGGAAATAACTGAGCTGGTTTCATTTGGAGATTAGACCGTAACTCTCCATATGTACTCTCACAAATTTTTCAAGTATATGTATATCTTTAAAGAAAGGATATACATTCATATATTAATCTTCCGCCAATTATCAGGAGTTTTTTTTTCTCATTTTCACAAATGTTTTTAAGAATAGCTGTATGTGAATCGCTTTAGATGGTCTGTCTGTTGTTAAAAATTGGTTTCGACATAGCCATTGACTGTTTTAAATGATGTATCTTATCATGAGTCTAGCTACTTCCAAAGATGAAAATACCAGCTCTTTTGTAACTTTGATCGTTTCATGACTTCCAGAAAAAACATTTTTAATAAAAACAAAAGTTAATAACAGTCTCCTTTAGAAAACGATGGAAACATAATTTCTTTTAAATATTCCCCATTAACTCATAGTAACATATCTCCAACTAACAAGAACCATCCCCATGAGAGCTGCCTACATAACTTCTACAAGATCATATAGTCGACTTGTATCCTAAATGAGACTTACATGCACACAGTCCCTACTCATCTCCCAAGATGCATCAACAAGCAAGGCAATCGAATGTAGTGCTTACAACTCCCTTAGCAACATGTCAGAATGAAGCACATAACGCTCGAGAAGGAAAGCGCATCTCCTCCATTGATGCATATTCCATTGGGATCATAATGAGAAGAAATGGTATCAGGGTCGGGTCAGGCTCCTTAAGGGATGCGCTCCAATGTACCCTTCAATATATATTTCAAATTATTCTGTTACTTCTGGCACTCATTTATGCTCATAACACCCAACATAATATTTTCGTATCCTCTCGTTTTATTTAATTTGCCAAGGCACCTCCGCCCTTCGTCCGCTCACTCTGTTGTGCATCTCTGTCCCGCTCACCCTCTAATTAGTTGAAGGTTTATTGGGGTGGAAGCATCACTTTGGAGTTCATGAGTTGTCATAAAGTTGGGATCATCTTTAATGGTTTTACTTAGCGTCGTACAAAGTTGTAAAAGTTTTATTTTATGAATGGTTAACTGAATGATGATAAAGTACGACTTGTGGCTTTCTGTTGCTGTTTAAAATGTGTAAGGATTGAAACAGTTTAGTTTTTAGGTATATTTGCATTAAGTGTTTGAGCTTAATTTTTTTAAATGAATGAAAGTTTTGTGCAGATTGAAATCACTTAATATGGCGGTAAGAGATTAAGTAAAAGTTGACAACCTCTACTGAAGTAATTTTAAAACTTATTTTTAAGTCTAGTTGTTTTATTAAAACGAATATGTCATCTTTCATTTTTTAAGAACAGGAGAAATGATAGAAATTGACGGCAAAATCCAGTGTCCGAACTTGACCCCAACACAAAGCGCAGGAAGGAAACAATTTGACGGCCATATTCATACAAGAGGGACCATTAGAAATGGTAATTTAACATTACAACAATGCAGGACAAGGTTTTATTTTTGGAATGTGTAGGGGGGTCAGTGTAAGCTTAAATTTGAGTTTTCGGGATTGTAACCACCCCCACATTTGGCCGCCATCTTGGAAAAGGTGTGCAAATGGTTTTTCCACTATATCTCCGTAACAGTTCATCTTACAGAAAACTTGCAAGGAGACTTTTAGTTTAGAATGAAATTATCTACAATTTATTATTATTTGACCGTAAATTGAATATTTAAGAAGTTATAAGCCTTAGAACAAAAAACAAAAATAATAACAATTTTTTTCTAGAGGGTTTCATAAGGAATAATTTTCGTTCATACCTTTTTCAATTTCATTCACTACGAAAGGTTTTACAACGCCCCAAAGGTATTGACACTGACAGATTTTCTGAATAATTTTTTACGATTTTACCTCGTCCTCTCTCTAGAAATACTAAACAACAGGTAGTAAGAAATAGTAGTGAATGAATGACTTTATGTAATAGGAAATGGCGATGTTTGACTAATGTAATAAAATTTTTTAGCAATTTACTGTGGGTTTTTATTGCGGTTATGATATGTTTTACAAGGTACGATTTGGATTAAAATGAAACTCTTTGAATAATAGCATGTATTAGTTACTCCAATTTTTTTAAATAATTTGTGTTAGGGCTGCAAAAAAAACTTGCAATGTTGAAGTACCATTTCCATGGACTAAATACCCATATGCACTTATTCACGACTTGAAAAAGTCATCAAACGTTCAATAAATCCTTTATTGGACTACGCGGCTAATATTTTCTGGGGTGAATTCTGGATGTGTGTGGAGAAAAAAGTTGTTCTAGTGAGGGGAGCTATCCCCACTATCCACAAAAAAATGTATTTTTTTAAAACGTTTTTATTAGCTCGCTTTCTTGTCTGTCTGTTTGCCCGGTACAAATCTTGCAATTGATTTCTTGAATATTTCCGGTTACCCGATCACCCTGAATTTTTGCACACAGCTCCAGCTCCGATGACAATGCAATATGGTATACTCATTACACCGTTAGATACATGGCGGAGGTCTCAAGAGGACGGATTACTGTTTTCGTCACGGAACAAATTTTGCAATCGATTTTTCAAATACTTCCGGATATCCTATCATTCTCAAATTTTGCAGACAGCTTTAGCTCAAGATGACAATGCAATATGGTATATACCTTTAGGTCCATGGGGGCCGTCTCAGGAGGGCGAATTGAAATATTCTTCACAACTCCTTCGACATGGGTATCATATGAAAGGATATGATAAGTAGAACACCATAACCAATATAGTATGTTCAATATATCGTTGGTCCATGGCGACCGTCTCAAGAGGGCGGATTACCATTTTCTTCACAACACCCGAAACATGGGTGTCAAATGAAATGCTGTGATAAGTAGAACACCATAAGCAATATAGTATACTCAATTTATCATTTGGTCCATGGCGGCCATCTCAAGACGGCGGATTACTATTCTCTTCACAACCCCCTCGACATGGGTATCAAATGAAAGAGTATGTATGATAAGTAGAATACCATAAGCAATATAGTATAGTCAATATATCGTTTGGTCCATGGCGGTCATCTCAAGAGGGTGGATTAACATTTTCTTCACAAACCCCTCGACAAGGGTATCAAATGAAAGGGCATCATAAGTCGAATGCACAATACTATCATTTGGTCCATGGCGGCCATCTCATGAGGGCGAATTACCATTTTCTTCACAACCCCTTGGACATGGGTATCAAATGAAAGAGTATCATAAGTAGAATACCATAAGCAATATAGTATACTCAATACATCGCTTGGTCCATGGCGGCCGTCTCAAGAGGGCGGATTAACATTTTCTTCACGACCCCCTCGACATGGGTATCAAATGAAAGCGTATTATAAGTGGAAGACCATTAGTAATATAGTATACCCAATATTTCGTTTAGTCCATGGCGGCCATCTCAAGAGGGCGGATTAACCCCCTCGACATGGGTATCAAATGAAAGGGCATCATAAGTCGAATGCAATAAGCTATGTCTTTAGATCCATGGCGGCCTCCTCAGGAGGGTGGGTTACCATTCTCTTCAGAACCCTTTCGACATGGGTATCAAATGAAAGAGTATCATAAGTAGAATACCATAAGCAATATAGCATACTCAATATATCTTTTGGTCCATGGCGGCCATCGCAAGAGGGCGGATAACCATTTACTTCCCAACACCCGAAACATGGGTATCAAATGAAATGGTATGATAAGTAGAACACCATAAGCAATATAGTATACTCAATTTATCGTTTGGTCATTTGGGTATCAAATGAAAGGGTAGTATAAGTAGAATGCAATGAATGCGGCTTACCATTTTCGTCACTACACCCGCGACGTGGGTACTACAGGAAAGTGTGTGACAAGTAGAATACAATAAGCTATATGGCGTTATTGTAAATTTAACTTAACGGCTAACATGAACTGGTGGATTGCCTAACTTTACAACAACCTCGAAATGGGAATCAAATGAAAGGACATGCCATGTAGAATAAAATAAGCTACGTGACGTAATTCAAAATTTAAGAACCAGTTACATAATGGAAATTAATACGGTAAATTATTTAAAGTAAAATTAAAGATAAAATTTTCAGGTAATTACGACTGAAATTTAATTTATAGATATTTTTATATGAAGAAAGCAGTTAAATACAATCAAAAGTCATCTAAACGTTTTTCAGTAAAAGAGTAGTTTCGAGTATTCATGAGTGGAAATAGTAAAAATAATCAAAAAAGAGACGCAGCTATTATTGAAATAAAAATCATATAAAATTAATTTAGCTTACTTCTTCATTTTAATTTTCAGGAATTTCAAAATTAAACAGATTGGTATATTATTAGTAGATTTAGGTAACAATTTTCCACATGTATCCGCCATAATATCATGAACATGTCAAAAAGTGATTGCAAAATGTCACATACAAGACTAAAAAGCAAATAATAATTATCAGATAAAAAAAAACTTTTTAATATAGCACGTTTTTATAACTATCTAAAAGGAATAAAATAATTTCTCCTAGCCCCATACAGATTTAGAACCTCAAACATATTCCTAACCCCATACAGATAGACCTGAAAATTTGTGATTGTGAATTTGTAATAGCTATGAAAATATTTGTTAGATTTTAAACGAAAAAACGTTGTGCATCGATAATCCTTAAGTAGGATAAATCGAAAGGACAATTGCACATAACGAAAATGATCAAGCTCCTTTAAAACACATTCAACAATACATTTTGTATAGATTCTCTTTTTAGCCATTTGTACAGTTAGTACTTGGACATGTTTGGCCGTCGTAAGACCGCATCTGCTCCCACTAATAATTCCTTAAAACTCTACGGCCATCATATACCCCATAAAAAGCTAAGCGGCCGGTGTTCGCCCGTTGTAAGGATATTTTTTATTTTCACCGGGGCAGCGACAAAAAAGTTTCACTCCAATAAAATGACTTTAGTAAGCATGGAAAACCATTGATTATATTTTTTTAGATTATAGGTATATTATTTGATAATTCTTTAAAGAACTTAGATTGGATTAAAAATATTACTTTTGAATATATTTCTACAAAAAAAATTGATTGAGTGTTTTTTATTGCAATTCAGTTTTTTTTACAACAATTGAATTCGAATTTTTCTAAAACTGATGAAATAAAAACGAACATACGTGTTCTATGTTCCTATTTTGTTTTTGATTATTTTTGTGAATTTTCTGTCTGAAATACAAAACCCAGTCAGAACATTGGCAAAGGATTATTGAACCAATTGTATCTCTTTCCCCAAAATGTTATCGGCACGAGAAAATCCATTTAATTAAAAAGAAAACAATTTCATTTGAATAGCCGAGCCCCTAAAACGTGTGTGCGTTCATAAAACAAGAAAACAAACAAACAAAATACGAATATATTTAAAATAGAGAATTTCATTTCGATACGAGAATTGCGATTTGTTTGCGTTTTGCTGGCTGTTAAAACACACTCTTCAGAATATAAAATTAAATCGAGATAAATTTCAAACAAACTCGAAAGTAGAAAGTGCATAAGAGTAAAATTAAATTTTAATGAACGTTACGTTACGATAGAGAGAAAGCGACTGCGACGGTGTTTTTAAGGTTGGCGGGGGCTATAGGGTAGAAATGTGGGTGGTTGTTTTTTTCGTTGGGAGGAATGAGGGATAACGCTTTTATCAAGAATCGTTTCATCCAAATGAGCATATAGTATAGAGGAATCCGTACATTTGGCTTCGAAACGAGGAGAAGCTTTAAAAGGGATTTAAATTCACGTCCTAGTTTATAATGTATAGCAACAGGAAAAGTTTATAGAAGAGCATTTTATAGACAAATATATATGTATATATATATATGTATGTATGCATGTGAATATGTTGTTTTTTCCATCGTCTCCTTCCGCTAACGGATAATAAAATTGGATAAATACTTGAATATCGTATTTCAAGAGTTAAGCTTCATATTAAATGGATTAAAATTGCTTTTGTGATTAGTGCTAGAAGGTGGAGATTTATAGGGTTGTTTAGAGATTTATGTTGAAGCGACGACGGGAGTGTTTTTTATTATGTATAATAGGATATCAGGCATGAGGGATGTGTATATTCACCTCGAAGGTTTCATTTGGAATATATGGGGATTATTGAATAGAAACATTTTAGTTATCAACTTTTCCAGGAAGTCGTTTTATTATCCATTATGTTAATAGCTAAGGATTAAAAGTTATTCGATACATCATAGGAGTTAGTTTCGAGTTTCTATATTTTTTTCGTATGAGTTTATAGGTTATGACGGCAAAATTTTGTATCACTGAACAATGTCCAGAAAGTACCTACATATATCTTACATAGTTTAAAGCAATATTTTTTTTTTTTATGTGATAGTCTAAGCTCAGGTGTCACCCTTTGTACTACTAGTACGGTCGTTTAGCTCATGGTCCAATGTCCAGTAGTAAGCTTAGCTCGAAAGATAGAGAGAAGGACATAATAGGTTAGGGGGAGTCAAGGGGGTGTTGCAGAAAGTGGCGATAAGCCTTGCGTTTGAACTCTTGGATGTTGTATGAGTTCGGGAATACTGTGTTTGGAAGGTTGTTCCACAGACGAGTGGTTCGTGATATAAACGAATTTCTAGATCGGAGTGTGCGCGAAGATAAGGGCTGTAGACTATGGGGGTGAGCCGAGCGGGCAAGTCTTGTGTTGCGGGAAAAATGTTGCGTGGAGGCATGAGGTTACTTATTTCAGTGGAGCAATCATTATGAAAAAAGCGATAAAATTTTGCAAGAGCTGCTACATTCCTACGGTGGCTTAATGAGTCAATTGAAGAGCAAATGGCGCTGTCACCAATAAGTTTGAGAGCGCGGTTTTGCACCTTGTTCAGCCAAGCTAAGATGGTTCTTGGGGCCCCGGCCCAGATATACGAGTTGAATTCAAGACGGGGACGAATGTAGGACTTGTAAATTATAGCCCTGGCAGACGGCTGAAGGAGAAATTTACACCTTTTGAGGAATCCTAAACACTGGGATGCTTGTTTAGCACTTTGGAATATGTGGTTATTCCAGCGCAGATCTTCAGCTAATGTTACGCCTAGGATGTTTAGAGAGGGTTCTGCCGTTACGGTCTTGTTGTCCACTGAAATAGAAAGCGGTTCGGTGCAAGTTTTATTGGAGATGAGACAGTACTTGGTTTTTGATGCATTAAATTCGACACGGTTCTTGTGGCCCCAATCAAGAATTCGTTCGATGTCCCTGTTGATTGAATTGGACAACAGTTGGCGATGATGTAGACAAGGTCTGGCACGCGCTTGTGTTACATTATCAAAACCATAGGAGTAACGTAGAGTACCGTTATCAGCAAAGCTGTGGAGTGAGTTGGAGGGGACTGAGAGCAGGTCATTTATAAAAACTAGGAAGAGAGCTCTAGTGACCGCGTAAAGTTTAATTACCAAACTTTACGCAATGTCACACAACAACTTCCGGCACGATCAAAACGATCAGTCGGAACACTCCATCGATCACCGAACGCAAAGTTCAGTGATCTTGCCGTTTTTCCCCGGTCCCTATGGAGCTAGCCGATTTCCGGCATCTCCAAAGTCGGACTATCAAAAAAGGCTCCTCAATCGTCGACACTTACGTAAGCCACGCGCGCATATAAAAAACATTAATAATAAAACCACAGGAATATATATACATGTGTATATATCTATATATACATATCTTAAGCAATTGAATTTTATTAAGTTAACGATAAAGTAAAGTGATGTTAATTATAGTTTCCTAAAATTAAGAAATAAACCAAAAAAGTGAAGTTCTTAAAAAACGTGTTTTTACTCAAAAAACAAAATAAGTTCCCCCGAATAAAGGAACTAAAGTGGTGACCCCGACGAGCACACGCATCACGATTTTTTTTTTGTTATAAAAAATTAATAAAATAGAATAAATTTCTAAATAGTTAATCATTTTTTTCCCCCCAAATATTAAACAAAAGTTGATCGCCGCCATTAAACTGCAACGTGCATTCGGCCGTAATATCATAGCCTTTTGTTAAGTTTTTGTGTGCGCGAAAGAACCCCGACGAGCACACGCATTACACATTTTTTTTTGGTGATACAAAATTAATAAAATAGAATAAATTTCTAAATAGTTAATCAATTTTTTTTTTCTAAATAATAAACAAAAGTTGATTTCATATTGCCGCCATCAAACTGCAACGTGCATTCGGCCGAAATATCATAGCCTTTTGTTAAGTTTTTTTGTGTGTGCGAAAGAATCCCGTAAGGCAACATATCGAATTCTGGCGGATTTAGTGATCAATTAAAAGAAATCTAATAAAATTGACGAAATTTTAGAAAACAAAAGGAAGGAATTTTGTTGGTTTTTAAGTTGGAAGTCAAAAGTTGAATTCATATTGCGGCCATTAAAAGTTTAATTTATATTGCCGCCATTACCACGTCCAGCTACAGTGACCATAAGCAGTAGAAAAATCTATTTAGCGAAAGAAATCAGGAGCTACGAGGGAACTCTCATAACAGATAACAACAATATTTTTGTTTTTTTTTCTCTTAAGATGTTTTACTAATTTTAGTTTTAAAAATAATAACATTCAACATTAAGTTTAATTTAGTAAATGGTGAAGGATTTTTTATAGAGTTAACGTATTTCTTTTACATAGAAACACATAATTTTTACACGTAACTTCCTCACATATCATTACATATAATACAACTAACATATTACTATGATATAATTAATTATTTTGCAGATAAATATATTGTTTTCCAAATATTATTACATATAACATATATAATCAACATACATATAAGGCGAAATACATTTTTTTCTTTTGCTAACTACATATTACTATCATATAATTTAGCACATAAATACATTATTTTCGAGATATTATGTACAATTAAACATATACCTCTGTACATATATATACACATATATATCTACTGAAACAATTATTTATTTCAGATATTTCATATAGTAAATATTTAACAGTTCGCGAGCAATTATACGTTCATTTCGAACAAATATACGTTGAATTCGTGGTTTCGCTACGCGTTTCGTTTAAAGTACTTAATTTTTTTCTCTCTTTTCGTTCTTTATTTTACTCGTGGTTGTTACAAAATTATCAACAGGTCCAGAATGGAAGCAAATTTAATGGAGCAAGACGTTCCACAAAGTGAGGAGCCAAAACCCGGGTGTCGACGGGATTAAAGTGTCGAAATTAGACATTCCGAAGTTCTGGGTACACCAGCCCGCCTCTTGGTTTTACCAGGCGGAAATCATGTTTAAGATGGCGGGCTGTAAGTCAGATAGTAGTAGGGTCTATAATGTTATGGCCGCATTACCGGAAGAGGCGGTAACGGCAATGCGGCTTAGTCCCGTAGACCACTCTACCTCCTCTTATGAGGAACTCAAACAATATTTGCTTCAAAAATACGGCACTTCAGAGAAGCGCCGACTAGAGCAACTGTTGTCACTGCAAGAGCCCGGAGATCGGAAACCTTCCGAGTTCCTCCAGGCTCTTAAGGCACTAGCTGGCGGATCGACAGCGGTCAATGACGACCTTATCCGGAACCTGTGGGAGCGGAGGCTTCCACAGGCCATCCAGGTCGCATTAGCCACTGCTGCAGACCAAACGTTACCCGGTCTGGCCGCCATAGCGGACAAGGTATGGGAGGTGCTTCCACACGGAGGCGCCTCGTACACGTCCGCCGTCCGCGCAACTTCGGCCAACACTGAGCCAACATTGAGGTCGCTGCAAAGCGCCATCAATAAATTGACGGCCCGGCTAGACAGCCTTAACAGAAGTCCGCGAAGTCCGAGAAGCCGAACACCTGCCAATCGGCAGGGTGGCTCTCGACAGCCCTCGGCCACTCGGCCACAAGGGGCCAACAAACTGCGGGGTAGCCTGTGCTACTTCCACTACCGTTACGGTAGTGAGGCACGCACATGCAAGCCTCCCTGCAGTTTCAGTGGTGGTGGCGCCAAGTCGGCGAAGAAACCACACACCTCCAATAAAAAAAACTAGAGAGTCAGGGGGTCGACATGAGCGAGCATATAACCGGCCGCTCATATCGTTTATTCGTCAGAGACACCAACAATCGGATGGACTTTCTGATTGATTCGGGCTCTGACGTTTCAATTGTTCCCGCCAAGGCGTTCCCGGCCCATAACGGTAGCCCGAACGTCCTTCTGTACGCGGCCAACGGATCACTGATCCGAACTTTCGGCACTAAGTTGCTCGAACTTGAACTCGGCTTACGCCGACGATATGTTTACAACTTCATTATAGCCGACACCACTAAAGCCATTATCGGGGCGGACTTCTTAACGAAGTTCAAATTGTCCGTCGATTTTGAATATCGGCATTTAGTCGACAAGCGCACGAAGTTTCGAATTAACGTGTGCGCTACCGTCGACTACAACCCCGAAACATTTCCATGCCGAGTTATTGGCATATACAAAGAGCTATTAACGAAGTACGCTTCGTTAACAAAACCGCCCAATTTTAACCTTCCGGTTCGCCTCCGCCTCGATAGCTTCGGTTTAACCATTAAGCTAGAGAAATGCGTTTTTGGTGCAACAGAGATTAAGTTTCTAAGCCACCGCATCACAAAGGATGGAATACTTCCATCCTCCGATCGGGTTCAGGCTATCGTTGATCTCGCACCCCCAACTTCTGTCAAATCGATCCAGAAGTTTTTGGGAATGGTGAATTTCTATCACCGATTTATCCCAAAATTGGCTGAACAGTTGGTGCCTATAAACGAGCATTTGAGAAACCTTCTCAACCGCTCACGTGCCAATAAAGTTTTTGACTGGCCAGCAGAATGTCAGGCGGCATTCCTCAAGGTGAAAACCTCGATGGCTGAAGCAACTCTGCTGAACCATCCAATCGAGGATGCAAAATACAGTCTTACGACTGACGCCTCTGATTATGCAATCGGAGGCGTTTTGGAACAATTCAACGGTCATCGGTGGCAACCTCTAGCTTTTTATTCCAAAAAGCTGTCACCAACCGAACGGAAGTACTCTGCATTCGATCGCGAACTCCTCGCAATCTATGCAGCGATCAAACACTTCCGTTACTTCGTTGAAGGACGCAATTTCGTGGTCTATACTGATCACAAACCACTGGTTCGCGCCCTTCACACAAAGACCGAACGATCCCCTCGACAGACCAGACATTTGGGTCTAATCTCTCAGTTTACCACAGACATCAGACATGTGTCTGGTAAACAAAACGTTGTCGCCGACTACTTGTCACGCTCACTAGCAACCGACAACGTCGACTCGGTCACCTTCGACCTGCCTACACTGGCTCAGGCTCAACAAGGTGACACAGAGTTGAAGTCTCTACAAGAGCACCCCAGCAACGGCTCACGGGTAAAATTAGTCCTCACACCAATACCATTTACCGCCCATCAGGTGTGGTGTGAAAATAGTTTAGGCATTCCTAGGCCTTACATACCCATTTCCTTACGGAGACTAGCGTTCAACTCCGAACATAGTCTCTCTCATCCTGGTATCCGCGCTACAAGACGAGCCGTTACCAAGAAATACTTCTGGCCATCGATCAATAAAGACTGCAATGAGTGGTCTCGATCATGCCTAGGTTGCCAAAAGTCCAAAGTTTCACGACATACCAAATCTCCATTGGAGGCTTTCAAACTTCCAAATAATAGATTTGACCATATCCATATGGATATAGTGGGACCCCTACCCCCATCTCGTGGATACTCCTATATCTTAACGATAGTCGATAGATTCACGCGATGGCCTGAAGCATATCCAATTCGGGATATCTCAGCTTCAACAGTGGCAAAGAAATTCGTCACTGAATTTGTCCCACGATTCGGCGTACCACTCGAGATCACAACCGATCAAGGTACGCAGTTCGAATCGAAACTGTTCAATGAAGTTGCCAAATTACTCGGCACTCATCGAATCCGGACCACCGCCTACCATCCACAAGCAAACGGGATGGTTGAACGGTTCCACAGGCAACTAAAAGCAGCCTTAATGGCAAGGGACAGCACTACTCATTGGAGTGAAGACTTGCCCTTTGTCATGTTAGGCATACGCACAGCAATTAAGACCGACTTACAATGCTCACCAGCCGAGCTAGTATATGGTCAGAATCTGAGACTTCCCAATTCGATTTCTATCACAACCGATGAAAATCCAATTGAAGAATCAGAATTTCTCTCTCGCCTTCGTTCTCATATGCAGAACATTAAGGCAATCCATCCTCGGCAATCAGTCCAAAAGGATGTCTACGTGCCAGAAGCCCTGGAGAACGCCGACTACGTTTTCATTCGAGTCGACAGAGTTCGAAAACCTTTCGAACCTCCATATGAGGGCCCATATGAAGTAATCAAACGATTACGAAAACACTTCGTCGTCAAATTGAACGGCACAACCAAGTCAATATCCATTGACAGGCTAAAGCCAGCCTTCGGTTGTGACCGCGACAACGAAGCGAAGCCGTCTAAAGCGGTAACATTCCGTTAACGCTACGCTGGGGGGGGAGTATCTAGTGACCGCGTAAAGTTTAATTACCAAACTTTACGCAATGTCACACAACAACTTCCGGCACGATCAAAACGATCAGTCGGAACACTCCATCGATCACCGAACGCAAAGTTCAGTGATCTTGCCGTTTTTCCCCGGTCCCTATGGAGCTAGCCGATTTCCGGCATCTCCAAAGTCGGACTATCAAAAAAGGCTCCTCAATCGTCGACACTTACGTAAGCCACGCGCGCATATAAAAAACATTAATAATAAAACCACAGGAATATATATACATGTGTATATATCTATATATACATATCTTAAGCAATTGAATTTTATTAAGTTAACGATAAAGTAAAGTGATGTTAATTATAGTTTCCTAAAATTAAGAAATAAACCAAAAAAGTGAAGTTCTTAAAAAACGTGTTTTTACTCAAAAAACAAAATAAGTTCCCCCGAATAAAGGAACTAAAGAGCTGGTGATAGAATTGAGCACTGGGGAACACCTGCGGAGATGTGGTGGGGGTCGGATTCGACGCCATCCAATACTACCTTGATTGAACGGCCTGAAAGGAAGCTCTCAATCCAGTTCTTCAGAACAGAGTCAATACCAATAGCTTGGAGTTTAGCCAACAGAGCGGGATGCCATACTCTGTCAAAAGCCTTGGAGATATCCAGAGCAACCAGACCAGATTCACCAAATCGGTGTATACTTCGGCTGAGGTGCTCCGTTAGGCAAACGAGGAGATCGCCAGTAGATCTTTTCGATCTAAAGCCGTATTGTTTGTCGTTCAATATTTGGTTGTATTCAAGATATTCCATAAGCTTTCTTTTTATTATTGTCTCCATAACTTTGGAGAGAATAGAAGTAATTGCTATTGGGCGGAAGTTAGTAGGGTCACTGAACATGAGCCAGTTTCTAGGAGTCAGGATAAACTCCGGAGAAGTATGAAAGTGCAAAAAGTTTGCGCAGAGGTTTAGCCAAAGGTGAGGCACATTTTTTAAGAACTATAGGGGGAATTTTGTCGGGCCAGTGGCTTTGTTGGAGTCCAGCTCCAATTATTTTAAAGTGACAGTCGGTTAACAAATCTTGCTATTCAATTTCTGGGTCCATGGTAAACCTAATTTTTAAAAGAGCTTACTCAGCAGGCAACTAGTTCTTAGTTACTTAGTTACAGCTAACTAACAGCTACTCGAGCAAATATGTAAATCCGAAATCTTTGGTGAATCGATCATTCCGTTGATAACTTTGAAAAGAAGGACAAGCCGCCCACTTGTCTACGACTTATTAGGCTACTGAGCTTATATTGTTGAACAGTGCTGCTTATATTATGTACGTGCTTTTTTGACCGCCAGGAAGTGTCCAAGTTTGAATCTTGTGCGCAGCATCCCTACGTACTGTACGGTTGAGGACTCTTTTCAGTGTGCGTCTATGAAGGTGCTGCTTCTGTTAAAGGTGGCCTATTTTTTGCCACCGTTTGGTTTGTCACTTAAAAAAATAAGGACTTTTGAATCGACTTTTTGGAAATACTTGAAGTGACGTTTTTTGGGGCTCTGTCAAAAACCAAAATCCTTTTATGTCCACCTATCCAACCTTAGTATAACTTTGAGTTAAAATACTTGATCTACCTTCCAACACCGTTTAAGATACACACTTCTGTTGAAATGCTTTTTCCGACTAGTAATCACATGGACATGTAAAATTTATGCCACAAGGGATCTTTATCCGCGTAAGTCCTACAGAAATAGGAAAACGAAATTAAATATTATAACCATAATATTAGAAGAAGAAAATTGAATTAAGGGCCTGGCCTGTTTACCATTTAATTTTTTTTTCTTTTTTCAAAAAAATTTAGTCTTCTCGTCAAAAGACTTAATACTTGATTATTGACACTAAATTTTAGTCATAGAATTCACACAGGCCCTTGTACATTAAAATCACTTGCGTTTTGCGGTATTACGAACTATCTTTACCTAAGCTTTTTCTTTCATGAGACAGAATTCAAGGATTCTACTAAACCTTGTTCGTCCATTTTCAGTATGATTTTCAATGTAAAAAAAATGTTTAAATTCCTTGTTTTTTGAAGTGGAACTCCTTTTGTCGCGGTAAAGTCATTTGATTTTGTTTAGACTTGAAGCGTTACGGAAAAAGTGAATCTATTTGCAATAAGCATTCTGCGGAGCTTTTTTACAGCCAAAAGTGTTCCAATTCTTTCTGTACACATCTTAGGAATTTAACGAAAATCAAACAAAAATGAAATAGCAAGAAAGAAAAGCAATTGGTCTCATTGTAATTCTGCCTCCTTTTCGCTTACAGTCACAATTATATGAAACGAAAATTCAGATCGTATTTTGAAGTAAAACTTCGGTTCGGGTTATTTGACCATGTGGTTAACCGATCATACACACAGCTTCAGTTCCGATGACACCCCGTTTATGACTAGGTGCAACCCGGGTTCAACCCAGTCATAAACGGGGGGAAGTCCACTTTTGGAGTTAGTTTTGTGTTCGATGTTTTTACTTGCACATGAGCAAAAAATTATTTCGTTCTGAATTTTTACGTATGTATAAGTGAAAATTTCACACAAAAGTTTGAGGTTCTGTTTTAATTTCTGTACAACTCTATTTAAACCTAAGCGAACTCAATTCGACATCAAATCATCATCATCTGCAGCACTACAGCCTGTTGGACTTGGCTTCCTCCAGCATTTCTCTCCACGCCGTGCGGTTCCTGGCTAATGTCTTCCAATTACGTACGCCTAACTTTACTAAATCTTCCTCAACGGAGTCCATGTATCGCTTCTTTGGCCAACCTGAATTACGCTTTCCATCAGGGATTCGATTTCACGCTATTTTTACAGGGTCGCTATCGCCAAGCCTTTGTATGTGTGTCACCCAACGTAATCTACTTAATTTTATATTTTTCACAAGGTCGGGTTCCCGGTACAGTTGGTATAAGTCATGATTATATCTCTTTCTTCGTGGACCGTTTTCGCAGACACCGTGAAATATTGTGCGTAGAATTGTTCTTTCAAAAGTGCTTAAGAAAAGTTTCATCAGCCGCTTTCAGAGTCCACGCTTCTGATCCAAACACCAGAACTGACTTGATTAGCATGGTATACTGTTTACATTTCATTCCTCTACACAAAAAGCGTGATGTAAGATGTTGCCGAAGGCCAAAATAGCTTCTGTTAGCAACGGTTATTCTGCTCCTCCATTCAAGTGGGATCGTTTTCTGACGACAGATCGATTTTATAAGCTTGTTTAATCCATTCCTTAATTCTTGGCCCCCATATTTCCAATTTTTCCCACAGTAGATAATAAACAGATCTTTCTCTAGTTGTCGCATATTGTTAGGTCCCCCTTTTTTGGTATTTTGGCTATGATACCTTCCGTTCAGTCCTCTTTCCAGGTCGCTTGTAGAGTTTACGTTATTTGTGAATAATAGTTAATAGTTAGAATAGTTCTCCATCTGCGGCTGACGGCCGCATGATCTATCTGATTTCTCGTTCTACAATCGGGCCATACCCAGGTCTGTTTGTGTATCTTCTTGTGACAAAAGTAAGTTCCACTTACTACGGTGGGAGTTACAAAAGCCAACGAAAAGCTCACCATTCATATTGGTAACTTGGCTTAGGCCTTGATTTCCAATTGTTTGTTCAAGGCCAGTGTTGTCACAGCCGATCTGTGAATTTAAGTCACCTATTAATACAATGATGCCTCCCCTTGGAATAGAGCAAAAAACCTCATTCAGTCGCAAAAAGAACTCGTCTTTGATGTCATTTTCTGCGTTGGAGCATAGCATTGAACTAGCTTAGTACTTCTTAGTCTGGTACGCAGGCGCACGGTAATAATCCTCTCAGAAACTTGTGCCCAGCTAATGAGGCTGGAGCTGTCTTCTTTGGTGAGTATCACGCCAACGCCACTCCTACAGCTTTCAGTTTCGTTTCTCCCAGAATATAAGAAGGACTCACCGATTGGGCAGATATTCGACCTCATCAGGCCATCTCTGGTCTCGCTAAGTCCCATGATCTTGATTTTATATTGATTCATCTCGCTGAGGACTTCATCCAGCCGTCCCTCAGCAAGCAGTCTTCTCACATTCCATGATCCGATTCGAGTCCTGGTTCGAAAAGCAAAGGTCATCGTCGTGCCTCCTATCCGGTTCCGAGGTATTATTTGTCGATTCGTAGAAATGGTGTTTTTTATGAGAGTGGGTTCCTCCTCCTCCGCCCAGACGACTGGAAACTCTGTTTTATGGCCCAAAAAACTCGCCATTCGCCGTCTCCCGTTAGCTCCTTCCGAAGAAGTATCCCAGGGGGTTCCGCGAGGAGGTGGGATCAGGACTTGCTAACAGAGCTGCTAGGTGTTTGTCTGCAGTGATTCTTCTCGGGTTTTTACAGAAGTGACCAATCGAGAGGCACCACCTTCCGAGGTCTTTTTTAACCATTCTTTAAATATATCTAATTATGATAAGTTATCGTCTTTCAATTAAAAAGATGCCACAAAATGCTTTAAACAATTTCGACCGAGTTTTTGGCCAAATACTCCTATGTGCGACGTGGAGACCGTGCTTTTTACCACGAACGTCGAAAAATGTCCTGTTGAACCATATGCTCAAACTTAGTTTCGCCATCTTCACCTTCTACGTAAATTGGACTGAAGTAGATTCGAAGGCCGGATTCAGGAAGGGCCGCTCCTGTATTGATCATATTAACACCTTGAGAATAATATTGGAGCAGTCTACTGAATTCCGATCCCCCCTTTACCTTGCTTTCGTAGATTATGAGAAAACGTTCGACTCGGTCAATAGGAGCTTTATATGGCAGGCACTACGGCGAATTGATAAAAGCCCTATATAACAATTCCAAATGCAGAGTTTTCCATAATGGAAAATTATCCGACAGCTTTGAGGTGAGTTAAGGTATACGACAAGGATGCCTACTTTCGCCGTTACTATTTCTTCTAGTAATAAATGACATCCTTGTCGGCGCTCTAGATAATAGAACAGGCGGCATACAATGGGGTTTGGTAGACCGCCTTAAGGATCTCGACTACGCCGATGATATCTGTTTACTGGCCCACAGACACCAGGACCTCAAAAACATGATTAACAATTTGGCAACAGAAAGTAGTCCAGCAGGCTTAAGGCTAAATCCGACTAAAACTAAAGAAATGCGGATAAATGCAAACACCATTGAACGGACAGCGCTGAATAACCGTGACGTGGAACTGGTAAATAAATTCTGCTACCTCGGTAGCATTATTACCGAAAATGGTGGGGCAGAAGAAGACGTAAGTTCCAGAATAAATAAAGCACGAGGCGCATATGCATGCCTGTCCCGAATATGGAGATCAACGGAGATCTCAACTAACACCAAATTGCGGCTGTTCAACTCCAACGTTAAGGCAGTTCTTTTGTACGGCTGCGAAACATGGAAAGTCACCCAATTCATCACAGGGCGCCTACAAGTCTTCATCAACATATGCCTTCGTCGTATCCTAAAAATCCGCTGGCAAGATAGAATTTCAAACGAAGAACTATGGCGCCGTGCCGGCCAAGAAAGGATAGACGACCAAATCAGGCGAAGGAAATGAAATTGGGTTGGCCACACCTTGCGACGCGAAAACGAAAATCTAGCCAAACAGGCCCTTGACTGGAATCCGCAAGGTTCCCGTCGAGTAGGAAGACCTAGAACAACGTGGAGGAGAACCCTACTAGAAGAAGCCCCAACAACTGGGAGATCCTGGTCGGAGCTAAGAGCTGTCGCGCAAAACAGAGTCCGCTGGAGGGCAACTGTTTCCGCCCTATGTCCCATGAGGGATTAAAGGAGTTTAAAGAAGAAAGAAAGAAGAGATTCGAAGTGATAGTCGACTCTGGAGTACACCTATCGAACGATCGTGGCTTCATTCTGTTATATGTCACAAACGAATCAAAATATTTTCAATGTTTTAACTTCCACCATTATTAATCCACCATGTGTGTTTAATCGACAGGAGTTTCTACAAAGTGTCCTACGTAAACTTATCGGTTAAGCTGAAAGCAGTTCATTTATTTTGCTATATCTATGTCATTTCCAAACTCACAGTTTCTTCCTAATTGACTACTTTAATTGGCCGAATTGGTTCACCCAAAAAAACACCCATTTTAATTTACTTTAAAATTAAATTAAATTCTCAACTCGACAAAATGAATTTAAATAGCAATTCCCTGTGTGCAGACTGGCACAATTTCATAATTCCCCCATTTTCTGTGCCAAAAGATGGGAAAACATAAAGCCTTTCCCCCAATTTAAAGACACATCATTAAGTCTCGATCAATACTGCAGAGTTTCTGAGCTGCATCAATGTCAGTATTGTGCAAGTTGTGAATGGATGTCATCCGAAAGCATCAAGCAGCTGACAAGAAGTTGTGTGTTAGTACGAAATGATTATCGGGATTATGTTTTTCGGGGGGGATGAAACCCTTTATGCAACAGCAGCAGCAGCAGCAACAACAAGACAACATTAATGGGGATTTGAAGGATGCTATTAAGCTTTAATGTGAATTTTCAGGGACTTATAATTGGAAGGATTTTTTGTGATGTCCTAGTTTTTTCCTCGTTTATTAAAAGAGAGATAGGGAATATTTTTGTATGTATGGCATTTTATTCAAAGTTCACGCTTTTATCAGTTATTTCAGCTCAGACATCGACCTATTTGCCCCCATCTTATTTTATGCCAGGATATAAAGGATATTTCTGATACACCGAAAAAAATACCCTTTCATTGTACATTCCATTCCCTTGAAAGTACCGAGGCATCCGTTAATCGGTTTAATTAGGTTCGTTTGAATAGAACTTTTCGCACATTCGAAATGAAGGTAGAAAACCGCACAAAGCCAGGCACAGAGCTACAATAATATCACGTGCGAGTGAATGATTTCCTGTAATTAATTAATTTCCCATTACAATTGCTGGTAATAAGCTCTTTGCGAATAGTGAAATTGATGCTCTGCGTTCGCCTTTTTTTCTGGTAAATCAATCTCTGTTCTGTTCTGTTTTTGGGCTGTACTATACCTACACATATTTATAGATAGACTGTTACCCTAAATATAGATAGGCATTTTGCATTTTGGGATGCCTCCTATACTCTGTGCATATCCCAAAGCCGATGAATTAATCCACGCATGAATTTAATTATCACGCATTGGTTCGTTTAAATTGAAAATAATCAAACGAGTTGTAACAAGGTTAATATCTCTGTTGTTCAAAATAATTTCGGTTTTGCTTTATCGAATGTGTAAAATGGGGTTAGGAAAATATTTTTGGGGTATAGGTGGGAAAATGTTCTCGTTTATCTATGTTTACCAAAAAAGACGGAGAGATGGGGTGTAGTTTAGCTAATTATGGCTATAAACAATTACAATCAGAGTATAGCATAAATTTATGATATGTTATTTGCCAGTTGCGGTGTTAGATATTTCAAAAGCGACAATAGCGTTCGTGCATGTAGGATTCATGTGTTTCAGCCAATCATTTTATTTGGTTTTCTCGGAAGCACCTTATTATAAATTTTGCACATCTGAATGCAACTACTGAAGTCAATTATGTTAATTGTCAGTGGTTAATTAGACTTTTCTTGTGTTTCTTGTGTAGGTATGTGTGTGCTATTCAGAAAAATTTCGAATTTATAACAAATTTATTGAAATTTTGGATAATATTGAAATTTTCAAAAGTCAATTTTTAAAGTCATTTCTATCTTGCAGGCAATATCCTAACAGACAGTATTTAGATTTTTTCAAGTGCCGTGACATTCCGCGAATGGTACAATATTCCGCGCATGTACCCCAGCGAAGCTCTTAAAAATGTTTAAAAGCTCGGATAAAGCTTCATTTAGCTCCTCCTATCAAATCACCTGCTGCCATTTCATCAGTCACGACTGCGTATTCCTAGAGGGAGGTGTATTTTTCTGGGACTGTAATGATTACACTAGTTTACACCAAAAATGTACCTAGTGGCAAAAGTATTTTTTAACCTAATTTGAAGTCGCTGAAAACGAAAATGACACTCATTTATTATGAGTACTATATGACTAAAAATATAATGGCGCACAATTTCAGCTGTTTACTTAATAGTTCTAGTACAGTTTTCAGAGTAAAAAATCACTAAAACTGAAACAAAAATTGTAGGTTAATGAAATTTGGAATGGTGGGAGTTTAGCAATAGGAGAAAAGGTAACCGTTGAGTTCCGGGCCGTACTTCGTGAAAATCACGAGAAAATCCGATTGAAAGAATTTTCCGAAAGAATTTTCCGGCCGTAGCTCGGGAAAAACGTCGAAATTGGAAAAATGTTGAGAGAACAAAATTAAAGCTATGAAAATTCTCGACAAAAAAGGTTATATAAACTTTTCCCGGAAAACCTCACGTTTTGTCGGAAAATGGAGAGTAAAGAAAAAAATTATGAAAAATTATTTCGTATATACATATTGTTTTCTTTATGCAGGGTGTCTTACCTAAAGTTACAAAGTGGCGGGCTGTAGATTGGCTTTGGATAGACTAACAAAAAATCATATGGGAGGGGGGCGGAAATCGTAACGGTGTATGATGATCTAATTCCATGAAGTAGGTAGCAGTATACGCAGAATTCTCCCACCTATCTAAAACTGTAAAAGCGAAGGTTCTACTCCACCAATTTCCAGAGTTATGAGTCAAAATTTCATTTTTTTTCACAGAAAAACTATGTTGACAATGAAAATTTTGACCCGTTAAACCCTTTCGAAGAAATTCAAGGTCAAGGTTTGCAAAAATCACATTTTGACCAAAAAGTCACTCAAAAACTGTTTTTTTTTTGTTTTTTCGAAAATTGTATTTTGTAGGCAAAACATTTTTTTCATCTATTTGTACCAAATATTATTGTCTACAAAATATAATTTTCAAAAAAAAAAAAATAGTTTTTGAATGACTTTTTGGACAAAAAGTGATTTTTGCAAACTTTGACCTTGAATAACTTCGGACGGGTTAAGTTTTCGAAAAAATGACAGGAGAACTTTTTGCCTTTTTTTTCGAAACATATTGTTCAAATTGTACTACGTGCCTCGTGTCTCTGATTCCAAATATCCACGTTGTTGTAAGCGAGAGGCGAGCAATTCAGAATTTTCTTTTGATAAATTGAAATCACAGCATAGATCGTTCATAAGCTTCAGTTTTAGATTTTCTGTTTTCTTGAGTGCTTCCACATTTTCCTGGGGTTCGCTGGTGCTCTGTGCGGACTTAATGCGCGGTCGTAATTAAAAAGAAAACTACAATACAACATTTGGTGGTGATACAAAGATACCACCACAGTGGCATCCACCAGCTTCCTTATTGACCTCTTTCTAGTTTTTTATGAAAAATCATGAAAAGTTAAAGGCACAACCCCAATGAATTTCTAGGAAATCGACAACCGTACAAAACATATTTGCGAACTAAAGTTTGAGTACGTAAACAGCTGAAATTGTGGGCCATTATATTTTTAGTCATATCTCCTGTATTTTTCGGACGATTTGGCTAAAGTTAGGCTTTATATTTTCGTAACAACATTATCTTTGACCCTCAATGATTGACATATGTAAATAAATTTTTGGTTTAACTTAATACAACATAATAAACATGCGTAATTTTCCAAAATGCTTAAAAAATTCACTTTTTTTCGACTTGCGGCGCTTCACACTCAAAAAAAAAACTACTCCAATTGACACAAGCAATAAATCGTCGTAATTGGAAAAGAGGAACCTTTTGATTAGTAAAAATTTTAGATTGGTTAGATGTTTTGTTCTCGAGATTTTTGGCCATAACTGAGAAAAAAGCCCAAAACATGTTTTTTGCTACTATCCCGATAACGGTTCTTTGGAAAAATAAATCAGTGTCATTTTCGATTTCAGCGACCTCAAATTAGGTTAAAAAACTCTTTTCGTATTAGGTACACGCATTTAAACAAAAGTTTGTAAACTAGTGTTATTTAAAAAAATTACAAAATAAGTATGAAAAACACCTCTTTTTATCTTAAGGTTTTATATTTTACACATTTGCTACAGAAATAATTCAACTAAAAAAATACGAAATTTCTGTTTTTATCACTTTGATTACTAGATTGTTGACGTTTTCCGCCAGTCGCATGCGCGCTTCTGCTTAAGGGGGTTGTGCTGCTTGAGACTGCGGGGAGCTCTCGTTTTATAAATTAAAAAGCTCATGTATTCAAAAAAAAAAAATTGTTTCAGCTTATTTTTTAAATTATTTTAAATTTAGGGATGAAAAATATTTCGCATATTTATAGAAAAACTATGCTTATTATGATGAATAAACTGGCTTGGTTGATCAGGGGTTTTACATGTATTTAAAATCTCCGCTCAACACATACATATAAAGATAAATTAACTTTATTCATTCGGCATGCGCGCATCCCTCCCCAAATTATTTTGTTGAGTTTTTTCTGCGAGGGAAGGGTGGAAATGATAGAATAATATTTATAAAATTTGGCAACGAGGTGCGCAGAACTGCTCAAATTTTTTGTGTCATGGAGTTTGAAAATATCTATACCCACACCCCTCTCCATCATGAATGTTTATCATGACTGTGAATAGTTTTCTGATCCATCCGAACAAAACCAGTGCATGATTTTCATTCTTAAAGAAGATTTTAAGGGGATTGCTCACCTCAGTTTTTGGGTGTAAAGGTGGCACGACCGTTCATTATGGTCACCAGTGCCAAAAAACCACCATCCAATGGCTGATGAATGATGTCGCAAAGCCACGGATTTGGGAGGGTTGCAACCTCAAAGTAATCGAGGAAAAGGACATTTGCAAATTCAAGTGGATGAGCTTTTAGTTCCCTAAAGATGATAAGGAAGCGGAAAGAGTTCTCCCCAGGAAAGCGATTCAAAACCAGCCGATTGAGGTGACCTTTGGCTTGTGATGGGTAGAAAGGTTAACTATAGCGGTCACGTTGCCCTAACCATTGGCGAGAGGTCGCTGATGCGTCTGAACAAGTAGGTCTGGGCCCTATTTAAGGCCTTGGCCGAATCAAAGTCAAAAGATTGGCATGGAAAGGAGACTCCTACAGGCTCACAACAGAAGGAAGTACCCGTATAGAACAAAAATAGTAATTTCTTTGCTCTCGTAGATAATACTTCGGGAGACCTGGCAGTGGTAATAATAACGGTTAGCGGGGTGGGGGGCAGCTAGCAAGAGCCTGATGATGTTATGTTTAGAGTACCTCCCGTATGGCAACAAGGACTAACCAGCATTCAAAGAACTCAAAAATATCGTTCGTAACTGTAACAAGAGCGGTCTGGAGATCATCGTAGGATGTGATCCAAACGCCCACTATGATTACCGGGACAGTAGTGCAAAGAAAAAAAGGTATGATCACCTCCTAACTACTAACCTAGGGCCAGTTCACGCAATTCGACGTCGGCTGAAAACGACACGGAGCGCGTTCAAAACCCGTACTAGGGTTAGCTATGGTAAACTTTTGTCGTTCAAAAACTCAGTGGTTAATTACAACATAACCACTAGCATAACTTTTTGACCTTCATAAACTCTCGTGGTTAACCATATTAAGCTTATTAAAAGTGCTCCGTGTCGTTTTCAGTCGACGTCGAATTGCGTGAACTGGCCCCTGGACACACTTAACCGCAGCACGGATTCTACGTTCGACAACAGTGGGAGACGTGAGGTTAAATATATTACGCTGGCCAACATACGCAGGGCAACTTGATCTAGTGTCTGGTTGATGCACCAGCGTAGGTCTAAATATCAATCCCGACAAAACCGTTCTGATTATGTATATCAGGAGACAATACTGTCGGGATTGGCAGAAACGAGTAGGCAGGAATAAAGACCAAATACTTAGGAGTGACGCTAGATGCCAAGCTCAAGTGGAGTGGCATGGCTGGAGACTCTCCTCCATTTGATACCATTCCAGGTTGATGCTTCTGAGGCTTCCCAGGAGCGAAAATTGGGGAGTTTGTGGGGAGTTTTTTGCATACATATGTGCGGCCAGCCTTATCTCTTTCTCTGGAGCCTTAGGCTGGCCGCCCACGTACGGTTTCCGTGTTCGGTTTCCGAATTCGGAATTCCGACTCGGGATTCCGTGAGCTTAGCGCAGACGTTCGGTTTTTTGTATTAGGAATCGACAAAAATCGACGGATCGACATAAAATACTGCCACAAAATACAACAAAATATAAAATGTACTCGGCACAGCACTGGCGCGGTTCCGAATGGAAATTTCCTGACGTGTGCGCCGCACAGTGGGGCCCGCTCATATAAGGTTCTGCTCAAAACTCAATTTTCAAATTTGGAAATTTTTCAAAAAAATTGTATCATCGTAGTTGTAATAATATATCAGATCACGTGTAAAAATATTAAGTCGCTGACTGCTATGAGTCATCGAGCGCATGAGCATAAAGTTCATAGTTGAGGCAAAATAATACTTCTGCGAATAAGGAATTCCAGTTTATGCTCGATATAAAAACATTAATTTCTAACGTTTAACGATATAATCTAGGGAAGTGTATTATGTCGGTGATCAAGCAAGGTATGTTCCCACAAGGACAAGGAAACATACAATCATGAATGCTGGAAACCTTCCGAGGAAGTTTGGAAGCATTCTCTTCCGTGCTCTAGTGCATATTCTTTTTATCCATCCATGTCATTGGATGGAAGACTAAGAATGAAGCTTTTGCGGAAATAAAATTCAAAAAATTCTCTATACCTTCTCTGGGCAACGAACAGGAAGGCTTCCTTATTCCTACCAATAGGAAGCATTCTCAATTTTCCTTGTGGGTTGGTTCTTATATAATTTTGTATTATATTATAAGTTCATTGGTTTATGATACAGGGCTTAAAATTTGTGGTAGTGTGTATTTTTTTGTAGGGGGTTCTTTAAATGACATTTTCTCGAAAACGCGCAAAGTTCTATTGCTAATTTTTTCGATTAACTAATATACAAAGCCCTCCTTTTATAATAAAAAAAGAATCAAAAATAGAACTTTGCGCATTTTCGAGAAAATGTCATTTAAAGAACCCCCTACAAAAAAATACACACTACCACAAATTTTAAGCCCCATATCATAAACCAATGAACCTTTAATATAATACAAAATTATATAAGAATCAACATACCTTGCTTGATCACCGACATAATACACTTCCACATATTTTATCGTTAAAAGTTAGAAATTAATGTTTTTATATCGAGCATAAACTGGCATTCCTTATTCGCAGAAGTATAATTTTGCCTCAACTATGAACTTTATGCTCATGCGCTCGATGACTCATAGCAGTCAGCGACTTAATATTTTTACACGTGATCTGATACATTATTACAACGACGATGATTACAATTTTTTTGAAAAATTTCCACATTTTTAAAAATTGAATTTTGAGCAGAACCTTCTATGAGCGGGCTCCACTGTGCGCCGGTTAAGCAAAAATGTATGTGAGCGCTGCGTTCGGGATGACGCCATTCGGTTTTTTTTTCCGTTCGGGTAATCCGAACGCAAGTCCTGGCTTCCGAACCGAATATCAGGAATGGTTTCCGAACGGAATATTTAAGAACGTGTGCGGTAAGTAGAATTATTTGTTGAGCACAACTTCTTCTGCACATCCGTCATCATTATGCCTTTTCCTTCTTCGCACAGGCTGATTTTCATCACTATATTCGGTATCAGCTTTATCATATGCCTTCATCTCGTAATCGTCAAATAATACTCGCTGTGAAAGCAAAAAATCTAAAAGCGATTTTAAAGGATCGACTGACGTTCGAAGTTCAATATTTGGTTCTTGTAAATATACATATACTGATTACATTGATTCGATCCAGTATGGCAGCCCAGAATATTACCATTACGGCATTTTCTTTTTTTCGGAATCCTTTAATAGACATCTAACCTCGGGATCGGGAATCGCTTGCGATGTCTAAATCTTATCGTCAGCAATAGACTGCAAAGCTTTCTCAAAACTCCTATAATCTTTTCACAAAGCCTTAGTGGCATCGGCTTTTGCACACCACCTCGTGTCGGACACTTTTTCCAGAACTAATGACGAAGATTGTTTTCATTCATCTTCTTTTTCGAGATTTTTGAGCATAATTTCCCAGCGATGAGTTGACGCTGTATAAATCCGAAGAATGAGATTGCTCCAACGCAGCTCATGATCTTGATATTATGTATATCGGTTAGTGTCGTTGAGGACTTCATATAACCGTCCATCGACCATTCATCTTCCAGCTACTTACTTAGGGACTTACTAATAGAGCTGCTAAGTGTTCGTCTGCACTGACTCTTCTCGCGTTTGCATATAAGTGACAAATCGAATGCCACCACCTTTGCTAGCCATTCGCCCCCATACTGACATACAAGTGTCAAAATTTTAGGTCTTTGGTTAATTTAGGGATTTGGTTATTAATTATTAATGGAAGAACACGTTATAACTTTATAAGTTCATTTTAGTTATTTACTCTTTATACTTTATTTTGGTTATTATAACAATTACATATGTATATTTCCGTTAATTGAACTACATATATTTTACTACATATATTTTAGTTAATTGAACTATTGGTTATTGATTCGACATTAAATTAATTAATTAAAACGGACTTGTAATAAACGCGATATATTTTTTATTTAGATATTTTTAAATTGACAATTCGTTATACTTTTTTTTCATTACTTAGCCTCAGTCGATTATGTTTTTATGAATCATATCACCTTAGCTAAGTAATACCGGAAGTAGTAGGACGATGTTCCTACAAATTCCCATATCCTTAATCCAGTTCAAAACAATCAAAAATATTATTTAGCTAGCACTTAATAGTCCTTTCTATACCTAAATAAACTCTACCGTCATAGACCAACTTCCCTAAAATAAACCATTTCCAAATTGTGACCATTATTTTCCTCTGAGGCATTCAACATTCCGGCAAATCAATTTGCAGTACATTCTCTCATTAACAATACACGCCATAATACCTACCTCCGCATACTACATAAATTTTAAATTTGCTCTCCAGTCGTGGTGCCTTTTACCTTTTTGATTATAATTAAAATTTAATTTGTCCCCAAATAGCAAACATTCTTTCAACAATGGAAAAACCCACCACACCACGGTGCAACTCTAACCATAATTTTTGCTATATCCTATTTTCATTCTTGTCAATTTTAGCGCATAGTCCTTTGAATCAAAACTGTACAAAGAGAAGTTTGACCTACTAAAGACCGAAACCTAGGTAGGTGGGCTGAATCAATTTGGTTTAGTTAATAGGGTTTTCTGTAGGGTACATATTTTATGTATAATGTAGACTAAATTCTATATGTACTAGTACTTTTTTAGATATTGAGGAATTATGGTATGTTTTTCTTGTGTGCTTGCTTAAAGGTTATTTCTTGGTACGTACTAGGATTTAAGTTGTCATATGTTTCTGTATAAGATTATTTAATAAAAATTTATGTCGTTACTCGTTGAGCTAGAGTCGCTAATTCTCTAAACTAAGCACATTAGCACGAATCAGCAACGTAATTAATTATTAACCAAAGAATCAGGAACAAAAGAATCTGTTAACTTCACACAATGCCGTGAAAATACTTGGAATTTAAGGTAAACTGATTACCGCCAACCCTCGTGATCCGTTAAGAGTTCTTCTCTGGGCATGACTTCATGAAATACTCCCGGGCTTCCATAGTCAACAAACAAAGCAAACACTCAAATTCAATATTAATTCGGTGTAGGGGAAAATTATATATAAAAGCCTTCTTTGAGACACACCTGACATCTGGTGGATGGTAAGTAGAATAGTGTGCGCGTGAGCGAAACAACACCCAAAAACCGGTTACTCTTATACAGGAGTTTCACTGGATTCTTTCTGTACTCTTATACGAAATTGAGCAGAGCAGAGAGAGCAATGTGCTATTGAGAGGAAAAGTGTATGGTGTAGTGTATTTGATGTGAGATAAAATGAGCTGACGGTAAAATTGTGTTATACAGTGGTCCCACTTTCACATGGTATAAAAAAGGTATCGAGAGAGAGCCATGAAAGTTCGACAAACATATGGAACTTCGTGATAAGTTAACAAGTGCTCCGGTGCTCTGCTTCTGACGATATCAGTTCAATTCTGCCGCTGTCGCGTGAGGGTCGTGCTGCCGGATGCATAGGACATCAGAGCTCGCACTCGTCGCCGTGTCATTTCGTTCAAGGATGCACGATCTAAAATTCAAACGTGGTCCTGCTTAAGTTTTCTGCCTTCGTAGATTTTGCTGAGTGTTCGAATTACTTCCATTCCTACTCCCCAATGAAAAAAAAAAAAAAACAAGAGACCCACCCCAGAAAAAAAGGCAGCAGCTATAATGTAGCTTAGGGATCGTATAATATGGGAATCACGAATCAAATCCTTCCCCTCCAGAATCACAAATTGATTTCGAGTAGCCCCAATGAGACATTTTCAATGTCCGGGGCCCCAATCCTAGTGATTTCGCTAATTGTTGAAAGTTCAGAGACTGAAACTATATGGCAAAGGTAGGTAGAGGTTGGTACTTTCTGTAGGTAGGTAGGTGGAGATATATAGGGCATCCACTGACCACCGGATGGATACTTTGGATTTTCGTACTATAAGAGATTCCGGATGTTATATCCTATCATATGTGTATCCATATATAGGGTAGATGATTCATCCAAGCAGGCAGGTCGAATGTGTTAATTTGGCTTCAGGGTAGAGACTGCCTACTAATGCTACTCCCTCTATAGCTCTGTCTCTACGTGACCCACAATTCGATGTCATGTGGACTGAATGAACGACATATCAAAGTCACCTTCTGCCAAGAGGATTTTTCGAAGTCGAGGATGCTTTGTTGATACATATATATGTGTATATACTATACATATATATCCATGAAAGAATCACTCCAATTTAGGAATCGGCTGGCATCTACTAGTGTCAACCTCACACTCTTTTTGTGATGTTCATTTTGAGGGTAAAATGGAGGGAATCTCTTAATACCTTCTGATTAAATCAAGAAGGGATGAAATTTTATTGGCAATAAATTGCAGAAGTTTTTAAAGTTGTTTTTATTGTTTTTTTTTCTTTTTCTGGGACTTTAATGTGGGTGTTTTTGTTACTGACAAATTTTATTTTTTTATTTCGTGACTGTTGTTAATTAAATAAACAGGATTTCAGATAAATTTAAGAGACTTATCCGGACTTACACCGCGGTGATATTCTTATATTGGAAGACCTTGAATGTTGGACTAAATAAGAAGTGGAGACTAAGTAAGATCTTAGGGGATCAAAATCGAACCGTGGCCTCCTCGTGGTGCCCCCTGAATAACCAACTAACGACACGGTAGTAGGGAGCACACCCTTTCAAACTAACCAAGCCAAGATGTGAATGTCATCAAGTTGTTTTTGCACTGTCCCGTTCGATCTCCTCTGAGCACCAGGCACACACAGTTGTATAATTCGTATATGGAGGACCTGTCAGGATAAACCTTGCCTTTCCTGTTATACTCATGGGACTTTTATGGACCAAAACAAACAAAATAAATTAGAAGAAGAAGAAGGTTGATGTCATAAGAATCAGCTCAGAGCTGGAGAGGGATCTCGGCAGAGGTGACCCAGTCAACTGACGCAACTGTTGAAGAACTACCGCTCAAGATTGTCGATATGACCGTTCAGCATAGCAGGATGAAATCTGGCACAGCCAAAAGGAAGAGGGCTAACGCAAGGAAAGCCGCATTGGAATTGGGGAGCTCCACAAAGCGCATCAGAGTCCCACTTTCGCAATTTCCTTTACAACAAACCGAAGGTAGGACGACGGTCAGGAAGCCGGGGTTCGAAGAAACAGAGCCAGCGTGCAGCCGGCTACAGTATTGAATGCAGTAATATGGGCCGCAACCCTCTGACCTGTATAGTTTACAATAAAAAGACTAACTGCTTTCCTCACAGATAAATCGTCGACAGACCTGGAGGTAAAGATACAGATTAGCAGGGGGCAGCAAAAGCATGATTATCTTATGCTCAGCATGCCTCCCCGCTGACTCCAGGGACCCACCACCATCCAAAGAACTCAAGGATGTCATGGGTCACTCTAACAGGAGCGATCTGCATATCATCGTAAGATATGATTCATTCAAATGCCCATCATTATTAGTAAAGTTCAATGTGAAAATCCCACAAAACGGGAGTGAAAAGTGGACCCGTTTTAGCAGAAATTGCAGAAATAGAAACGGTAATCTACTTAGGCGGTTCAATGATGAGCTGCGAAGTAGGTGCTGGAATCGGAGAAAATATAGCACTGGTAATTGACAGCCATGCTGCTATCTTGGATATTAACTCCACCTTGATATTTTCAAAGCAGGTCAAGAAATACTCGAATCAGCTTGAATCCAGTAACGGGTTTCAGTCCAAAGGAATATACAAGAGAACGAACGAGCTGACGAATTAGCAAGGAAGGGTTCAAACATGTAGATATACTTCCTTATTAATTCTACCTTCATTTTCAGTCGCGGTAAAATACCTATTTATTTACACTTCCTAACTGCTATTCACTTTGAATACAAATGTCCGGCACTAGCCAGGGTCAGCACATTCCAGCCAAGTACTGAAAGTGTTTGAAGATCTGGAAACAGAACATCCAAGGGAACTTGGCAGATCTCGCGAGGTACTTGTGACCACAGAGGTAAGTTGAATTTCCATCCGGAACAATGCCTTTTCGACCAAACATTCTTGTACGGCACTCCTCACATGGATGTATTATAATAAAAATAAGCTCCTAGAGCCTACTGACGTACAAAAATAATGGTACCGGAAACCAGAAGAATTTTGGAGTTTCTGCAGGATTCTATTTAGAAGTCTAAGGTAAAGCACGAGATAAGTAATTGTGACTTACAAGCCAGAGTCATAGCTGTGTGTAGGATGGTAGACTTTGATTATCATTCCGCGTGTGTAGCAAATAGAACAAATTGTTTCTGAACTTATTCAATCTTGTTGTGGTTGTCATCTGAAATATTGAATCTCAGATAGGGCAGAAATGCGTATTCCAAGATTGCGCAGACTAAAGGCCCAATTACAATGCACGTTACATTGAGTTAGATGCTTTTTTTTATCAAATTGCGAAGGTTGCTCTACACACAGTGTAAAAGTATAATTTTCGAACATATTTTAATAAATTTCAATAACATCTGTTAAATGCATAATATACATAACACTGCTGCAACTGCTTCCGCCCTATGTCCCATGAGGGATTAAAGGGGAATAAAGTAAGCGGTAAGACCTATGGGGTGCGACGGCGAGGCAAACGCAACTTTCCCTGGAAGGATGGCGTAGACCAGGACGCTCCAAGCTAAGGGATGCCAAACAGAATGACATCGGCGACCGGGACCGGTGGAGAGAACAGTTGCGAGAGGCCAGGACCGGATCCCGGTTGTAGAGCCGTTGAAGAAGAAAACAAAGTAATAAGTAAAAATTACTCCCCAAAACAGTTCCCATCGTCCGGAAAAAAGCTTCGCTTCAAAGGTAACCGCTTCAAACACTTGTTAACTTCTTCCATAGCCAAAATACCAAATTATCGTTGCCTTTTAAAAGGCAACAATTCCAAACTTTAAGTACGACATATAGACTAGCGGTAGAGGTATCATTCTTTTTTAGACTACAGATCTTATTTGGGTCAGAAAGTCTCATTTTTTGCCTAATTATTAATTATTATTCTTGCACATCTCTTTTCGCAAGTAACGTCATTTCCTCTCCGTTTTTTTCTATAAAGAGGTCCAACCGGCTTTTCTTATACCGTAGCCCGCTTTGTGTGTGCAAAAAGTGACTGCAATGTTGATCGAATGGGCGACGTCACAATAACACACTTTTTAATCGTGTTGAAATAGCACACTTCCCAAAATCTGAGATGTGCTATGTAGTGGCTTGTCGCTCAAGCTTGACTGTTCGTGCTACGTAGGATCTTCACAGTGATCACAAAGGGTAAACGCCGTCCTTCGAGCTTCCTATCCACCATAAATGGTAATTTAGGGCACGGTGTCCGGTAATCACCCAACAAGTGTCTTGATATCCGTTTTGTGCGTCTCAACAATCCTTAGTGGCGTTATGACGCACAGAAATTGACAGCTTAGAGGTGGTGAGTCCAGGCGTAGACCTCCAGCGTTCGTTGTGTTTCATCTAAGTCCAAAGAGAAGATCCATTCTGACAGAGCCTACATATCAGGAGAAAGCTTTGTAGGTCCAATTGGGATAGTTAAACGAAAACAAAATGCAAAAACTGCCCATTGAAGTGCAGCGTCGTTATGATAACTTTACATCTAAGCATAGTAAGCCTTCATTGGTCTGAACTCTGGTTTTGTTGACAAATTCTTATATCCGACTTTCACAAATATGCAGCGCCGGCCCTAGCCCTCGTTGAGGGTGAAGCGAGGTTGTCTTTCGGCGCCCTTTAGTCGACGCTTTCACTTCACATAAATTGTATTTTCAGTTGTCCTAGATAAAACTTTTTTCGAGCACTGCCTGACTGCCATTTCCTTACGGGATTATATTTTCCCTTCTGTAAGCCTTTATGGGCTGGGGGCCCCATAAGGAAGGATTTCGATGGTGATTTTAGGGTCACAGATCCACCTGTAGTGGCAATAGAGGAAGCATGTCTTCTCAGAATTGCTTCCCTGACGTTTTGCTAACTGCACCACCTTCTTTGGAGGCTATTTGGTTGTTTGTATTATATGGCTGGGCATCCTGACAACGTCATCTCTATGAATTTTATGCGTTGCACTTTTTGGAGTATTCTCCACTCCTACACCATTAGGATCTTCTTTTGGACCACTATACTTTTCTGTTGCTTCTGTTGCTCCCTGGAAGTACCCGATTACAAAAAGGCTACGCGGCAGCTTGTTTCCTTCTACAGCAACAAGGCTTGCTCCTTCCAGGGCTTAAGGCGGCCCATCATAGACGGCGCACCGACCCCTGTGGACCTAGACTGTTCTGAGCCCTGAGCCTATTCGGCTATCTCCTCCAGAAGACTTACTTGCACGGTAACTAGTTCTTTGGTGGTCAGGAGAGTCTCCTTCTCACGCCCATTGTGACACTTTCTTCTACTTGACTGAAGATCGTTTTTGGAGTCGTGCTAGAATTCATTTTGGGTTCGTCAGACTTTTCGGAAGGCTTTGTGAAGCCTATGGCCAAAGCCTTTGCACTTTTCGCCGGGTTATTATGCCCTGGAGAACATCCAGAGGATCTAACCCTCTTCTTATTAAGAAAATCGGTATCCGTTTCTTCCTCGGAGGCCACGTAGACTATGCCAGCCTCTAACACGGGAGTAGGCAGCTTCCAGATATCGCGTAAAACGTTTTTGGGCTGCGCAACCCGGTCTTTTGAAAGCTGCGCAACCCGGTATTTCGAGTCGCCTTTCCGACTAGGTGCCCTTACTTCCGCAGGAGATCTAAGGAGATCTCCCAATGAAGAAGAGATCTCAACGTGCTCCATCCCTGGGTTTACGGGCTCAGACTGCCCTCCCTGAAGAAGAATCTCGAAAACTCTCCTTCACTAGGACCACATTCGACACCTTGATGCATGGATCCAAAAATATCGAACTGGCCTTGTAGGCCGTGTTTTTGGAAGCTGTGGGAGCCCCAGAAATGTTTGGAGCGTTAAGAAGTGCTATATCTTCAAAAGTTTTTTTTTAAGGTATTTCAATAATGATACCACGAGCTGGTCGAGAAAAGACGGTCGCCCATGGAAGAGCTCCGTATCACCATTGGAAGTTGTACCATCGTTAGTAGTACATTCACGCAGTACCACCCATAACTCCAGCACGATTGTTTACACATTAGGATTGCGGTTATGACGAGTTTAGATCCGCCGTATTCAGTCTGCTCCATGGACGTCGAGCAGGATGTGACCTAAGGCCATGTACGATCGGTGTTGGAGTCAGTGCTCCCAGCTTGTGTCGTTTTCGAGTCATATTGGCTAGCTTCAAACCACGCCCTCAAAAAGTGCCATCAAAATTTTGTTTTTTGCTCGAAATTGTTTTTCGCATTCATTTTGGGTCCCCTTACCGCTCCACTCGCTTTACGCCAGGGCCGGCGCTGCCCATATGTCCAGAATTCAAACCAAGAAAGTTATTTTTCGACGCTTTTTATGCTGAGTCAACCTGCGTTTTAGGTGCGATTCTTTCTTAATAACGTTACAGTTCTTGAAGGAGTCGGGATTCTTAAAGCTCTTCATTCAGTCGTCTCTACTATTTGCTAGTTCTCTTCAGTTTGATAAACGTAGTGTGTATATAGTGTCGGTTCGCTCAATGGGCGAAATGGCAGAAATACATAAATGCATCCACTACAAGTGACTGAGCAAGGAAACTTCGTTACAGTGATTGCAGTTTTTGTTTTCCAAAATTGAAGATGATGACATAGACGACATTTGGTTTCAACAGGACGGCGCAACGTGCCACCAAACCAACGCATCAATCGAATTTTTGTCACTGTTTTCGAAAATCTCATAATCAGCCGAAATGCTGATGTTAATTGGCCACCTCGGAGCTGCGATTTGATTCCATTTGATTATGTATTTCTTGTGAGGAGCCGTTAAGGGCAAGTGTTACGCCAACCATCCAGAGGCGATTGACTACTTGAAACATGAAATCGAAGTTGCCATTAACGAAATAAAGGCCCAAACAATACAAAAAAGACACAACCATTGAAAAATATCCAAGCATGTTCATTTTATACAAAACTAAATTCCAATTTGAAATAGGCTACTCTTTACATTATATGTATCTTCTAAAACTCCGTCTATTCACCTGTTTCTTGATAGTCTTACTCTTGTACCTTGGCTGCAAACAATTATAAACTCACCTTTTATCAAGCAAATCCTTGAACTTCTTATCTGCATTCACTGCATTGCAATAGAAAGTTCTGCCATATTTAAAACTATCTACAAAAGTACAATTCTTTGTATTAAAACTTCTAAGGAAGATCTAAACCCGAACTTTACTTTGTAACATCAAAAGCGCACGTTCAATATTCGAGAATAAAATGGAGCACGAAGTTCATATTGAACTTATACCATATCTATAAATGCACCTATATAACCTACACAATGCAAAATTTATCTTTAACCCGAAAATCTTTCTCTGTCTTCTGCTCAAAGTGTTGAAAACTTTAGAAGGGCTAACTCCAACAATTCTTTAAATGGACATCACCTACCCCCAGCCAGAGTCCCGCAAAAATCTCCCAAAAGTGCAAATTCTCTCACTTTTCGTATTCCCTTAATCAAATTTTCCTTTACCAACTATAAATCCCAGACTTTGTACATCTTGAACGGTTATCTTCTTCTATAACTAGTTCAATCCATCGTTCTGTGTTCAATACAGCGATTGATTCTTCCTGAATAAGATTTTCTCAAGAGTTATGGCTCAATTCACTTCTAACAAATTGACAATAAACGAGATCGAAAAATGGAAAGGCAAGGAGCTTCTGCAGCAACTAAAGAAAAGAAATTGAACAAGGATGGTAGAGAATCTTAACCCGAATAACCAACATTCACTATACCCATTTTCTATAGTTGCATACAATCTTAAATTTCTGGCTAAAGGGAAGTGCGGTAAGCAACTGCTGTATACTCCCCCAGTAGGAATTCTAGGAAGGCCTTACCGATGGAGCACTGAAATAAGTACTCATCTGGTAAGGGGTACCTCTTATTTTCTTGGTGCTAGATGAGCCCTTACAAACCCCATTACAAGAGAAGGCAGATGGTAAGGTGTAGTCCAGAATTATACCCAAACAAGTGAGAATCTGCCCGGACTCAAGGGAGCTTTCCTGGAGCTTTATAGAAAGAAAGAAAACGGGCAATTATATTCGTCGACATAAAATGCGACGTTAGCATACTCAATAGCGCGGCTCTCATTCGATACGGAGGACAAGCAGCTTTGGAGAAGTGGAGAATTTAGTTGGGGGACTGTTTAGGTAAAGCCACTCTCGGGCTTGGAAAAAAAGGCATTTGTAAAAGATGAAAAAAATAAAAGCATTTCGACACCGGATCACATATCCACAGGCGCCCATGAATATCTCTTTTCGCAATGTTCCATTTGCTGCCTTACTATACCCCTTACAGATGAGCAGTTCTATAAGTACTCTAAGGTAAGTACCATAGTAAGGCCTTACCCCCTATGACATCGTGTGTAAAAGTAAGCACTTCTGTAAAAGGGAGTGGTAAGGCCTACCCCTTACCGGTAAGTGCTGATTTCAGTACTTCTGTAAGCTTACCGGTCCTACTGGGCCTCTCCTGCATTCAACCCGAAGCGCACACACCAGAATTTATAAGCTCAATTTATCTTCCAATAAATATTTATTGATCGATAGACGTTTTTCATCTGGATAACCCTTGTGGCCTTATTTCTACATCAGCTGTAGCTTTAGCTGTATCTGGAGAGTACTGGAATAAGAGGCACCAGTAGCTCTTGGCGACGACTCTATTCAAAGATGAATGGAGCTGCGACACAATCAACGGAGATGCCACAAGAAATGACTTCTATAAAGCACATGCAGGGCGACTTGTGCATATATAAGATTCCCAACTCTTGAGCCACTCTCTATACTATATAAAAATATATACGGCCAAAATCTGGACTGTGGCTCCACATTTCATATAGCCATAGGTCTTGCTTCTTGGGGAGGAGGGTCAACCTGGCAACAACAGCCGTAGGGCGTGTTATTGTGTCCACATTATTTTATTTTCGTTTTCTTGTTATGGGTTCAACAATCTTTCAAGTCCAGTCCATATTATATGGACTGTGATTTCGGATTGCAACACTCCCTGCTGGTACTACAACTGCCTCTGCTGCTGCTGCTGGTAGTGTAATAAATGAACGTCAATTCCATTCAAGCCTATCTGTGTGTACTGTGTGGTGTGGTGGTCGTCCGTTTCTTAAAGCTATCATCTGGGAAATCATCAGAATGTAAGAAGCTATCATATAGATTTTGATTGATTGATTTTCTCAAGATCAAGCCATTGATGACTTCTGGGGCACACGAAATGGGGACAGAATTGTCTGTCGTGTTGCCCAAGAGATCCGCGAGCTGTGCGAACGACTTGAGACTTCCCTGGGGAGGAATGAGTATACTTTATTGTTGTGCCACAGCACTTTTGCATTAGCTTTAATTGTTTTGACATTGCCTTGACATATTTTTTATCATTTCATATCGTTCAATCAAAGTGAACAAGTGCCAAAATTTAATCTAGCTCATGTTTCGTTCATTAAATTATATCGACGACATTTTTTTTTTTGTTCTCTCCAAAACGAACTCTCAGATTGGCCAAAAAATTTTTCCGTCATCTTTTTTTATGCCTTAAAATAAGAATTTATAAAAACAACAACCAAATCCGCATTTCCTCCCTAACAAGCGCACCCTGTGTGCCACCCTGTTCGACTAACGAAGCGCTCCTACGCTGCTGGATGACGTCTTCTGGAACGTGTTTACTTCCAATTAGCACCAGACCGCACTAATTTGTCTCCGAATGTCATTACATGGGCTTTTGGTTAAAGCCTATGTCCTCGGACTGCCATCCCGTAAAAGCTCATTTCGGATCAGGATCAGGCGTTCGGGGATGCTGCTTCTATAGAAAGACAGAGAGAGAGAGAGCAGGCATCACACCCACGCCACGGAAATCATCATGAGCCTCTGCGACTTTAAGGGTCGTGGTTCTTTGGTTTTTGGATTTTCGTGTGAATCCAATTAAAACAGGGTTGATAATTTTGAAGTGAGTGAACAATTTTTTTTTTGTTAATAATAATAATTTTAAAGCAACGATTTTAGTTTAAAATCGTGGAGCTGGGTTCGAGTTTACACGTTTTTGGGGTGATTTAATTAAAATTTGTGGAATATTTTTGGATGGAAATACTTTCAATTTTAACGGGGTGAAGGGGCGAATTTAAATATTTTCCTGTCTACCAGTGTTGGTAATTTACACGTAAATAGAGGATTTTTGATATTTAACCGTAAATAACGTAAATAAACGTAAATAACGTAAATAACGTAAATTAATGTCAATAACGTAAATTATCGTAAATAACGTAAAGATTGTCTTATTTTTGACATTTCTTTCATTCGGTTGTAGCAGGTTGTAGCCATAGAAACGCACCATGGAAAATCCTGTAAAAAGTGCCGGTGGAAGGCCATTTTCAATTAATTATAAATCGCTTGGTTTTGCAATGAAAAAAAGTGATGAATCGGGTAAACTTTCTGCATTGTGTCACGTTTGCAATAAAATCTTAAAAAATACCGCTTTACAGCGACTTAAAGCTCACAGGTAACAGTAAATAAATTTTCTCTGTTTCCTTGTTTTAGTTAAATTACTATTTGGTTATTTTTTTTAACATACAGAAATTCTTGCAAATTCAAATTAACTGGAACTGAATCAACTGATTCTGAGAGTACTTGTACAAGCAAGGAAAATTTAAATTCTACCGAAATTTCTTCTGAAATAAATGTTTCAGAAGAAAGTTGCCTGAAGGAAGTGCAAGAAATTTTCTTGATTGCTGATGATGATTCCAATGTAAGCAAAGCTTTTTCTATACAAGAAAAAAAGTATAAGTTAATTCTACATTTTTTTAGTTTGAGCTTACGAATAACGAGGAAATTTTCTTAATACCTCAAACTCAACAATACGAGAATTTCGCACGAACAACCACATCATCATTATCATCTGTTTCTTCTTCTTCGACTGCTTCTTCGTCCGTCGCGCAATCACCCTCGGATAACTGTTTAAATTCAAAATTATTAAAAAGACGTCGTCAAAATTCAGGATTAAACAGTTTTGTCGACAAAATTACCGACAAAGAGATAACTGAAGTAACTACAGCAATGGCAAAATTTTTTTTCGGTTGCAATATACCGTTTAATGTAATTGAATCCAAGTTTTTCTTGGATTTTGTAAAGGTCATTCGACCTTCCTTTGCGCAAAAAGTACCCAATAGAAGAACTCTTGCATCCAAATGGCTTGACATAATCTATGAAGATTGTAAAACAAAATCAGCTGCAACTGTTAAGAAGGACTCCGTTTTATTGATCGACTCCTGGAGGAATTCTTCTGCGAATACCAAAACAGTCGTTTGTATTCTTCACGACTGCACGTTGACGAATAAAGTATGAATTTGAAAGCTTAAAAATATTATATAATATAACAAAAAATTTGATTTATTAGGTATTTATTGAAGCGTGGAATTTCAACGGTATTTCTGAAACGGGAGATCAGTTGGCTGAAGTAGTCTGCGAAGCAATTGACTTAGCCAAAAATAATTACAATATTGATGTTTTTGCCGTAGTTTCTGATAATGCTAGTAATATGGTAAAAATGGGAAAAAATTTGAAACATGTTGTGTGGCACGCAACATGCAATAGTCATACGGCAAATCTATTTGCAAAAGAAATTATTAATAATAAATTGAACGACCAAGTTACTGCAGTTTTGCGATTTTTTAAGCAGCCTGATTTCGAGAAAGTTTTGGTTGAAAAAGGGGGCAGTAAAATCAAATTACCTTGCGAGACCAGGTGGTGCTCGTACAGAGACTCGTATAAATGCCTAATTTTGAATTTGACCGGAATGAAAGTAATAGCTGCAGAGAGTAACAAAGTAAAACCAAACATTATGAAACTTATTTTCGATGAAAATTTTATTGAATCTATTAAGAAGAGCATAGAGATATTAGATCCCATCTGTGAGCTTATTAATGAATGCCAGAATCCAAAAACATCACAAGCGGATGCATTAAAATTATGGCTTACTTTGAAGGTTCCACAAGATTTCAAACATTATTACAATTCGCGTTTGGAAATGGCCGCAAGCAACTATGCCTTGACGGCATACTATGTTCATCCGCATTACGATAATGACCTTTTATCTAAAAGTAACCTATCAGCTATTCACAACTTTCTGTTAAAGAATTTGGATGTAGATGGTTTAGATGAATGGGATAAGTATAAATCGAAAGAGGGCATATTTGAATCCCTGTACCAAAAGGATATAAAGTGTCCAATTTTATTTTGGAAAACTGCCGAGTTTTATGCTCCCTCTTTATCTAAGATAGCCATAAGACTATTGAAAATACCAGCTTCGTCTGCAGAAATAGAGCGTACATTTTCTAAATGGAGCCTAATTCATACCCCAATTAGAAATAGGCTCTCGTTTGAAAAATCAAAAAAACTTATGCATCTATATATGACACTCAGAATGGAAGATTGTATCCAGATTTACGATGATAACGGAGACGATGAACCTGATGGAGTGACTGAAATTTAAGTTTTTAACTTTTTTATCAATAATAAAATAATCTTTTTACTAATTTATAATTTTTTTAATTCGATATTTTGTGATTTTTTACATTAAATACATTATTTACTTTATTTACGCATTAAAACTGCCTGTAAATAATTATGTTATTTACCCGTAAATAACTAAGTAAATAATTTGAGGTAAATTACGGTGCCAACACTGCTGTCTACAGAATTTAATCGAAATTTTTTGCTATTTCTGAAAGTCCTAATTTGCCGTAAGCTGTCGTGACTATATTCATATGAATATATTCTTTATATTCATTAGCTATCTAGATTATATGTAATAATTTAAATCTACACTATTCAGTATATTAAACATATTCAGCAGGTTGTAGGATTTGGTGTGGCTTTCAGTAGCAAATCTTATAAATTCAAGAGCCTTAAGCCCGAACTACATTGAAAAGCAGTGCAGTGCAGCACTGCGAAGTGAAATTTAAACTTCTTGTAACTGAACGTGGCAACTCACATTAACTTCACTGCCTTGCACTGCACTGCACTGCGCTGCCTTGTCTTAGGCTAATTTCTAAAAAACTGCTTCGCACTGCATGCCAATTTCTAAAAAACATCATATGAAGTTGTCATTGCCATTGTTGTCAAAATGGATGAGTAAAAATTGATGGAATTAGTGAGAAATAAGGACTTTATAGACAAAAAAGGTCACAGGAACTACAAAAAAAATTACAAAAGACTATATAGAAATAGCCAATGTCAAAATACTGCTTATTCAATGTGTCTTACCACGCGTTCTCTAATAAACTACTGCAGCATACTGCGCAGTGCTGCACTGCACTGCTTTTCAATGTAGTTCAGGCTTTATAGTGGAAGTACATAGGGACGCAACGAGACGCGACGTGACGCTACGCGAAGTTAATAATGTCAAAAAAATATTGAATTATACGATATCCTATGTAGTGAGTACAATGTAACGCGACGCGACGCAACGCCAAGCTTTCGACGCGAAAAGTTGACCAATTTTGAACTTTTGCCGCGACGCGAAAATAAAACGTCAAAAAATAACAGTTGTTTTGAATTTAATTCGTTGAACTTGAAAATTTAAATTAAATTAATTAAATTACAAAAATGAGTTACGGAAAGAGTTTCGATGACAAACTAATTGAAGAGGTGAGAGCTCGCCCAAACATTTACGCGAAATCCTCCGGAGGATTTAAGAATATAGCAATAAAAGCACGACTTTGGAATGAAATTGCTCAAGCTGTATCTGAAAATGGTTAGTAAATATATTGAAAATATTTTTATGAAATTTTATTTAACTGAATGTTTTAATTAAAGAAACTGCTTGTAAAACTCAATGGAAAAGCTTAAGAGATAAATATGCAAGAGAGTTAAAGACTTTACCATCTGGAAGTGGCCAAGCGCAAAATATAAAATGGGAATACTTTCAATCTCTAAGCTTCCTAAAACCCCATTTACGTACAGCCAAGTAAGAACAAAATTTTATGTTAAATTCAATTTAACTAACCGAATTATTTTTTCAGGGTAAAGAGTAACTTTGAGGATAAGGCGAGCAGAACCAGCACACCGGATTCTTTGTCAACGACAAGCGACAATGCTTCGTCACAATTTTACTCATTAGAAGACATTATTATCGAAGATCCAGAAGAAATTATTATAGAAGATCCAGATTTAGAATATCCTCGGCAGGATAATAATGATTATGATGCTTCAAATATGTAGTACTTCTCCCTTGAACAATTGTACGAAAGAACCATGGGAGGGGAGGAACCGAAAAAGAGCAGCGAAGAAAGATGTCGAAAACAAGTTTTTGGAAACAATGGATGGCTTCCAAAAATATTTCAAAGGTCCAAAACCGTCCGTACCACTAACAGACGAAGACTCATACTTTATTGGTGCTGCAAGTATGCTACGTGGGCTGAACCCTGAAATTCAATTGAGAGCCAAGGCAAAAATTATGATGTATTTATCGGAATTGCAGTTGGATCAGTTGAATGGTGGTGATGGTTCAACAATCGAACTAAATTAAACTTTAACGTTCACTTTTATTTAAAAACTCAAGTAAAGGATTTTTTTTTAATAAAAAACCATAATAATAATAATTAATATTATAAAAATATTAATACTTGTTTATTTTATCTTTCTTTGTAAATGTATTGCTTCTTCGTTATTAACCCATTCCATTAAAGTGTCTCTCAATTGGAATGCTTGTTTCGTAGCATTGTTTGAACCCAATTTCTTTGCTTTGTTTTTTCCGAGCACTGTCTACCCAACCTCTTGACGCCATTCTCCTTCATGAATAATACCGTCGGCATCTTCCCAGTCAACAAATTTTGAAGGACAATAAATAACTGCGGCTTGCTCATTTCGTTTTATGAAGTTGTGAAGTACAATTGTAGCAAGAACAACTTTTTCGGCAGTTGGAGGTAAACAAACTAATGATGTTTTCAGAATCCTCCATCTAGCAACAAGAATTCCGAAGGAATTTTCGATTACCACTCTGGCTCGCGATAATCGATAATTAAATATTTTTTTGTTAAGAGCCAGTAATTTTCCTGGATATGCCTTCATTAAATTATTCCGCAATGGGAAAGCTGGGTCTCCAATAAAAAAATAAGGAAACATTATATTGGATGCCGGTAGTTTACAGATTTTTGGCAAAGGTAAGTTGTTGGCGTAGAGCTGCTTTCCGAATTCAGAATTTCAAAGAATTCCTAAAAAAACTTTTTTGCGAGTTTTCGGTATTAATATTAAAGACATAATTATTACCACCATCACTTTGACTTCCAAATGCTCCTACATTTACTGCAGTAAAACAATATCTGGCATCACAAGCTGCCAGTAATATAATACTAAAATGGCTCTTGTAATTGTAAAACATACTGCCACTTCGGGTAGGACGTTGGATGCTGATATGTTTGCCATCAATTGCGCCTACGCAATGAGGCGAATCCCAGAGAGTCTCAAAGTCATTGGCAATATTTTGGTAATCCCTGAGATTTGCTGTGGGAACATAAATTGGGGAAAGAACATCCCAAATAATCTCACAAGTTTCCACAACAATCTGGCGTATAGTTGATTTTCCCATTTTATAGCTCCATGCTAAATATTGATGGCTGACCCCTTGCGAGAGGTACCTTAAAAAAAATATTTATCCTCCATTCAAACATTCAAACTTTATAATTGATGCTTATAAGACTGTTAAACGGAAACAAACAAACACACGTTAAAGTTACAGCCAATCTGCACTCTGGATTAATGGATGGTCTAATTGAATTTTTCGATAATTTTTGTTTGAGCAGCGTCAGCAAGAGATCATATATCGGCCTCGTCATTCTAGTATGCTTAAAAAAAATCCTCCGGATCATTATTTTTAATATGAAGGAAACTGGTTGCAAAGTATCCGTTAACATCTCGGGACAAATTCACCTCCCGGACCCACCAGCGCCTTATATTTCGATTGTATAAATTTTTATATTGTTTATACAATATGAATAGCATTGTTAACAACATTAATTCTTCCATGATTTTTTTTTTTTTACAAATACGAAATACTTTCAATAATAACAATGCATTAAGCCTACTTTGACCGTTAAACAATTTTAACGCCAAGAAAATCCGGCTTCAGTGTGTTTGGTTGAAAAGCTTCGGCGTCGCGTCTCTCAGCGTCTCGTTCACGTCGCGTCGCGTCGCGTCCCTATGTACTTCCACTATTAAGGTAGTTTTGCCTACTACATGCGAGTGGCTGTTCTGCTACTAAGTAGACGTATTTACTGGTTGTAAAAAATACTCTAGTCTTAGCGGATTCGACTGAGAGTCGATTTTTGCTATCTTGCTGAAGACAAAGGTGAGGTATTGACAATGTAAGGCCTACATGCATAAGAATCCTGACTCTACCTGTATATATGTACTAGGGTTGCCAATTTTTTTAGTAGCCCGACGAGGACACTTCGAAAAAAGTACAAAAAAAAACGCTGTTACTATTACTACAATATTAATTTTTTGACGTGACGTCTTATAAATCGATGAGTATAGGAAGTCATTAGCGCAAATAGTCGCGCCACGCGCGACTATCCCCACCACTACTTAGCGAGGGGAACGGGACGGGACATTTTGCGCTAATGACTTCCTATACTCATCGATTTATAAGACGTTGTCACGTCAAAAAAAACAGTTAACAAAAGAAAAACTACACCATATGCTTTTTCGTCTGAAATCCTTTTGAGCCATTTCTTTGTATTCAGCCAATCGCTATTAAATTTTGTAGCTCTCTTTGGTTTCTTTGGTGGTGTGTTTTCTATTTTCTTAAAAGATTGCTACAAATATAAATTAAAATTGTTATGAAGTTCATTATAGCAGTGGCGGTTCCTCTTTGGAAGCAAAGGAAGCACTGCTTCCTTTGACCAAATAGGCAACTTCATAAAAGTAAATTTATATAAATAAAAATAAATTTAAATTTTAAAATTTATCAAGATTAATCACAACAAAAATCTTGATATATTTCCTCCTTTGGAAACACTAAAGCTGGAGATATTACAGCTTCCCATTGCTATGTTGGGCCTCGAACATGATATGAGCGATGAGCGGTGAGCGGCAAAGTGACAATACTAAAGTGCCTCTCTTCGAGACGTTAAATTTTCCTCGTGCCGCTTTTATCGTAGCCGAGGCTTTACACAGCATGGAGAAGCTGTAATATCTTCAGCTTCTTTGCCACAGAAATTCAACGTGAAAACTCCAACATATTCAATTTAATTGAAGTCACACTAACGCAAAGGTTTGCGTTAATACAGTACCCTCAGAAGCTGAGCTAAACGCAGCTTCTTCGGAACCAAACAGCGAGTGCGAGAATTGAGAAGTCGAAGATAGAGAAATTTTCTGTATATTCTGAAATATTCTCTTTGTTTTCATGGTTTCTTTTTCTGGTAATCTGTTCTGGCTTCGAGCAATATTAAATTTGCTCTTAAGATTTTGCTTCGTAATTTTGTTTTTGACTCTTCTTAAAATTTGAATTTTTCGTTTGTAGATTGAGTCAAGAAAAAACAAGTCAGGATAGGTGAAGTTTCTCTTTATCTATTGTTTATTCTAGTGGGGTGGCAGGCGGTGCTTATCGAATATAAGCTGATAACTTTGTAGCTTCCATTATATTTTTATGATTCTCTTTAATGATGATTTAAAGCGGATAGAGAGAGAATATTTTTATGAATTTTATTTTTGATTACGGGTTGCCCAAAGTGTTTTTTTTGCAAGGAGAGTGTACTGATGGGTGGCGGGGGTGTAGGGGTGTATGCTTTTAGTTTTTATGCCAAAACTATGCATTTGTATGCAAAATTAAATGAGAGTAAAGTAGCAGTTGCAGTTATCAATTTCTCTGGACCTTTTAACTATCAACAGAATCTAAGAAACGGCGCAAAACGCCCTCTAGCAGCGAAACTATTTGAAAAATTGACGAAAACATGCAAAAATTCGATTCGTATTTTTTCACTTTTTCAAGTTTTCTTGTTCGCCATCATAAAGTGCATGTTCCAAAAAATATTTTGAGTGTGGAAACAATTCCTTTCATTTTGCTTATCTGACTCCACTATATATTATTTTTTAGTTAAAGCCTTCGATACGTTTTCTTTTATCGTTCGCCTTGCACATTGCTTCCCTTACGAACCTTACGAGCCGCCACTGCATTTTAGCATTTAATTTGATTACCTGCTCGTTAAAAGTGAAATTCGCGTTTACATTTTTGTACCACTGGTTACTGAAAAATGAATCTACTTCTTGTTTCAGTTAGAAGTTCTGTAGTTCTCTGTTTTAAATATGGATTAGATGAATACTTTTTGAAGTAGTAGAAGGAGACAAATTATTTATAGCGCTATTTCTCTTTGTAACATTTGAATTTTAATTTAATTTTGTTAAAGAAGTTGAAATTTCACAAATATTATAAATTTTTTTGAAGTCACGAGGATTTTCAAAGCACGACGAGGACTGAGGACAAAATTCATGAAAAGAGGACAATCCTCGTCAAACGAGGATGTTTGGCAACCCTAATATGTACGTATCGTAAAACCAGGACCTGGTCATCTCGATTTAACAGGAATTTCTTCCACGAATCGTAGTGTCCTGCGAAAAAAGTAAGTGAGTTATTCGATGAAAAGTATCGTAACTAGGGACTCCAATCTCGCATCAAAACCTCAATCCCGCAATCCCGCGGGATCGATGTAAACAATCCCGATTTGTGAGACTGCAAGAACTTGTTCTAAATAGTTATGTTCATGAATTCATAAAGTATGATATGAAATTAAAGCGTAACAAACTGCAGTCAAACAAGGTACTCAGGCCAATTCTGAACTAAGCTGGAATTGATTCCGATGGAATTTTCTTACATTGTAGGTTAGGTTAGTTAGATATGGCTGAGCTGCTGGTGCACAGCCCAAACACTTAGGCCAAAGAGATATCCCCGTTGTGAGGTCATAATCATCCAACTTTAAACCCAATATTAAAGTGTCGTTTCTTCGCTAAACCACCTCGGACGTAATGAATCTTCTTAGTTGCGGGATCCCAAAGTTCGGGATATCCGCAAGCGCGCTTAGGAAGGGTTCGCCAAAAGTGGTCTCTTTTTGCTAAGGGCTGGACAATGACAGAGAAGGTGTTTAACACTTTCCTCTTCGTCTATATTCTGACAGCTTCTGCAGAAATCGTAGGTTTCGAGGTCTAAGCGGGCCGCATGCGTCCCTATCAGACAGTGTCCGGTCAGCACTCCCACTGTAACTGAAAGGTCACGTCTACCGAGGCTCAGCAGTGAGGTGGCCCGCCTGAGATCGTAAGAGGGCCAAGTCGTTTGGCTAAGGTACATTTGTTAAGATCCCTCCAATGCTTTTCTGCTAATTGCATTGTGTGGTATGGTGGGATGTGCGAAAGTCGGTTTCTGTGGGAGTATTGACAGAATCTAGCACCTTAAAGTGCCCTCCTCTAATTCCGGTCCAAGATCCAGATTCTTTTATTCTGAGCGCTGCAATAGTCGCATTTTCCCTTGCCACAAGCTTCAAAGGAGCGAGGTATAACCTAACTTTTAGGGCATCTGTAGGTGCGGAGCGAAGTGCGCCTGTTATGCATATGCTAATAGGCTAATTGGCCTGTAGTCTTTGGGTATTCTATGGGAGGCTTTCCCTGCCTTGGGTAAAAAGACCACTTTTACCTCTTTCCAGCTAGAATAAATACAGTTGGTCTGAAGGCACCCGGAAAAAATGGCCTGCAACCAGGGCCTGGTGATTTATAGGGCTGGAAGGTGCTTGCAGCCCATTCAATTCTCGCTCTGTATATGTGATGAATTTGACCAGCTGTGGTGAGGCCGGAGGGTCAAAGGCGATCGTTCTCTCAGTCGTGGTACTACTCGGAAAGTGGTTGTCCGTGAGTAGTGTGAGAGATTCTCTGCTTGAGTCTGTCCAATCGCCGTTTTCTTTGCGTAAGTAACTAAGCATTATTGGCGCTTTAGTTAGTATTACGTAGTAGCATATATTTTAATTTCGAAATTACTTTCAATTACAGAGTTTATGCTACCGATGTTAGAAAATTCCAGCGGAATCAATCCCAGCGTAGTTTAAAATGGTCTGAATATTTCAATAGTTCGTTTGACTTACAACACCATTAGCCGCTAGGGTAATCCCCTTACGATCATATGTACTGAGTTTCCATGCAAAGTTTACTCTGGGTTTACTCAGAGTAGGCGCCCATGGAAACGAGGGTTGAGTAAAGTTTCGCTAAATCCAAGTAATCTCAAAGAAACCAGTCGTCCGCTTAAGTCACACAATTGTGTGTGATTGAGTATCCTTTACTGCACATAATATCAACGGAGACGCAATGTAAAATTATTTATCTGTCACTTTCACCGAGAGCTGTCATGGAAACAGCATCGAGTTAATTTGAGGGAAAAAATTTTCTAAAATATTCTCGTGGAAATACAGTACCTGGGGAATCCCCTGTCGTAGGCGTAGGATAGCTTAACAAATGCACTTCAATTAAACAAACATATGTAAAATCCGAGGTTTTTCGTGGAGCTTTCTTGGATTTAACGAAACTTTACTCAACCCGCATTTCCATGGGCGCTTAGCCTGAGTTAACCCAGGGTAAACTCTGCATGAAAACTCAGTAATTGATCACGTTCGGATACACGCACATAAATATACTTAGAAGATTTTGTTTTATTGCTGTCAATCCACTTATACAGAACTGAATAGCTCCAATAGCTTTGAGTTTAGCTAACAAGGCTGAGTGCCATACTCTTTCAAAAGCCTTGGAGATATCCACGGCAACCAAATAGATTCACCAGATCCATGAAAACTTCGGTTCTGTAAGGCAAACTAAAAGATCGCCAGTGAATCTTTTTTGTCGGAAGCCGTATTGTAGAGTACTATTCAAGACAGCAATATGTTTGTAAATAGAACAACTCGACTGTGGAATAATCTCTCGCAGTCAGTATTTCCGAGCTCCTACAACATCCAAGAATTCAAACGCAGGGTTCATCAGCACCTTGTTCAACCCTAACTCCCCGAACCCTCATAACCCTTAAACTATCCCGGCCATAATATTAATCCAAATAAACTTGCAGATTTCGTTGAGGGCTCATTTTATAGATAATTTTATTCTCCACTACTTTTGCTATTGATTATTTTCAGCTATCATTGCATGCAGACGGGTTATTTAATATAAACAGGCTCTTTCTCTGTTGTGATTTGCAACGACTCAGAACATTTTCCTTCAGGGAAACGTACGGAAGATTGTATTGAGGAAGCCAGAAGATGATGGAGATATTAAAAAAGGAGCGCCACTAAAGAAAAGTGTTTATATGCCACGAGCCAGATATATGTAGGAAGAATGGACGAAATTGGTTGAGTGTATGATATTCGACGTTGATATTCCAAAAAAGTCGTGGGTTCGATTCTTGATTTCGGCATTTGGATTTTTTATTTATATAAAGTCGGCCTTATTGTGTGAAGAGAGCGGCACAGTTGCTGTGGTCCATCTCAGGCAGGATATTTCTCACAGCTAGTCTGGTCTCTGTGGTAAGACCTATTGGGTGCAACAGCGAGGGGGACCCAACCTACGCTGGAAGGATGGCGTAGACCAAGACACTCGGAGCTTGGGGATGCCAAACTGGACTGGTGGAGAGAACAGTTGCGAGAGGCCAGGATCGGATCTCGGTTGTAGTCATCGGTTGTCTGATAAGATTCAACTCGTTTCAGGAGGCATAACACTCCAGCGAGTTGTTTCTCGATGCCTCGATGTCAAGGTCGCGATAGTTATGGTTGGGAGTAGGTAGACTAAAAATATCGCGGGTAGGTTGTGGCAGTTCCCCCTTACCTGACTCGAGCTGCTGTTCAAAATTGCACACTCTATACGAAGAAAATATATTGCCGAGTGGCAGTCTCACACAGAGACCTGCGGCAGTTCAGAGCAGTCGTGGATTTTGTAACGACAGAATTAAGAGCCTTGGGGCCGCTTGACTATCCGATAGAATACATCTTATGAGATATATTATTTATCTTCAGCCATTCGAGAGCTTCCCAGATCGCAGTGACTTCCGCTTGGAACAGGCTGCAATGGTCGGGTAGACGAAGGGAGGTATCTATATTCAATACCTCAGAGAAGATACCACAACCAACGCTGTTCCCAATTTTAGAGCCATTTTTGGTATTAAAGGCTTTCCAACCAATGATAGTATTAAGACCTGTTTTCAAGGTCCACGTAGGTGTAGTATAATCTAGGTTGTCCGCAGCGATGGCGAGCCCCCAAAGGATGGATGAGTGACCATATGAATATGGAGGCCACCCAAAAGAAGCCTTTGTCCTGGAGGCCGTCCAGGCTGCCATTTGCTCGGCTTGTATATCCAAAGGAATAAAATGCAATAAGACATCCAGCGCAGCTGTTAGGGTGCTTCTCATTCTACCACTAATACACAGCTCAGCTGCTCCTTTGACCCTTTCCAGTATCTTACGATACGTAACCCTCTGTAACGCAGTCCAGCATACCGATATGACAGGCATAGGAATACGTCTGGTTAAGGCTGTATGCAACAAGTGGACAGGGTTTAAGGCCCCAATTCACTGTGATCGTAAGTTTATAAGAAGAGAGCTGTTTTAGCATTTTTTGCTCTCTCTCTCTCTAAAAGATTCGACATCCAAGTTAGTTTCCTATCCAATATAAGATCTAGGAGTTTCGCATCCTCCTTAAGTTGCAGTCTTTCATTGCAGAGTCTTAAAGAAGGAAAATCGGGAAGTCTATGCTTCGTTGTAAAGAGCACTTTTTCAGTCTTACCTGGATTAACGCCTAGACCCTTGTAGTAGCCCAATGAACAAGAGTGTCCAATGCTTGTTGCATTATATATCTTATTGTAAAGATGTACTTGCCGATCATCACCAGCATAATATCATCAGCATAGGCCACTTTGGTGTACCCACACTCCAGGGATTTTTCAATGACCGCTACCAGGGAGCATATATGTATGTTGAAGGTGGGCGCCCTTTCGGTTAGACCATCCATTTTGTAGGACAAACTATTTTTGAGTTCTTTATTATATTATCTCTTAATTTAACTAACAAACAAATATTTAATAATAAAATTTTTGCAATGAACAAACCCGACATCTATAGCGCCTACGCTTTTAATTAGGAACCACGACCGAGAATTTTCGCAAATAGAAAAGTTTTGCGTCTTGTCAACTAACAAAATTTCATCTTGTTACTAATCATTCAAAAATGGCCCAGGGATTGAAGACTATTATTTTTCTCATCAAAAATATAGTTTTCGAAGGAAAACTTATGGATCTGCGGATCTCCAGGATGGTAGTCGGGCCCTTTAACCCAGGGCCGGGACTTCGTTTTTTTTGCGCCCGGTGCACTATGCCATATTGCGCCCCATAAGCTGTTTACTTTTTAACGCAGTGATGGACAATGGAAAAAGACACAAAAACACTCGCTGGATGGGAGAAATAAGTTTCCATATTTTTTGCCAAATTTTACATGGGTTAGTTTCACATGGGTCAGTATCCAACCAACGAAAATCTGCTGAAAACGTCCTTTGCAGAGAAGAGAGAACGATTTTTAGAACATCTGAATTCACTCACTTAATTATTGAATCAAATTTTTGACAGTTGTGTGGTAGTTGTTGTTTTTTCCTCCCTTTTGCTAGGAAAATAAAAGGTATGGCAGAAGGAGTGAGCCTCGAGTAACATTTCTTGAGTAAAATCTTATGAAAATCTCTGGAAATTTTCTGCACGAGGAGGAAGGAGGGAAATTTAACCACTTGGATGAGAAAGTACAGGGAGAGAAATTGTGTAAATTTGTGTAATTTCTTGCAACCGTGAGAAATAATACTTATTTATTAATTTCTGAAATTGCGCCCGGTGCAAGTGCACCATTCGCACCTATGAAAGCGCCGCCCCTGCTTTTACCCATAGACTACCAAAACTTAGTCTGTTCTAATGTGCTATTCTTTGCAATTAATTCTTCAAAAACTGATGTTCTTAAAATTCTTCATTCGAACTGATTGTCAGTTTCTATTCACTGGCGCTACAGCCCAAATCGAGCCTTAGCATGTTTGCAGTTTCGGGTGTTCGGTACTGTCTCTGCGTCAGCCGTCACAGAGCCTACTTATCTCGTCCCGAGTCCGCTTACTAGGTCTTTTCCCAAAATTTCTGCTACCATAAGCCTGCTATTATTGCTATTCCTGGGGTGTTCCTTTGAACGCTTGTCTAATTCCCCCTTAAGCGAAGTTTTCCTGTATCTGCAGGATCCTCTATTTTAGATATTCTCTCTTCTTCATTCTGTACATCTTGACTGCGGTTCTTTTTTAGTTTGAGGTTTTCCATTCTTGCTCTTGTGGGGCTTGCGTTGTACTCTCGTTTTTTTTATGTGGCAGTGCTAAGCTCAGGAGTCACCCTTTGTACTACTAGTCCGTCATGTCATTTGTCACGTCATGGTGCAATGTCTAGCAGTAAGCTTAATACGGGGGAAGGATGGGGGGGGGGGGTATAGGTTAAGGGTTAAAAGGTACGGGGGGGTATTGAAGAAGGTGGTGATGAACCCTGCGTTTGAACTCTTGGATGTTGTAGGAGCTCGGAAATACTGACTGCGAGAGGTTATTCCACAGTCTAGTTGTTCTATTAACAAACGAATTCATATCCTGCTGAGTGCGTGAAAGGGGTAGTTGCAGGTGAAGGGAATGAGACGACTGGGCTAATCTTGTGTTGCGGGTATAAGATTGCCGTGGAGGCAGGAGAGCGTTTAACTCGGAGGAACAGTCACTATGATAGTAGCGATAAAATTTTGTCAGTGCTGCTACATTCCTACGGTGGCTCAAGGGGTCGATGGTGGAGCAGGCGGTGTCGTCATCAATTAACTTGAGTGCCCTTTTTTGCACCTTATCTAACCATGCCAAGGTGGTTATTGGGGCGCCGCCCCAAACGAGGGAGTTATATTCGAGGAGAGGCCGAATGTAGGATTTATAAATAACAGCACGGGCCGATGGCTGGAGGAGGAACTTGCACCTCTTAAGAAATCCCAAGCACTGGGATGCTTGTTTGGCGATTTGGAATATGTGGTCATTCCATCGCAAGTCTTTGGCTAATGTCACGCCTAAGATGTGTAAGTATGGGTCGGCCATTAGTTGAACTCCATCCACTCTCAAGGGTGGAGAGGTGTTGAGCTTCTTTTTGGAGATAAGACAGTACTTGGTTTTGTCGGAGTTGAATTCAACACGATTCTTCTTTCCCCCACTCTAGAATGAGTTCAATGTCGTTATTAATAGAGTTGGACATTAGTTCGCGATCATCAAGACAGGATCTGGCATGAGTCTGTCTTGTATCGAAGCTGTACGAGTAGCGTAGAGTACCGTCGTCAGCGAAGCTGAGAAGTGGGTTGGAGGGGATTGAAAGAAGGTCATTTATAAATATGAGAAATAGGGCCGGTGATAAAATTGACCCCTGGGGACCCCCGCAGAGATCGGGTGGGATGCGGATTTGACACCATCCAATACCACTTTGATTGAACGGCCAGAAAGGAAACTCTCAACCCACTTCTGTAGAAGTGAGTCAACTCCAATAGCTTTGAGTTTAGCTAACAGGGCTGAGTGCCAAACTCTATCGAAAGCCTTGGAGATATCCAGAGCAACCAGACTAGACTCACCGGATCCATGCAGACTACGGCTGAGGTGTTCTGTGAGACAGACTAAAAGATCGCCAGTGGATCTTTTTTGTCGGAAGCCATACTGTCTGTCGTTTATGAGTAGATTGGATTCTAGATATCCCATAAGCTTTTTGTTGATTATCGTCTCCATGGTTTTGGAGAGAATAGAAGTATTTGCTATTGGGTGGTAATTGGAGGGAAGGCTGGAATCACCTTTTTTCGGTATGGGCTGAACATGGGCAAGTTTCCAAGAGTCGGGATAAACTCCGGAGAAATAAGACAGGGAAAATAATTTGCGCAGAGGTTTAGCCAAAGGTGAGGCGCTGGATTATTTCTTCTGTTGCGGATATACAGTCCTGATCGCATCGAATCAATCAATTCTAATCTGTCTGGAAGATTTTTTACTTCTCTCAAGTTTTGTGTATTCATAGTATTCTGGTAGGCACCTCTTATTTCCTCAAGTTTCGCTTACCTCTCTCGTAATTTTGGAAGTGTTTGCTCTTTTTGCGTTTTGGTTACTATCCAGGTATTACATTTCACCTTGACTAGATAGTGTCCTAGGAGGGTGCTGTCCTCTCATTATTTTTACATCAGTATTCCGTGCCCCTCGTCACTCAACAAGGACGTGATCAACTTGATTATTTCCCATGTCGTCTCGTCATTGCCACGTCATCTTATCAATATTTTTGTGTGAAAATTTTGTTGAACTCATTGAGTTCGAGCTTTTTTTTTTTTTTTTTTTTTTATGTGACAGTGCTAAGCTCAGGAGTCACCCTTTGTACTACCAGTCCGTCATGTCATTTGTCACGTCATGGTGCAATGTCTAGCAGTAAGCTTAGTACGGGGAGGGGAGGGGGGTATAGGTTAAGGGTTAAAAGGAACGGGGGGGTATTGAAGGAGGTGGTGATGAACCCTGCGTTTGAACTCTTGGATGTTGTAGGAGCTCGGAAATACTGACTGCGAGAGACTATTCCACAGTCGAGTTGTTCTATTAACAAACGAATTCATATCTTGTTGAGTGCGTGAAAGGGGGAGTTGCAGGTGAAGGGAATGAGACGAGTGGGCTAATCTGGTGTTGCGGTTATAAGATTGCCGTGGAGGCAGGAGAGCGTTTAACTCGGAGGAACAGTCATTATGATAGTAGCGATAAAATTTAGTCAATGCTGCTACATTCCTACGGTGGCTGAGGGGGTCGATGGTGGAGCCAGCGGTGTCGTCATCAATTAATTTAAGGGCCTTTTTTTGGACCTTATCTAACCATGCCAAGGTGGTTATTGGAGCGCCGCCCCAAACGAGGGAGTTATATTCGAGAAGAGGCCGTATGTAGGATTTATAAATAACAGCGCGGGCCGATGGCTGGAGGAGGAACTTGCACCTCTTAAGAAATCCCAAGCACTGGGATGCTTGTTTGGCGATTTGGAATATGTGATCATTCCAACGAAGGTCTTTGGCTAATGTCACGCCTAAGATGTGTAGGGATGGGTCGGCCTTTAGTTCAACGTCATCCACTGTCAAGGATGGTGAGGTGTTGAACTTCTTTTTTGAGATAAGACAGTACTTGGTTTTAGAGGGGTTGAATTTGACACGATTCTTCTCTCCCCAATCTAGAATTAGTTTGATGTCTTTTTTAATAGAGTTGAACATTAGTTCACGATCATCAAGACAGGATCTGGCATGTGTCCGTCTTGTATCGAAGCTGTACGAGTAACGTAGAGTACCGTCGTCAGCGAAGCTGAGAAGTGGGTTGGAGGGGATTGAAAGTAGGTCATTTATAAAGATGAGAAAAAGGGCCGGTGATAAAATTGACCCCTGGGGTACCCCCGCAGAGATGGGGTGAGATTCAGATTTGACGCCATCCAATAATACCTTAATTGAACGGCCGGAAAGGAAACTCTCAACCCACTTATACAGAAGTGAGTCAATTCCAATAGCTTGGAGTTTAGCTAACAAGGCTGAGTGCCATACTCTATCAAAAGCCTTGGAGATATCCAAAGCCACCAAACTAGATTCGCCAGATCCATGCAAACTTCGGCTGAGGTGTTCTGTAAGGCAAATTAAAAGATCACCAGTGGATCTTTTTTGACGGAAGCCGTATTGTTTGTCGCTGATAAGTTGGTTGGATTCTAGATATCCCATAAGCTTTTTGTTAATTATCGTCTCCATGGTTTTGGAGAGAATAGAAGTAATTGCTATTGGGCGGTAGTTGGAGGGATCGCTGGAGTCACCTTTTTTCGGTATTGGCTGAACATGGGCAAGTTTCCAAGAGTCTGGGTAAACTCCGGAAGAGTATGATAGGGCAAAAAGTTTGCGCAGAGGTCTAGCCAAAGGTGAGGCGCATTGTTTTAAGACGATAGGGGGTATATTATCGGGTCCAGTCGATTTGTTTACATCGAGCTCCTTGAGGCACCTGTACACCTCGCGAGTCCTGAAGAAAACCCTGTCCATTAGATGAGCGCTGAGCTCAAGAACCGGGGGTAGCATATCAGTTTGGGGTAAAGAAGAATTGGAAGCAAACAGAGATGCTAATAAATCGGCCTTGGATTTGCTGTCTGTTATCACCTTCTCATTGTGGATAAGTGAAGGAGTTGTGGATGAAGTGAAATTCTTCTTAATGGAGCTTACCAAGGACCAGAAGTTCTTGCTACCAGAGGTTGCATTAAGGAGTTTACTTCTCAACTTGCTGTCAAATGAATTTTTGACATTCCTGATGGTGACTTTACAGGAATTTCTTAGTTTTATATACTCTGCACGGAGCGATTCACTCGGGGAGCTCTTGTAAGCTCGAAAGGCGGCTTCTTTATTTCTGATTGCATTCATACACTCCTGATTAAACCATCTGTTGGGCCTAGCCTTCACAGATTTAGTAGTATGAGGAATGAACAAATGCATTCCTGCCTGTATGATCCTAGAAATACGGATAGCGGCAGAGTTGGCGTTTCTATTCCGGAAACACAGGTTCCAGTCTGTAGACTGGAAGAAATTAATAAGCCCCAGCCAATTGGCCTTCCCATAATGCCATACAGTTCTTCGAACTGGTTTGGGAGGGGTGGGAAATTCGAATGGGAAGTTAGCACTGATTAGGCAGTGGTCTGAATTGCCGAGAGGTGAATCAACTTCGACGGAGTAACCCGCTGGATGAGAAGTTAGAAAAAGATCAAGGAGATATCCTCCTTGACCAGCAACATCAGGGACTCTTGTGGGATGATCCACAATTTGTTGCAAGTTATTGATGTCTGCAAAGAGCTCGACGTCCTTGCCAGAAATACTGGTGCCATTTGAGTAAGTCAGCCATTTAACGTTGTGAACATTGAAATCACCCGCAACGATGATTTCACACTCAGGATTGGACGACAAAAATCCCGAGATTTGTTCGGAAATAGTATCAAAAGATAAGGTGGAGGCTTCGTTACTTATGTTAGGGCTTCTGTATAGGAAGCAGAAGAATATGACGTGGCTTTGGAAAATGATTTTAATCCAAAGATAATTATAATCTGAAGTTGTGCTTGAATGTATTTTACAATAAGCCACGTCGTCCCTAACATAAATGGCAATACCCCTATGGGGGGAGAGATTGTGCACTAAAGTGTACCCCGACACCTGGTAATAACCTAAGTCATTATCGGGTGATATTTGGGTTTCACTTAGTGCGAAGATTGGGGGTTTGTAACTAGATAAGTGGCACTCAACAAAAGAGAAATTCGCTTGAAGTCCACGAATGTTACAAAAGTCAATACCAAAACTTGACTTGTAACGGGACTTCGGTTGCGCGGGTTCAATCGCCACATTCTTTGGGATATTGCTTGCAAGATCAACCAATCTATAACCATTTAATTGGTAGCGTTGTGTAGGCTATGTTTTCGTATAATTCCTATGAACTGCTCTTCTTTTCTTATTTGTTTATTCATATCTCCAAATACCATTTTAATATCGTTTGACGGGATTAAACTGTTAGCGTTGGTTACCTATCTTTATAGAACTCCTCATTCTCCTTATCCGTCTTATGTTATGTGGAAGCATGGACGTTTATGAGACGTTTATACTATATGTATAGACCGTCAGTTTGCATGGTTAATATCCAAGCTTCAGTTCGGGTTTCAGAATTAATACCAAAACTCTCGTTGCAAGGCTGATTAATCAAAACCGATTTCCTTTATGAGGTCTAACAACAAATTAAATCTTATTGGACTAGGAACGAGAGCATTTCCTCTCCTGCAAAATATAGATGAACATCAACAATAAGGTGGGCTATAAGTCGCTAAACGAACTAAAACCCCCAACCCTAGCAAATAGGTCAACCCAGCTTCAGCCATCAACAATAACCTTAAAGAGTCTAACTATGAAAAAATATATCCTTCATCTACGTCACGACATCCCATCAACCATCAGCCATACACTTCACCGATTTTCCACTTTCCTTGGCATCTCACATCCTAAAAAAGGCAAGAAAAAAGGTGAAAAAGCTAATTTGAAAGTTCACAGATCACATCCACCATCTACCGTTTCATATGTGTGAAATTTTGAAGGCAGATAAACATCTCACAGGTGTCACCAGGTAAATACTTGCTTCCAGTTATGTACGACCGTGATGTTGAAGCCTTCATTCATACCCTGAACACTTGGGGGGTTTGGGGGCGTTTTGGGTGTGGATTGAGGTGGGGAGTTATATAAGTTAAGACTGCAAGAATATTACTTCACTTCCTTCGAGAATGGTACACGGGTTCTTGTTCCTGTTCGGGTTTTGAGTTCTCGGAAATCATGGAATTTATATGCAGCCGACAGATGTTGAACGTAAATGCCAGGATTCAGAAGTGAGTGAAGGTTATAAATTGTGTATATATTGTTGATATGGGTATGGGTGGTGTGAAAAATTATGTTTTAAGACTCCTTACATTAAGTACGAATTTAAGTAACATTAAGACGATGTATAAAGATTAACATGAATGAAGTATCTCGGGGAGATTTTCCAGTTACCCAATGAATTCTACGGAAATGGAGAGAGAGAGAGAGAGTGGTGGTAGAGGGTAGGAGAAATTGTTATTACATATTATTTTAAATACACTCATATTTCATGTTAATAAATTAACAAAATTGCTAACTTAATGTAATACATTGTAGGTTTAATTTCTTCAAATTAAAAGGATGAGTTTAGAAATGAAATGATGTCAATGTAGTTTGGGTCAATAAAAATGCGCGAATTTTTAATAGAAAGAGGGATAGGTCGGGTTCATGTTTGCAGAACTGACTTAGATCTAAATAGCAATAAAGCGTTCATGAACATCGCAGTTAAATTTTCGAAGTCTACTAAGTCAGCATTAAATTTAAAACTGCAAAAACTTACACTGCGCAGTCAGAACTGCAAGCATGAACGCGGCCTATCATAGAATGACGATTAATGATAGCATCCAGAATTATTGAGATCTAACAGCATATTTGGGAATATAATTGGGTCACTAAAAAAATAATAATGACGGAATTGTAGATTAAATAACTGGAACCTTTTATTTAAAACTTATTATTTTCATGTGGTATTTATATTAGTTCAAATGATAATTAAATTTTAATAACAAATTGCTTGCCTTATATAAGCTGGAAATATTTCCTAGCCCACTTAAAGTAGACGAGGAAATATCCTCAGCCTGTTGTGGTTCGCTGTTCCGGAAGTACATTGACACAACTGCAAAATTTCAAATTTTACAGGAGAAGGAAAAAACAAAATAATTAATCTTTACCTTTTGAAATGGTCCTTGAATTTGGTTTAGTTCTTCTGTGAAAGTAGTTTATAGACTTTGCGGGTTACTGTTGTAAAACTTAAGACATTAAAATTCAAAAATCAATGACTACCTGCATCATAATACCCAAATTAATCACGATATCATGCAAATGCGTTATTGTACTTCCGAAATTATAATCAAAACTTTTACATTTCTGTCAGAATAGGAGTGGTAAAAACAAAAAGAATGCAAAGAAAACTTTATTAATATAAGTATAAAAATTCTAATTTAAAAATATTATGAAAATCTGTATTATTTAAACGAATTACACAAAATAGGTATTTTGTTAAGAATTAATTCCGTTAAAATTGTAAAGAACATTATAAATTATTTAAGAGTTTCATAAAAGGGTTTGTAGTAAGCAGGAATCATGTTGTGTTCTATCAGACTATTCAAGTCTTTTAATTTATTTTCTGGAAGTGACATCTTACTACTGTAAGCAGGTTTTAACGAAAAATCTTCTTTGTTTCTTGACCTTATACCTTTAAACATTACTTGTTTGTTTCCACTCTGCTTCCTTGTAACTATTTTTGTACTGGAAAACATCACTCCCCTTTTCAAACCTTAGTTGTTTTACTTCGGACACTTTAAACAAATTTCCATCCGTATCTTTCGTAAAATTTAAACCCATGTTTTCATGCAGTAATTTAAAATCCAAAAAATTTTCATAACTCATTTCTTTTACGTGCAAAGGTTCTCCCTTTTTTCGCATTTCTAATAATTGTAACATATTGATCAGGGATATAAACAGGTCCTGATTTCTGGGTTCTTTTTACACATCTTTCAATGATGCTACGCACTGCGTCGCCTTCGTTCTGCGTGTGACCTCGAATAAGGTATTTATGAGTTATAGAATGGACGTCTAGATGGCTGACAGCGAACAAGTACATTGTCATTAGGTATCTGCAAAATAAATGCTGACTCAAGATCCTAATTCCCTTTTGTTTAATTCTTACTTGTTTTTTTGCTGTCCTCCACAGTTATCTGAGTAAAATACGATATCTACCGCTGGTATGCTTTTTGAGAGCTCTTCAATGTACAGGTATACCCCAGTAGCGATTTCATTGACACCTCTGTTACCTAATCCTTCGTGCCAAAAAAAAACAAGTAGTTTTTGACGTAATAATTTCGGTTACCTAAGAAAACTTAAATCTGTTAGTTACTTAAATAGCTAATTCATCAAACTTACTGTAAAGCAGTTAAGACGCGACTTGTAACAAAAATGATGATGTTTGCCCCATTGGCACGGGAAGTACTGCTTGCAAATCATAAACTGCAAGTTTTATTTCACCTTTTTCTGCCTTTTCTTTATCCAAAGACTTTTCACTCCTACTAAGCTCTTTTTCTTCTTGATGTTTCTTCTAATCGTCTTCAAGCTTGGATTTGTCTTCCGCGTTCTTATAACTTTCACATTGATCACACTGATCTGTTTTGGGTACAAAAAACCCAATATTAAAGTCATTGTTAAATATTCGAGCAAATGCATCATAGTTCACTGAAGGTTAATTGGACATAGAACGCTCCAAGCAGTAATGCCTGTGAATTTCAGCAACCACCGTCTATATACTCCCTTGAAGTGTCTCTCCTCACGTAGTGACTTTCTATTCGCGGTATTTTATTGATGTGGCACCTCACAGAATTTAACATTTCTTCATCGATCTTCTTATATTTATCATGTTTTCCACGATTATCTACGGGTGCAAATTCGTTTTCTGAGAATTTGCTTTTCAAAACAGTGCGTACTGCTCTTTCAGTGATCCCAAGTGTTTTGATTAAAAAAGGCTTGCAAATCCGGATTTTCTTGTCATCGTTCATAAAATAAAAACAGCAATTTGGCTTTCTTGGTTTACACGCAGATATACGACGGTACTTAAGTTGAAGTTTTTCGATGCACGAATTCAAAAAATCGCGTTGACACTGTAAGGATCCTAAAGCCCAGTAATTATTAAACAACTATACTCTTTTCTCGTTTGAAAATTTTTTGGAACAGGATAGAACACACTTATCTGGGCATGGAGAGCCCATCTTTCGAGCCTCAACTACTTTGTTGGTTCTGGATGTGTAACTCTTTCCCTCATTCTTTAATTTTTTAGCCACATTTTGTTTCCAATTTTGCTCGTTTCTTGTTCTTTTTTTGCCCTTTTTAGGGTAAAGGTTTTCAGTGCCAATGGCTTGTGTTTCGTCTAAACGAGGTACTGGAATGTTTTCTATGGACGTCAATGCAGTTGAAGCCGTGACATCTTCACTTGATGAGGAGTCCGCTTCATCACTGGGCTCATACAGGTCACTCGAACCCGATGAAAATACATTTTCATCTCTTGAAGGGCTTGCATATCGTTTACTGGGCTCAATTTTCCTTAAGGATAATTTGGTAGCCGTCGAGCTCTCAATCGCATAGGATGGAGTAACTGACAGAACTACTGGCATTCGTGGCAGTTGGGTTGTAATTCGCCATTCCAAACTACGGAAATAAACAAATAAATAGGTAATTTTCTTTGTACAGACATTCATTAAAATGATAAACACATCATTTGTCAAAGTACCCTGTGATGTTGATGGCAGCTCTCTCGCTGGAACTTCCGAGTTTTCATTCTCGTTAACAAGACGCATTATGTTTTTCTTGCGGTTGTTCATTATTACTAAAATTTAGGTCCTGTAAGAAGGTAAAAACAATTTTACGTGATTCAGACGTACATTTTGATTAATAAAAACAGAGCAAACAGTTCCAATTAATTCACAAAGATAAAGAATCTAAATATTTTTTTTAATATGACAATGACGAAAAGAACACTTACGTCGTATTATTGTTTCGTTTTTTATTACGACAATGACAGAAGGAACTGTTACGTCAAAGAAAACAAATATTGATTGAATTAAAATGACACAAAAAACACTTACGTCGTTGTAGCACTGAAAATTAAGTTTGAATATTGTCACAAACGAAATTGCGTCACTATCGCTCCGGACCACTATCGTCTCACTTTCACTTCCACAGCCCAACTGAACGTTATTTTACTGGAGGTGGGAGCAAATAAGCGCGGGAATAATAACGACGCATGATCCCTATAGTGGCTGAAATCGTAACTACAATTATGTCGATTTCCAAACATATAGAACTTGCATTTCTGATCCCGCCAAACAAAAAGTCTGTTTTCACCAAATTGTACAGTTGCGTCATTATACTTCCGGAACAGCGGTATAACCTTTTAACTGCTAGCAGAACCTACCTGGGTCCCATATTCTCCCCCTTCCAGGAGGGGTGCTGGCTTGTAATGTGTCCTCCGGACTATTACAAGTCGAATCATCCGGCTGCTGATGAAATGTCCCGCTGATGAGGCGCCTAGACTTGTTACCCACCCGTATATCTTCTTGCTTAGGCGGGTGGATGATATGGGGCTTGTATAGAGTTGTATTTGAAGTTATATAAGTGCCCGAGGTGGTGATGTTGATTGTTGTGGCAAACAACACTGTTTCTCCCTGGTTCATTATGAATCTCACCATCAATGTTCAGTTGAACTTCTATAGTTTGAAAGCTAATTTATTCGTCGTCGTTGTATTCACCTATCTTTTCTTTCGCTAGATCGTATGTTGCAACTCTTCTTTAGTAACTTGATGATTATGATGCCAGCGACGTGCTCCTGGTTCTGCTTTATTCCTCAAACTATTATGCAAATAAACACAAGTTCTTGCTAACTTGATCGTAAAATCAGGGGCCTGTTGCACGAAACTACAAGCCTACAAGTCTACAAGTGCCTGTAAAATAATACTTGTAATACAAGTCCACCAAATTTTGGTTGCACGAATAACTTTTCTACACTTGTAGGATTATAGAAATTTCCCTAAATATGTGGAATAAATTTTACAAGTGTTGAATTGGATTCCATAGTAACGTAAATGTTTTCGCGTTATTTTGGGTGCTAACATTTTTTTAGTGCAGTGAAATTAGTAAATGAAAATTCATTTTACGAGGTACAAAAATTTGCATTTGCTCAGGTACATCAGACAATGAAAAATCAAGTGTGTGGGGTCGCATTGGGTTAGAAATAGCCGCCACCTTCAAAGAGAGAACTTGATTAGATTAAATAACTCGTTTGCATGCAGTGATAGCTGAAAATGATCAATGGCAAAGATGTGGATGTTTTTATCTACAAAATAAGCCATCAACGAGCTCTGTAAGTAAGTTGATTTGGCTCAAAGAGTTTTTGGGTAATGCGCGTTAACTAACTTAAAATGTCTCGACCGCGCCCATTCACACTCGATATTGAGACGAAAGAGGCGATCGATTAAGGCCGCAGTGCCGTTTTTGTAGATACATAATTAATTCTCCACATCTTAGCCATTGATCCTTTCCAGCAATCATTTCATGTAAACGAGCTATTTTATATTAACAAACTCTTCCTTTTTTTCAAGATGGCCGCTTTTCCCAACCCACTGCATTATGAAAATTGTAGATATATATTAAGATTTAAGTAAATAAATGGCACTTGGTCGACACACGTCAAAGAGTTAGTTTGAATTACTGTTCTTACAGTTTTGTAGCAGTTTAAGAGCTGCTGCAATTCACAATAATAACTTTGGGAGTTTCTTTTGTAAGGTATTAGAATTGGTGAAGTGGTTTAAGAGCCATTGCACTCAGCATATTTTGTAGTAGTTCAAGAGCTGATGCAATTAATAAACTCCATGCGCAAATATTGACCTGGTGTAGTGGTTGAAGAGCCACTGCATCCCAAATCTTTGAGGCTAAGGCGCATTCACTCTAGACTCACGGCTGGATAAAGCCATCCAGTCGTTAACAGATGGCTTTTAAAGAAAAAAGTTTTCTTTGCAAACTAAAGGAGAATAAAGAAGTTTTGTTTGGTGCTTTTAGTAACGAGCTTACTAAAATTCCTAAAAACGAGAAATGCAAAGAAGTATTTCAGTTAGCGTCCGACTACGCACATTGTACACCCGTTCCGAACCAGCGTGGTGCTATTAACAATTTCGGTTTTACAGAAAGGGATTGGCTCTATTAGTCACGGAGTTTAATTTATTATGAAAACTAATATTCAAGTTTTTCGACCTCTGTTTCTGGCACTCGGAATTTTTCTTTAAAATTATCACTAACAACTACTCGTCTTCACTTTTATCACTATCATCATAAAAACAAATTTTCAACTTAATTTAAAAAACTTCAGCTGCAGAGATTGGCTCAAACCTCACACTAATTAACTGACTTGTAGAAATTTTACACATCTCAGTTTGTCTATAAGATTTTGCTGAGAATTCTACAAGTCTAGCTGTAACTGAACATACACTTGTAGTTTCGTGCAACAGAAACTAGGGAAATCGAAATTTCCCACTTGTAAAATTCTCTCTCTACACTTGTAAGATGAGGAACAGACTTGTAGTTTTGTGCAACAGAATTTTTCTACACTTGTAAAAAATCGCTTGTAGTACAAGCACTTGTAGTTTCGTGCAACAGGCCCCCAGTTCGGCTACATTCAAAGTAAAAAAATCGGCTTTTTGTTCACCAATCCTTCATCGGGGTTACCGATGTATGAGTTTGCTATGGCGCACAGTGGGACGAATTGCCAAAAACGTGGACAAAAGTCTAAATATTGATGAATTTGGACGAAATTCGGTATTACAGGGTAATCGACCTCGCTGATCGCGAATTTAATGTCAAAAACTGAAAATTCAAAATGGCGAATCCAATATGACGGACATCATTTTTAAAATATTGTAGAAATAAACTCAAAACTTGTATCTAGATATTTTTGGGCATGCCGATAACGAATTTGATGTCAAAGTTTGGAAATTCAAAATGGCGGATCCAATATGGCGAACATAATTTTTCAAAATTTGTATAAATAAGTTCAAAACTTGTATTTATATTTTTTGAGCATGCTGAATACGAATTTGATACTTGAATTCGAAAATTTTAAGAACAACAACTTGAGTGACTCCGTTTACAAGATATGTAGGTTCAAAATATGACCAAAATGCTAAAATATTGGAACTTTCCTGAAAAAAAAAACGAAGAATATTGGGATTTAGATCACACTTTTTAATTACATATCTCGTAAACGGAGTCATTCACGTTCCTGTTCTTAATATCATATAAAGGAATACACATTTACCTAAAAGACGAACCGAATTACATTGCTCTACGATAATTAGTCTAGGAGTTATTCAACTTTAAGTAAATATTAAAAAAATATATTTTTTTCTTTCGTAACCACCCTGTACCTTAGTAGTCCAATCAATCTAAAATAGCTCCATGTAATTTTTGTGTTAATTGCCAACAGGAAACAAAAAATATGGTCATATAGGAAAAAAAATTCTAAAAAAGATAGCGTTTTCTTTTTTGGATTTTGGAATGGCGAACCTAACCTAAAAAATCCGGGAAAGTGTAAAAAACGCTTTTAAGCGAATAAAAGAAAAACGTGACCTCAGATCGAAAAAACCTGATTTTCGACAGTTTTTCCCACTTTTCTTTATGTTTTGTGCCCTAACCTATAACTCAATATTACATCAATCGAAAGATAATTTGAATAGCTACAACTTTATAATTTGATTTTTTTCGATCTGAGGTCACGTTTTTCTTTTTTTTCCTATATGACCATATTTTTTGTTTACAGATGGCAATTATTAGATGGATTTGCGTAGATTGATTGGACTATAGTGGATAGTGGGGATAGCCTCCTCTCTAGAACAATTTTTTTCTCCAAAACCATCCAGGAATCCCCCTGAAAATATTAGCCACATAGTCCAACAGAGTATTTTTTGAAAGTCTGATGACCGATACAAGTTGTGAATTAGGGAATATGAGTATTTTAAATATCTCATGAACGGTGATTCGTACGGAAATTGTATAATATCGTTTTTTATAGATAATCGCATGATCTACAGACTTTGTAAACAATTTTCCGAAACTATTTTTTATCATATTCTACCCCCCAAAAATAATTTTTTTAGAAAAAGTTTCGTGGGTTAACCTTTAGTTTGAGGTTTCGAATTGTGCTCTGACGACTGAACTAATAGTTATAGGTATATATATCCGCGACTTTGAATTTCCTAATTTTGACATCAGATTCGTAATCGGCACGCTCAAAAACATATAGATACAAGTTTTGAACTTATTTCTACAAATTTTGAAAAATTATATCCGCCATATTGGATCCGCCATTTTGAATTTTAAAATTTTGACTTCAAATTCGTGATCAGCGCCGTCGATAACATAACACCACAAAATTTCGTGCAAATTTAACAATTTGGAGAATTTTCCCGCACTTTTATCGACATTTCATTAAAACTAAAATATAGCAGCCATAACTGCATATGTGGTATACTAAGAGAGTTGCGGCTAGTAGCTGGATTTTCTTTTTTAATCCTGAAGTAAATATAACCTATCTTATAAAAAAATACTTGACTTAGTGGTATTCCGTGGAACTCATAACTTATATCTTAATTTCGATTGAATTTTATAAATTTTTTTTCGTTATTATACATAATTATTGTTTATTTCAATAACAAATGTTAACACGTCACTTAACAAGTTATAAAGCATTTAAAATTTAGTACATACCTGGAGAAACATTCTCTATTTTCAATATTTCGAATCTGTATTGTCGTTATAATTTTATACAAGTTTCAATTTGCACTACGTTTTTTAAGCACAGAGCCGAACGCTTTACAAATAAACAATGGCCAAGTTCGACCTGCTGTGCAGCTTCAAGGAAGAACAAGTAACCGTTTCTACTGCCGGGATTTAATAGAACCAACAATACTGTAGTCAACCCAAAACATGAAAATCCCTAGATCGAAACTTTTATTTTCGGACTTTTGTCCACGTTTTAGGCAATTCGTCCCACTGTGTGGCGAGAGATTAAACGCCCTGTGCAGAAGTTCGCTCATGGTGCCCACCTCTCCTCCAAACTGTTTTTTCCAGAAAAAGTGACAAATAAGTAATCAATTTTTGCAAATTTGGCATCAAAAACGCACATGGTGCACCAGAAAAAAATCCTATCTTTACCTATTTTATTGTATTAACACTGGGGCTTTTCGTTAGCGCTCCACGCGTTTTTACATTTCGAAATGTATGTTGTTTCCATATACTGACTGGAGCAATAAAAACTCTACATTCAAAATTATTTTTACTTTTAACTTCATTTTAAAATAAAACCGTATTTTTTTGTTGGTGACCGCCATATTTGATTTAAAATGACGTCACAGAGCTTACTGTACTATACTTGTCATACACTTTCATTTGATCCCCATACCGTGGTCGTTGCAAAGAAACAGGTAAACCACGATTTTGTAATGGCCGCCATTTTGAATTTGGAATGACGCGACACAGATAATAGGATGCTACGTGTCATACCCTTCCATTTGACACCCAATTCGGAGGCCGGGGAACATAATAAAAAAAATCGCCTACCATCTTGGAACCGCTATCTTAATTGTTTTACAAAATGGTCCGATTGCATTGTCACGCGAACTATGCATACATATGTGCAAAATTTCAAGTTGATAGGTTATATTTTCTACTTTTTATTCTATTATGTCTTCCGCCATCTTGCGTTGGCCGCCATTTTAAATTTGGAATAATGTCACACAGCTAATTGTATTCTACTGGATAAACCCTATCATTGCATACCCATGTCGGGGACCGAGAAACGCTATTGCGAAATTCCCCCGCCATCTTGTTTTTTTACAAAACCGTCAAAATGTCCTTGATGTCTCCTATTCTATATTAAAATTTTTATCACCTCAACTGCAAAATAAACGGAAACTATAGTGCGCACCAAAAGAATTGGAAATATAAACACAGGCGGGGAAATGACAATTTCACACACATTAAAATTTCGTGAATGGATAAAATTCAAGCGGACATGTATTGTAACTTCCTCTTCGAAATTCGCTTACGGGCACTATCTCATAGTTTATCTGACCACGACAAGAGTGGCAGTTAAATCGCTGAATTTTGATTGGCGATATAAATGAGCGGCTGATTTATGTTTTTAAACGAACAGAGTTACACTTTTCTTTTCAAATGTAGGTACTTTCGTGGTGGGATTTGAGACTCTCACTGCCCATCGATTTTGAGATTCCCAATTGTTTTGGCGCACGCCATGCTATTGGCTAATGGGTACAGCGAGGCGTACCGGGTTCCAGCTAGTAATACATATTTCATGTTTCATTGACCAATTCCCGGTACTTTCTTGACTAATGATACCATAATATCATTTTCATTCACCCCAAACCGACAGTACTTCTCAAATGTTTAATTTCCAATCTCTCCACTTCAATCTGAGACTATCTTCTCCTATCATTCTCATCTCAAACTTATCAAACATTTAAATCTGCAATCCATTGTGAAATACAAAGAAATGCTTTTCCGTATAGCAGAGTTAAGTAGAAAATTTCGTTCACATACGGAATTATTCAAGATAGAAACTAAAGTACTTTAGTCTATAAAGTACAAACACACTTACACATTTGTAAATAAACCATTCAGAAAGCATAATCTACCTATAACTTAGCTCTCTGTTGCCTTTTGTTTAAGTTGAGTTGTTGAATTGTGCCCTCATATAGACGACGCACACTTACTATACCCACTACACTATATACAATCCGCAGCACAATCTCTCTCTGTTTACAGTGTACCATCCTCCTCCTTTACCCTCAAACTACTAATGGTACAATATTCTGTTACCCCAAAAACACCCTTTGACTTCTGTGTTTGCTCAAACTAGAAATCTTCTTCATAATAAATTATTGAAAGATGGAACAAGATTCCGGGGATATAAGAATAAGGAAAGAAGCAGTGGAGGACGATCTCCTCCTTAAAGGACACAATAATGAAGTAAGAAATTCTATTTCACTTGTCTGATTTATGTCTGTTGAAGGAAACTTTTATAGAGATTTGTCAGATGTGTGAATCCTTGTATGTTTGTTTGGCTACAGGGACTAGGACGATGTTGGGTTGTTTGTGGCAGCGAATGGCAAAATTCTTTTAAAAAATATGTATTTTTTCAGTTTTTTTTCTTTTTTGGTGAAAAGCAAAAAACAAGTTTTAGAAATATTTCTTCGTTTTCTTCGCTTTTTGGTTGGTTTGAATTATTAATGCAGACAATAATATTCTATTATGCGTAATATGAAGTGATATACGGGTGGACATTATGACGGAATTGGAGCCGATTTGGAAATTTGCCAGATTTTTAAAGCGTGTAGCAACTAGAAGGTTAAACGATCCATGGAAGCCACAACATTGAAATGATTTGCTAGTATTATATGGAAGATATTAACATTGCTTTTCTGGATCTACATATATTCTCTATCTCAGAAGGAGAAAGTCTTCATTTTTTTTTTTAATCAAATTCTTAAGCAAATTTTTGGAATAACAATGTTTTATTATAAAGTTAATTATCTTAATTTTATTCTATTTTAAGGCTAGATGTCAGAGAGAGAACTCTTATTTACTGACGACAATTCCATCATAAAATACAAAATCGAGCCGCAAGAAAAAGGAATGCAAACGTCAACATGTGGTTTTACTCCACTGCACATCCATTATTACCTCGACAGAACAGACCAACGCGATGCAGAAGAGGGGGCCAGAACTGTAAGGCGGAACACAAGTAAGAAAACGTTTCATCTAGGTGGAACGACGAAAAATCTTGCTGCAGCTATGGAATCGAACTCCAACCTCTGATATGGTAGTCGCAGTTGGACACCTCTACCGCTCTTCTACTCACGCTGGTTCCAAGAGATAGACGTTTGCACTATTCTCGTTATAACAATAAGGCTAATGCCTCCGCTTCACCAACCTCAGTTCAATAGTGCTCAGTTCAATCCATGTGGCTTCACCATCTAAAGTAAAGTTCATGTTCTGTTCGTACTTTAAATTGTTGCTTTTTCGCCAGAAGTCAGAAATGCAAAAGCTCACTGCAATTTCATTCCATTATTCCAGTTGATTACTCTCTTTTGAGCGAACTTTTACGTTTAACTTCAGTGCGAGTTCAGTTGGGCGAACTGAGGTCTATTTTATCCTCAGTTGAATATGTTTAAACTGTAAACCACTGTCAAAAACTTTGCACGTATAAAATTTAGTGATGAAACGATTATCACTTAGCGATTACGATAACGATTACGATTATCAGCCACAATAATCGACGATTACGATTACGATTACGATTATTGCAACATTTTGTATATTTTAAATAAAGCATATTTCAAAGTTAAGGAAATATGTCACAATATTACAAAATTTAGTATTCACAATTTAAATATTGCAAACACAACACTTCTGAATCAAGCCGGCAATCGAAAGCAACCTCTTAGATGCGACACTGGAAGGCTTTAAACACAAATATTTTTGCGATTTTTCAAAAACAGGCGTGGTAGCACCTAAATTGCTTCAATCGACCTCTTCATACAAAAATTCAAGTTTTACAAATATTTTTGCATGAGGAGGTCGTTTGAAACAACTTACGTGCTACCACCCCTGGGTATTGCGTCCCTATTTCCCAAAACTGAAAAATGTCGGCATCTTGCAGTAGGTTGGATGATTTGATACACGAGTCTACTTCTTCTGTGGCTGGATTACCTACATATAAAAAGCATAAATAGTCGCGTTGTTTCTGAAATTTAAAAAAAAAGAGGCTCATTCATTTCTGTGTCATCAACTATATCCTTGCAGATACCCCAGATACTGTTTTACTGATGGAGAGCTGAGCAACAGAAGCTTCACTGTTTAAATTTGCCAGTACTAATGTGCTCTGAGCAGAAAATGTAGAAAACCAACCAAACTTGTTTGCTAACTATGCGAACGGGACTGGGAGCTCCCTAAGCTGTCGAAGGAGAGTTCCTAATGCGTTCGGATACATCATGTAAAGGTGTAATCTATAAGACGCATTTATAAAGGTTGTTAACGAGAATTTAAACAAAATTAATTTCAAAATACTTTTCATAGATAATCGACAAATAATCGCAATGATAATCGACGATTACGATTAATCGTTAAATACTGATAATCGTCGATTACGATTAATCGTAATCGAAATCGTTTCATCACTAATAAAATTTTTTTACAATGTGAAAATTAGAGTGAAGTCGTGAAAAGTTTATATTTTAGATATGTACCTACTAGACTTGATAAACTGACACTTGCCGGTTTAAAAATTCAAAGTTTTCACGAATGTAACGAGAATCGTCTTTTCAGGTTGAGTGCAGTGATAAAGTGAAAAACGTCAAGTGTAAATTTGAACCAAAATTGACTCCCAGGTGGTCTAAACGGGTTGTCCCCGCAACGGATACGTTGCTTACGGTAACGCTGGGTCTCGAACTCCATTTACGATTCGTTTCCATTATTGACTTTTTTTAGCCACGACTCGAGCCTCAATAAGGGATAATCGTTGATTCTTTAAGTTGCCCTCGATATTCTTTAGCCAGGTTTTCTATGGTGCCAGTCGCTAAATTCTCCTTTCTTCCGGTCGGTCTCGCCAGAGAAGTTTACATTGCAAGCGGCTATCAGCCATTCGGCAGACATGTCCAAACCAGCGTAGCCGACGTTTTTGAATTTCTTTTTCGATCAGTGTCTGTTGATCGTATCTTTGTCTAACTGTCTCGTTCGAAGGCGATCGCGGAGTAAGGCACCGAGGATCTGCTTCAAGCATCGCATTTGGAAGACTTCAAGCTTGTTAACGTCCGGCTTGACCAGTGTCCACGTTTCCGATCCATAAAGGAAAATCGAAAGGACCAACGTTCGATAAAGGCGTACTTTTGTTTTGATTCAAGTATTTGTTCGTTTCAATATGCACCACAATATGCGAGGCGAATGCTGCTGTTGCCTTGCCGATGCGGCTGTGAACGTCAGGCGTGGATGCCTCAACCAATGATCCCAAATATTTGAACATCGGAACCTATTCGATTTGCGTTCCATCGAGGTAAAGACTAGATTTCGATCCGTCCCTTGTGAGCACTTTGGTCTTTTCCGCATTGATTTTTAACCCGTATAACCGGGCGGTGAGGGAAATCTCGTATAAGATGTCCGTTACTTCGGCATCCGTGTCGGCGAAGACGCCTACGAAGTCGGTTACGAAGTTGTTGTCTCAAGTCGGTTACGAAGCTGTTGTCGTCGTATAGAACTCCACGCCGTCCATCAAATGATTCACGCGTGTCATCAAAACGTTGAAGAGAAGGGCGAAGGGAAGTGGGACTCCACGAATAAGTCGCTTCGAATACGAACGCTGCTGGTCTAGCCATCGTACGACGCTTGGAGAAGTTGGATGATTCCAATGGCACCTGTTCGGTTTGCAAGGCTTGCGGAGGGCCAATTCAATCTCTGCAATCGAAACTGGATTTGAAATCGATGAAAACAACGACAGTTCGTTTTCCGCAATGAGTTTTTTATTCCATTAGCTAACGGAAAGCGAATATTTGATCAATGCATCATCTCTGTGGTCTCCCGCTTGTTCTTTCCGGCTTCTTTGTTCTCGATGTTTCTGTAGCCTAGATTATACGAGTTTCGTAAATACTTTGCCGACGATCGAAAGGAGGCTAATACCGCGATAATTATTGCAATCCCGACTGTCGCCTTTCTTAAAAATTAGGACAACGATCGCTTTCTTCCACGCCGAAGGGACACGATCTGAATGTGTGTTATGAGGACGTGGAGTTGTTGTGATAAGACATCACCTCCGGCTTTAATCATTTTGGTGGTTAATTTATCTATTCCGGGCGCTTTTCCATTTTTCAGCGATTTCATTGCCGTCTTCACCCCGAAAATTGTCGGTTCGATATCGAGAAACTGATTCGTCGGCTGTTCGATAATCTGCGGTTTGGGTGCTGGTCCCTGTGGCGTATCGTGTTTGTACAGCTGGTGGAAGAATTCCATGTCGGCCGCAACGTTATTCCAGTACGGTTCTCTTCCCAATTTCATTTTCTGTCGAATTTCTTTCGTTTCCGTATTTCATTCTTTTCCGCTGATCGACGAGATCCAGACAGCGGTCCAAGATCCACATCTCTCTCCGTTTACGCACAGGTGGACACAACGCACACACCACAATGGACTCCGATAATGGCCTTTCTTCTACATCGATATCGCCGATTCTTCTTGGCTGGTGGCGGTGCCGTTTTCTTAGCTTAGCTCAGCTTGGGTCTTCGGCCAGTAGCCCACCTCAGTAGCATTACTTCGTTAATAGTTAGTTCGTATATTCATGCGGTTTCTTGCCTTGTTTCTTCTCCTCCTCCTTCCACACCCTTGACTTGGGGGACCAGACGACGGTAGAGTACCCCCTGTCACCTTAAAGACTTTTTGCTCATCTTTAGCTAAGCCTCTGCGAAAACTCTTTGCTTTTATCCAAACTCTTGGAAACTTGAACATATTCAGCCCATGTCGAAGGAAGGTGACTATAACCACAGCTTTAATTACCACCCAATAACTACGTGTAATCTCCATGAAGACAACAATCAAAAAAATTATGATGGACCTGGAGTTTAACCAAATTCTAAATGACAAAGACTACGGCTACAGACTGAAAAGGGACACCTCTGACCGTTCAATCTAGCTAGTATTGAATACCTGCAAACCGCAGTCCTTCACCATCTTTTCCTTTCATAGCAGTCAATTTCATCACCTGCTTGTTCTAATCTTCATAAATAATCTACTCTCTGCACCTTCCAACACACTTCATAGCTTCGTTGATTACGATACTCTACCTTACTAATACGCCTTCGATAACCAGGCAATTAGGTGCCAGATTCGCCACCTTCATCAACCCCTAGTCGTAGAATAGTAGAAAGAAAGAAGACCATATCGATTAAAGCCTGTAACAATCTTCAACGTGCTTAAATTGTGTCATTAACAAAAAAAACACTATTCCTTAACTTGACCCACATTAATTTCTTCCACAAGATTCTTAAAACTCACACATATTAATGACGCCGCACCCATTTCTAATTTAAAAAGAAAAAGTTTTTTACATTTTGACTATAGTTTTTTTCCTGTGTTTTCTCTTCATTTCAAGTACTAAAGATACCTCAACTTTTCGTTAAACTTGCATAATAAAAACCGCAACTTTGCATAAATCTCTTAAGCTATATAGAATAAGTACATACGAGCCGCACCAGCAGCAGGTCCCATAGAAAGGAGTAGCAAAGACGAATTTTGTAGAAAAGAATAATAATAGTAAAAACCGCACCAGAGGGAAAACTATGTCAAAGTGCTAAAAGAACATAAAACTTTTGCACCAAGTGTTGTTCATGTTTTAAAAGCTCATTTCACAAATCATTAACAAAACATTGTGTGAACATCATTTACCAACTCATTAACTTCGACTGCATCTGTATTATCCAGGAAAGATTCCCCCCTCTCGACACACAGTGTCCCTCACTTCGACAACATCCTAAAAACACAGCAAACTCCTTTACTTTTCCCTTAAAGTGTTCCATTTTCGTCCTTCCAAACCAGCCAACACAACACACTATTCGACATACTTCAAACAAGTTTGCACATTGGTGATGTTGAACACAGCAACAATAACAACAACAACAGCACCAGCTGAAGGGAAAAAAATAAAGCATAAAAAAAAAAAACGTAGAAACGCCAGGATTCCCCGGCAGGACCAAAGGATGCGGAATGTAATGTGCATTGCGCACAATATGAGCTTCCCTGGATTGCAAATGGCTGTGTGGTGATGGAATGATGAGGCTACAACCTGAAAAGGGTATAAAGGATAAATACAGGGGATGTAGATAGAACCCACAAGTGTGGAAACAAAGATAGTGATGCAAAGTTACACTTCAAGTGCAGGCAGAGCTCTATCCCAAAGCATATACTATGGCTGCCTGAATATAGTTTTTGTTCTGCTCTTCCGAAAGTCCTTGTCCATGTGTTTTACTGAACAAATTGAATTGAATTGAAATTTGCATGTTAACAATTTGATTAAGGAATTAATGCGCTCCAGAAGTGCAAATTTTGTTTTCTTTTTGAACTTATAATTTTTAATCTTTCAAACTACTAGTTTTGTTTAGACAAGTTCTTCTAGTTTGCTTGTGCAGCCTCGACAGTTGGAGCCCTTGCATTAGGCAATTTTAAAATTTTCAATATAATGGAGGAAACCATAATTTCCTAAAGCGCTGATAAAAATATGTCTAACCGACCAACCCCCAACGCTTGCTAAAAAAATATTACTGTTTAGTACAGTCAATCTGGCGTAAAAATGATGTTTAGCTGGAAAAAAATTTCTAACGACCAAATGTACGTGGAATCGTTGAAGGGTAAGGAGACAAAGCGATTTGTCATAAACTTGTTTCGTCCACACCCTACGCTTTTTTGGAAATTGAAAAAATACCCAAAAAAATTTTGAAACGCATTTATCTCTGATTCTATGCGTTTGTCAGAAAAATTTATTGAACAAAAAATGTAGACAACAATGAAATCTTCAATTATTGTCATTGACTCAATACCGTACGATGAAAAGTGCGCGCGGTAGGTGGCGCTGAAGCTCCAAAACAAGTGTTTTTCGACTTTTTGTCCTTAAAAACATTATTTTTCAGCAAAAAAGTGAATGGCAAAGTTGTTCCTTATAAAATTACGTACAACTTTTATTTAAAACATTTTTCTCTACGACTTACCTCTTCAGAGTTATAGCGCAACAAACGCCGTGTAGGACAGTGAATAGTTTTATTCTTACTTTCACTGGCTGGATCGGCTTAAGGTCCAAATACACGAGCACTCCATTCCACCACGCCACGCCAAAGCAACAACAATTTGTATGAATTCAAAATTTCGAATGCATACAAATTGTTGTTGCTTTGGCGTGGCGTGGTGGAATGGAGTGCTCGTGTATTTGGACCTTTAGATGTACAAAAGGACCGAATTTGACGAGCCCCCTAAACACTGAGATGCGTACATTTTTCAGTCTCTCAGTGAATTTTGGAGAGTGATGTTTCACAAACGTTCTCTCTTAAAATGTCTGTTTGTTTGGTTTGTAACAAAGAAATCCTCGATGAAGAGCGTTCCGTTACTGCGCGAGGTCGCGAAACTTTGTTAAAAAGAGCCGTAACGAGAGGTGATGATGCCATTAAACAATTGCTTGAAGATGAAAGCAGTTCAATCACCATCCACAATAAATGCTACACCAGTTATTCTGATGAACGCCGTGCTAAATGTGATGCTCAGAAAAAACACAACTATGAAACAATTTTCGTAAAAATTGGTACTGATGGGTTAAATAGATCACATCGTGTCTCAGTCAGACCTAAAACATGGGTGTACACAGTTTTTTTATAGCAAGTCAAAATAGGCATTGAACTGCAGCGTAATTCGGCCTTAAACTTTATAAATGAAATGTAGAATTTCTCCAAAGATAGGTGGGAGCAAAAATACGACTTGGGACTCATGAGGTATCGCCGTTTTGAAAATAAATAAAATACTCATATGTCGTCAGAAGTAGCCCTAATAAGGCATCCCGCCAGTTTAACCGGTTAATATTAGGGTGCCAAAGTTTCGTTTAGGTCTGGCTCTCTCGTACATCCTTGCCTGCGGTACATCTTTGTTAGCTGGTAAGAGGGATTATTTCGGAGGCATAACCTGGTTCGCCACATCTCCTTGGGTGGTCTGGGGCAAAATTTGTTTGAGAGCCCCCTTTAGGATATTGAAATTCCAAAAACTATTTGATTCAAAAACTCTGTGGTAAGAATAAGTTCATTCAGAATATTGAATATAGATACTGAACGATCGTTTCTTTATTCGCGGATGAGCCTAAAGTTACTTAGTGTGGCCTAGAATGGAACAGGTCTTATGTGGACAGGCCCTTGTGCTTAGCTCTGGGCTCAGAGCTCATTTTTTTGCAGAAGATGCGGATTTGGAGCGCTGTTAATATGCACGATTGGAGCTTTCAGGAATTGTATGAGGCGAAGAAAGCGTACAAACGTAGACCGGTTCTCGTTCGATCCGGTAGTAAAGCAGCATATTGGACGTGGTTGGTACTTAGTTGGGGGACCGCTCGATAGAACTGATGTCGACACTCGTGTTTAGAAGAGCGAAAAGGCAATTGTAAAACGTGAACAAAAATTAAAAATGTTTAAAAATGATCAAGAGTACATATGAGTCACGTAGATATTATCAATAGAACGAGAGGTGGCAGAAAATATAGGCTATAATGTCATCACCGACATTGCGTAAATCCTATTCATATAATAATTCAAGTGTTACCAAAAATTCGATTAAAACAACTTTCGTGCTACCACCCCAGGCTACCTATCATATGCTTTTTATATCTTCAAGCTAAGCGTGCTATTAGACATTGCACCATGACATGGACGACATGACGGACTGGTAGTATAAAGGATTATACCTAAGCTTAGACTAACACATAAAAAATCGTGTCTTGGATAGTCTTACAATAAAATCCTCTGGATCCTTGGATCAGTCTTACAATAAATCCTCTGTAAGACTGGTTATCCTGGTGATCTTTGAAAAAAAAAAAAAGTTCTAGAGAGCGGGGCGATTCCCACTATCCACTGTGATACCGGGTATTTACGGATACAAGAAACTTGAGTGACTCAATTTAGAAAATATAGCTTCTAAGAACGAGAAAATTCCATCATTCTTCGTTTTTTTAGCGTTTCGCGATTTAAAGTTTTTTTTGTGAGCTATTTTATTCTTAAAGAGTCAAGTTGTTTACTTTAATTTTTTCTGTAAACGGAATACTATTTCAGATAACATCATCTGAAGATTTTGAATAAATTTGATTTCCCTGTTCCGTTCCAGGCTGTCCTATGTAACGTTAGGTCTATTCGGGAACCATTCAGTTATTTTTTCCAATTAAAGAAATATGTATCAATATACTCCAAGAAGTACTACCAAGTACATCAAGAGGTACTCCATGAAGTATCCAGGAAATACACCAAGAACTTCTCCAAGTACTCCATGAAGTACAACCAGGTAGAAGTACTACCAAGTAGAAGTACTCCAAAAGGTATTACCCAGTAGAAGTACTACCAACTAGAACTACTCCAAGAAGTACTACGAAGTAGAAGTAGTACCAATTAGAAGTACAAGAAGTACTACCAATTAGAAGTACAAGAAGTACTACCAATTAGAAGTAGTCCAAGAAGTACTACCAAGTAGAAGTACTTCAAGAAGTACTACCAAGTACTCCAAGAGGTACCCCAAGAAGTACTACCAAGTACTCCAAGAAGAAGTATTCAAAGTACTAAGTACCAAGAAGTATCCGAGAAGTCCTGCAAGAATTACCCCAGAAGTAAATAGTGGGGTAGTTGGAAGCGCTGCCAAAAGATGCATGAATGGAGCGTTTCCAATACATATGTTATGGAAGCGCTCTGGAGCCATGCATTATGTACTCCCAAACTACGCACTGTTTTTCTCAAGTTTTCTCTAAATTCCCTTTATTTGGGAAATTGTGGTTTTTGTAAAACCGAGTCAGTTGTGAAATGCTACTTCTAGTGAAAAAAATAATTGGAATTTTAATTCGGAATTAATGCTGTCGAATAATTATTTTAATGTATTTCAGATATTTCTATTTGTGTAAAAATTAATTATTGAAACTGAAAAATTATTGTGTTGGATTTAAGCAAAACAGCGATAATATTGATACTATGGGTTACGAAAGCTTCAGAGTACCCAAGAGCTTCAATTTCGCAGCTTCAATTGCGCTTCTTCAACAATAAAATATAAGCTCTTCGCTCTAATGACAGGCCTGTGTTAAAAAGAAACGATTTGGGATATGAATAATAAGGGCGTTGGCATTCCTTTTCAGAAAGTCAGAATCAGTTCAAAAGCACTTCAATTCCCCGCTATAACTCTGAAGAGGTAAGTCGTAGAGAAAAATGTTTTAAATAAAAGTTGTACGTAATTTTATAAGGAACAACTTTGCCATTCACTTTTTTGCTGAAAAATAATGTTTTTAAGGACAAAAAGTCGAAAAACCCTTGTTTTGGAGCTTCAGCGCCACCTACCGCGCGCACTTTTCATCGTACGGTATTGAGTCAATGACAATAATTGAAGATTTCATTGTTGTCTACATTTTTTGTTCAATAAATTTTTCTGACAAACGCATAGAATCAGAGATAAATGCGTTTCAAAATTTTTTTGGGTATTTTTTCAATTTCCAAAAAAGCGTAGGGTGTGGACGAAACAAGTTTATGAAAAATCGCTTTGTCTCCTTACCCTTCAACGATTCCACGTACATTTGGTCGTTAGAAATTTTTTTCCAGCTAAAATGCCAGATTGACTGTACTATTACTGGATTGAGTTATGCCCAATAATATATTTCTAAGCCTGAAAGAAACGATGTTAACCAACCATATGACCTCAAAGTAGAACAACATCCGAAGGAAAGAATGTCACAACTAAGATAATATCACAGCAATCCTTATTGCACATAATATTCAACCAGGAAACCCCATTTCACTGCAAATATTCTCTGACAGTTAAGAAGGATGTTCCATGGAAAAATTCTGAAGGGATTGCAAGATGGCAAACAAAAAATAAACGCATTCTCTTTCATGTTGCATCATATGAGAAATATGTTGTTGAAACAGGGATAATACAAAGAAAATTAAACGGATTCTAATAAGACATGTCCTGAAAAAGACATGACGATAAGGAGCAGCTCCTTCTTTTCTTATAGTTTAGAATTGCTTTCTGCACATACCTTGTGTAAAGCTACGTTAGATAATATAGCCTTTTATATGTGGGCATCGTTATTAAGTGAAAGACTAGAGCTTAGAAAGTAAGCCCCTGTGTACTGTTGACGGGTTCTGTGATTGAGCATAATGTCGGACAACAAACTATAGTCCGAGTGATATTAGAGAGAAGAGTAAGAAACCTGCCAACGCTAACACACGCCGTTTTATTCCACAGGCTCCTGACCAATGCAACAAGCTGAACTCAATGTTCAACAGTATATAATTTCGTCGCTTATTATGCTTCCAGGCGATGGCAGGATGACGGGTACAGATTTTCGGTAAAGAAGAAAGCAATAAATGTAATATAAGTGGGTCAGATGGGAAAACGGCGGTGTGGAATCGAGCTACGGACCTCTGGGATGGTAGTCGGTCTCCTTAACACGTAGACTATCTAGCAATCGAGAATATTTTTTACAGAACATAATATATATTTTCATTTTCTTTATTTTAAACTTGCCAACTCTAAGAAATAAGAAGATATTTGATAATTACCCTAATACTATGCATCACACTAACTGGCCTAGTTGTGAGTCGTCCGCGATTTGCAACATGTTTGCATCATTCTTCCATCAATCGTTCACACCTTCTGACTTTCAGCCTAATGACAATAATTTTCGTCACATAATTCCTAACCGAAAAATTAGGTTTTCCAGTGACGATATCGTAAAACATATTGATGAACACCCATAAGACGGGGCCGGATGGTATTCCTTCTGCTGTCCTTAGGTCCTGTGCGGAGGTTCTTCAGTCTCCACTGAAAACCCTTTTTTAAAAATCCCTTTATACTCTTTGGAAGAACTCGTTCATAATTCCTATTCACAAAATTGGTAGCAATAACGAAATATCGAACTATAGGCCAATGTGAAGTCGTGTCCTACCGAACCATAGTGCCTTTCTACAAGAAGCTTATCTTAAAGAATCAACCATAAGAAAACCATTCCTGTTCGTTCCACTACCACTAATCTTCTTGAGTTTCCGGTTGCCAAACTGATTGTGCTTACACTGATTGGCATTTGACAAATTCTCCCACTCCATTATAAGTCTCAAACTAGGAAAGTTAGGCTTTCCGCAAGCCCTGATATAATGGTTCCAGTTCCAGTCTTACAGTCTAAATTCAACCTCAATAGTTGAGCTCAGGTCTGTATGCATATTTTCAACTTAACCTAAGTAGCAGAGCTGCTTTGATCGCAGTCGGCCCTATCTCAACTCGACTCCCTTCTACATGCAGTTTATCTCGGGTTAAACCTGTGTGGAACTCATCATGTATACGTACTTAACGCAATCAAAATTGTTGTTTATAAGACAAGTCAATGGGCCATTGGATTCTAGTTAGATTGAATCTAATCAAGAGTCATTATTTGAGTTAAAATCTCCCCATCATTTACGAAAAAATTTCGAGAGCCTAAACTCGTATTTGGATTGGAAAATTTATAACCAATATTTTAATAGTAACAGGTAGCAATATATAATCCTCAATTCAATTCGAACACGCTATATTATAGAACAGCTTGTGAACGACGCTTTTTACTAAGCTTCTGTTTACGGCGATTTTGAAGCGAATAGTACTATGGTGGTATCTTCTAATGCAGGCCCACCACATAACCTCAAGGAGAACGGGACTAAAATATGATAAGGGCTCTTAAGGATGTTGTAACAGCATAATGGCGCGACTATATATTGGGCGCCACTTATGCGAGGTATTGCCCCCCTAGCCAGAAGCCCGGAAAAGCCCCTCCCCAACCGCCGATACTAATGTCAGGGGGATGTGCTGCCGGCCACACGGAGTTCACTAGCTCGCCGGGGGGGTCGTGGGGTGTGTGGCCGGGCCTATACCTATCCTGGTTCACCACTTACCTGTGACTAGGAAAATTCATCTTCAATCACCATCATCCTTCGGGCCTCGCCTGAACCGTGTCATTGCAATTCGTTCCCCTGACAGCTCATAGTATAGAAGACTATCAGCTTCAGGAAAATGCACTATTTAAGAACCCTGAAAAGAAATGACATCCGCCCCAACCATTCCACAAAAAAATCTAACACACGGACATTCTATTTATAATCATTTAATAATCCTGTTTATTGCAGGAAAACAATCAACACAACAAAACAATACAATGAATAACTGACAACGCGACTCTTCCAAGACAATAATCGCGGATCCTTGTCAGATCTCGAATTCCAACGCTCAAATTAAAAAAAATTAATATACAATTAAATTATCATAGGTATATCTGTATGAAGACGAAAAATAAAAAAAAAACGCGCAGTAATGGTACCAGTACTCCTCGCTTTGTACAAACGATATAACCAACAACAGAATCACTTAAAGGAAGAACAAATTCCCTGGAAACAACACAAGAAAGCATACAATAGTTCCCACAAGGAGCAAAATAAATTCATAAATAATTATAAATAAGATTTTGAAATTAATACTAACGACGATTAAAATGATTATTTTAGTAATAAATGTAATGAATTAAAGCATGAAGATTAATTTTTTATTTTATTTTAGTGTATTTTGTGTGTGTTTTTTTTTTCTTTTTTCTTGCAGCGGAACTGCGACTTAATTTTTTTTTTTCGCTTTGTCTACCACTTCACAGCAGTACGTCAAAAGGATTTCTTCAATGCCCTGCTGCAGGATTTTTGCGAGATTGTATGACACTTCAACGAACAACAAAAAACCTTTGGAATCAAAGCTTTCTTCAAAAACTTTCTTTATATTTTGCCACAACGTTCATCCAGCACCACCTCCAGATGCCGCCAACCACTCGAACACACACGCCTAGTGCGCATAGGTGCTGACCAGGAGGCGACCATGCACTTGGTATGTGCACTTCGCAGGAGATCAATGTCACCCTATATAAGTTCTAACAAGCACAGCTTACCTCTCCGAGCACCTTTAGTGTATTCCTCATCTAACCTTTTTTCGGACTTCAACAAAAATGGCTTGCACTTCTTTTCGGTATTTGCACAGGAATGAACAGACAAAATTTGTTAATTTTTCCCCCGGCTGAATATACCTGCATCGGTTAAAACCAGGGTTTCGAACCCGAACCCTGAACCCGCTCCGGTTCAAGATTTTTTTTAAATTTTTTGAACCCGAACCCGGACCCGAACCCAGTCAAAAATTCGGTTCAGGTTCAATTTTTAACGGCAATTATTATCTAAGTGTGCGGCGCTTAAAAATTTAAATTTCAGATTTCGCAGAATTTTCTTTTTCTTTCAAACAAGATTTTTAGAGGTGAAACCAAAAAAATGACGCCGAGAAAAGACTCGATATCCATGCGCAGTAGAATCCCCGCATGCCATTCCCGTCCCTTAGCCTAGTCGCAACAAATTTCGAAGGGGAAATTTGAAAATACATAAGCACGTTTCTTATCCATATGTGGGCAATTTCTTTTTGTGTGCAGTTTTCATTTCCCCAGATGCGCGCCCCGGCGTCATCTTTTTTGGTTTCACCTCTATTCTTTGTTTTGTTTTTGCTGGGAAAAAGCTTGAACCCGAACCCGAACCTGAATCCACTAAATTTCAGGGTATTGAACCCGAACCCGTACCCGCATCCAAAATTTACAGGGTTCGAAACCCTGGTTAAAACCAATACCATTGAACTGCACCGCCACACAAGTTGATAACTTTTTCCATTCCCACAAGGAAAATTGAGAATGCTTCCTATTGGTAGGAATAAGGAAGCCTTCCTGTTCGTTGCCCAGAGAAGGTATAGAGAATTTTTTTAATTTTATTTCCGCAAAAGCTTCATTCTTTGTCTTCCATCCAATGACATGGGTGGATAAAAAGAATATGAACTAGAGCACGGAAGGGAATGCTTCCAAACTCGAGAATGCTTCCTCGGAAGGTTTCCAGCATTCATGATTGTATGTTTCCTTTTTCTTGTGGGATTCAATCTAATATTTCCTTCAGTTTTTTATTTATAACCACAAAATGTACATATAAATGAATGATGTTAAATTTTAAGCACTTTTTTTATACGTGTTTTTGTAATTGAAAACTTGTGTTTTCATCAAGTCACCAGTCAATTCCTTCGAAAGTCAGCAAATGCCAAGTCATTACATTCACTCGTCGTCTTGATGGTGAGTGGATTCTCCTCGAAGAAAATATTCTTTTTGAAGTTGTATTGCTTTATAGAGGTGACTTCACTCAACATTTATATATATATATAGATATACATATATCTACAAATTGTTCCATTTGAACTTCTGGCTATATGTGCTCACCACTATTAGATCGCAGCACTTTTTAATGATTTCAAGAAATCCAACAAACGAATTATATTTTTTTTTTGCCGATTGGTAACTGGTGCCCGAATTTCAACCCTCAACAGAACTTCACAAAAAACTTCCTTTTCCCAAAAAAATCTATTTTTCTTTTCTTCTTAAAATCCGACCCCCTTCAATTATTATTGTTTCCCCGCCTACTCGTTTAAAATTTTTCCTTTTTCTACAAAGTGATTTTCTACCAAATTTCCCATTACCTACAAGGTGATTTCAAAATAAATTTCCCAACCAAAATAAATTTTACAACCGACCGTTACAATGTTCAAATCCCAAAAAATATTTTACTAAAAAAATGTTTAATCCTTTTTAACCTCCCGAAGTTGTTGTAAAATCAAAATCGTAATTTTTAACGTATTTTCATTTTTCGAGGTCCCAATAACACTTTAAACATAAACTTGAGAAGTGTGCATACGTAATGGTAAGTTGTTCCTGCACGATATTGGGTGAACTAAAAAAAGATGTCGCCTTCTTTAAGGTGTCGTTCGAAGTGTATTAACGGAAACCGATGTGAAAAGAGTTTTATAAAATTCGGTCGAGCCGTTTTTTTGTTTATGACGTTTGCGATTTTTGAACTTGCACGCTATCGTTGGAATGAAATCCGTTCTAAATGAAGTTACATGTTCTGGATTCAGCAGGGTGGTAGCTTTTCAAGAAGACAACATCACGATGTTTTCAAACCTTAGATCAGCACTTTTTTGACGGGGAATTGTTTTCCATGTCCTACAGTTTCAGAAAATTGAAGCTCAGCGTAGTTCCCGTAGTTACGAAACATTTGGCCTTTTCGGTTCAATACTTTACATTGATTAGTTTTGCTAATATCTCCTGAAATCGTTCGAAATTCCAAATGAATCCGTCTGCTTCCCAGTTTATTAGCGACGCTTCAACACATTCAATACAAATTCGACCACGCCGTCCAGTATAGCAAACGAAGTACGAAGCAAATGTTCGTTTCCTTCATTCAGGAAAAACAAGTTCCCTAGAAAAAATATTATTTAAATCAGCTTATCTCAGAATTACTTTGGCACCAGATTTGGTACAATGTAGTCGATTTTTGTATTATGTACTTCACAGGTGGGCCTGTTCTGATGTCTTCACCCCTAAAGCTTCTGGCAACCTCAACAATTTCCTCTGTTGCGGCTGACGGCTACGTCTTCTATCTGATTTCTCGGTCTAATATCCGGTGATATCCTCGTGAGAAAAAGTAGTCATGGAGAATTTGTAGACTTCATGTTTGACGTTTGTCGGAATCAGTGATATTGTTGTTTTTTTTTGTAATTTCATCGGCAATTAATGGCCACGTCAATAAAACGCAAGTAAAAACAGTGTAGAGTAACCTAGCGCCATATCTTAATGACTAGGAAACAGTTCATTGTCTCTCCATTCACAACCGAACTTAGTACTAAGATCGTGAAATTTCGCTAGAGAAATATTCATGGGCATGAGAACCTGCGGCCAAAATGTGTAGAGTTTTACAGTTCACGACTAGCAAATTCAAGGATTGGCCTTGTGACATGATGAATGCAGGACGAATCGGAAATTGAATTGCGAAAATTCGGCGGAAACGATTAAGTTGATTAAGTTTCAGAGGATTAACCGTTAATAGTGTAAAGAAATCTTTGGCAGATGAATTGTTTTATCAAGGCAACTCGCGCGTTTGTCGTCAGCTGTCGTTTCTTCATAAAGCGTCACAGAGTCGACGATTTGAGGCAAGCGGTTATTTGATCGACAGCGGTGAATCTTGGAATGACTGATAGTGTTTGGCGGAAATCGCGCCTCCAAAACATCTTGAGTCATTGCGCAGATATTTCATAGTTCGCTTGAGTGCCTCCAATGCGCGTTTATGCCCTATATGAGATGATGATTTTATTTGCTACCAAAGCTTTTGCCATTTCTGAGTGTTTCGCAATGTTACATGTCGTTTTTTCATGTCGTTTTTTGAAGGTTCAATGGCGATTTCAACATAGGCATTATTCTAGCAACGTGGCCGCTATTCTAGAAGAAGCAACTCCTATAAAAGATGTCTTCCCAATTCCACCTGGAACATCGAGGAAAAAAGGTCACCTTTTCCATAATCCATTGCCGATTGGTTCCAAACATCTCGATCATGTTCACGTTCACGATCCAATTTTCGATTGAAAGCGTCGCTCATTCGATGGAAAGCATGTCAAAATAATTATAGCAAATAATGTGCGATCTGACATGGAGATGCAGAAACAATTTCTTCAGCGATTCAGAGTATCGTTTTCAATCAAATTGAGCTGTTGCAGCACGAAATGTTGGGAACATCTCACCATTGGCAGTTTAAAGTGATTCAAATGAGGTCGGCCCACGAACATTCACCAGCAACAACCGCAAGTAGAAGCATTCGTCATTCCTCGGATGAACTCTGCATATGCGACCAAGAGTAGAACTCACATCCGGATGATCAGGAACCGCGTCGCCTTGCTTGTGACGTTTTTCGTTTTTCGATGAAGCGTTCCAAGTGTAATAACGTGGCATCTCAGAGTATGGCAATGTTCGTACAAACGGATCGCTTTAAAAAATCGAAAAGAAACTGGTCAAAGGTGTCGTTGAAGGTGTTTCAGCACATTGTGCAACTATTCGATGGGATGAAATAAACTCGTTGACCATTCTCAAGATGTACCGCCAGATGTACAACGATGTGATGACGCTCATGAATGGGAATCACAAATCACCAGCAATACGCCAAATCGCCTCATTGCAACTCACATATCGTGATATCATCAAAGAAGCCGTTTCCTTTCGTGTAATATATCCGATGTTTTAATAGTTATTCTGTTATTCGGTGCATAGGGAAATTCGAAAAATCAAAAATCATAAAAATCGGTCCAGCCGTTCTTAAGCTATGAATGGTGTAACTAACCCGACTTTGTTAGATTAAAAATATTCATTTTATTGCCGTAATTACATTGAACTGCCATAATCAGCGTAAAGTTATTCTAAGGCTGCAAACGATTTATCCATAAATAAAAAAAATTAGAATTATCGAAAAAAGGTAGTAGAATGATAACTTGATGTAGTATTGTAGTAGATTACCATTTTTTCCTAAAAAGGTAGTAAAATCACTACATATGTAGTAGAACGGTAACGCTACTCCCTTCACTATCTTCGGACTAGAGCTTATTGTTCGACACTGCACTCTATACGAAAAAATAGATTGTCGACAATACAAAGGGGCTTTCCCTGAACCACTAGTTTTTCACATAAAAAAAAGTTTCTGACAATATTATGTGATAATACACAAAAAAGGCAAGATTGTTCTTCATATTAAACAGCGGCAAAAAGTAAATTGAGTTCTAGGAAATGACATCACATTCCCAAGAGTCGAAACATTTGTTGGATCACTTTCGACCAAATCACCATCACCAGAAATAATTAAAGTACGACATGCAATCTGTCCAGCACCAAAAGATAAAAATATTCAAGTATGAACTGGGTTTAAATTATTATTAAGACTACAGTAAAAAAGCCTTTAACTTTTTAACCCAGATTGCTTTCTAATATTATCTTTTGAGATGGCCCAACATACCAATAAATATGACATACCAAAGTAATTTACCTATATAAACTAATTTATGTACATGATCTTATTAAAACATTTAAACCTGTAAACAGAAATAAGCGATTTTCGATAGAAATAAACTAAGCTGCCAATGATTTTTGTATTGCGCAAGCCCGGCGGCAATCAAATTTCCGTAGTATTAAAGTGAACATCTCAATTAATTTGTACCAAATTCACAGCTCAACAAAAACTCCGAACATTTATCATTTAATTAAACAATTGCCGCCATTCTTAATCAATTACGTTTTTTCGTCATAATTTTTATTGTGCAAAATACAACCAGACGAATGATAGCAAAAAAAAAAAAAACAACGAAAAAAGGTCTCCACCAAAGAAACCGATCCTGTACCTGGCCACTTTTATCTTCTAGGAACACACCTGAATTAAGCTATCAATCAGCAAGCGAAAAAAGGTATCTCAGGCAATTATGAATCCATTCTCACTTTTTCCTTTAGAAAGATCCGCGGTTACAGCTCTTTTATGGTTGCTTAAACACCAACCAAGGTGACCCTATATTTCAAAGCAATCACCACTAATAAGCGATGCCGGTTCGGTCGGCGGTGGTGGCGTGTCTCTGATCCATCAGGGAATTGAAGTGACGTGTTGTCGTCATCTCTCTTGACCGTTTCTCTAGTGTCTTGAGTGAGTACCTTGCGTTGCCGCTTCCCATATAGTAATTACGTGACTCACAACTACTTACTGCAAATGGTAAGTGGTGATATTATAACGTCAAGCAGTACACGAGAAGAAAGCAAGAAACTAGAAAAAAAGAACTTTTGTCATCATTTTGGGAATGAGTTCACGAGAGGTGATTCAAGTTCATATTTCGGAGTTTCTTTGGAAAATTGTTGATAAATTAGAGGCTATTAATTATAAGTAGTTTGATTTGGGATTTTTAAAAATGTCAGTTTTGGTGGTTAAACTTATCATGAAAATCACTTTTTTCATGTGCTGTGAGTCTTACACATTATACTTTGTTCATCAAAGGCAGATCACTCATCTAATAAATTATAATTTCTGGCAAGTTCAACGACAGCTGTCTATACAAGAAACAACTATTACTTCCAATTCCGTTAAGTTACAAAGCGGTCGGCTATGGATAAGTAACAATAAATCATATGGAGGAGAGGGAAATCGTAATGGTTTAGTCCCTAGGGAGTAACTTATTCCTAAGGTTATATGTCACCCTCAGAGCAAAAGCGGGTTATATTTGATGTTGCAGCAAAAGAGGAATAAAAATATTTCAGCGCAAAAATGGTTCAACTATTATTCAGAGCAAGAACGGAACGGCAAAAGTCTTAGAGCAAAAGCGGATTAACTCTCTAAACCGTTTTTGCCCTCTACGAAAACTTAAACCGCTTTTGCCCTCAGTTTTTATTTATACCTCCGTCGCTCACATTATTACTTCGAAATCTATTTTTAGACCACATTTTCTTCACTTTCCACACTTTTCACATAACAGTTCTCTGCGCCACAAAACAGAGTTTTAAGTCGGTTGATCTGAGGATTAGCAACCTGCTCCCATAAAAACACCACTGCTATCGGAAAACAATGCCTCGGAACCGGATGGATAACAAGACGACAACCTTTGTTTTTCGAACAAAGACACGAATCGGATCATGGAATGTGAGAACACTTCTTGCTGAGGGACGGCTGGGTGAAGTCCTCAACGAGATGAATCGATATAAAATCAAGATCATGGGACATAGCGAGACCAGATGGCCCGATGCGGGGGAACATATCTGCCCAAACGGTGAGTCCTTCTTATATTCTGGTAGAAACGAAACTGAAAGCCGTAGGAGTGGCGTTGGCGTCACCAAAGAAGCCAGGTCCAGCCTCATTAGCTGGTGACCAGTTTCTGAGAGGATTATTACCGTGCACCTGCGTACCAGACTAAGAAGTACTACGGTAGTCCAAGGCTATGCTCCAGCTGAAGACGCAGAAGAGTTCTATATGCGACTGAATGAGGTTTTTGCTCTATTCCAAGGGAGGGCAACATTGTATTAATAGGTGACTTAAACGCACAGATCGGCCGTGACAACACCGGCCTTGAACAAACAATTAGAAATCAAGGCCAAAGCCAAGTTACCAATAACAATGATGAGCTTTTCGTTGACCTTTGTAGTTCCCATCAACTCATGGTAGGTAGAACTTACTTTTACCACAAGACGATTCACAAAGAGACCTGGGTATCGCCCGATGGTAGAACGAGAAGTCAGATAGATCACGTGGCAGTCAGCCACAGATGGAGAACTATTCTGGAAGATGTCAGGAGTTTCAGGGGAGCAGACACTGGAAGCGACCACCACTTGGTAGTAGCAACTATTCGCCTTAAAATCGCCGCAAACAGAAGCGTTCAATACGATGCCATAAACCATAGACGATTCAACATAGATCTTCTGCGGGAGAGCGTTAGAAAGCGAGAGTTTGCTGGAAACGAGCATCGGTTATGTCCAAAGAAACCAACAACACTGGATCTCGGACACAACCTGGCAAAAAATAGAACGTAGGACAGCCGTAAACATAACGTAAACTCTACATCGGCCACGAAAGACGTTACCAACTTGAACGGGAATACTTCCAATTACACTGGGAAGTAAAGAGAAGTGTCCAAGGCAGCAGATAAATGAGCTCGCAGAAAAAGCGGAGAACGCGGCAAACACAGGCAACAGTATAGTGCTGTACCAAATTACTAAACATCTCTCCGAAAATTACTCTACTAAAAGCATGCCGTTAAAAGTGCGGATTGGAGGCTGCTATGCAGCGACGACTTACACAGGAATCTCAGGAAATCAACAACAATGCACAGCCAATAAGAATCACCACCCGGGCCCCATCCAAGATGGAAATAGTAACCGCAATTCATGCGATGGCCAATGGTAAAGCAGCTGGAAAAGATGGGATCCCGCCAAAATTGTTGCAAGCAGATTCAAGCCTCATAGCAGATGCGCTTCATCCAATCCTGGATGGAAAGGCATCTGTTTATTATCTGCTGTGCCAAAATTTTGTCCCATATATTACTATCTAGGATAAGAGAGTCAATAGACCGCTTAGGAGGCAGCAGGCCGCATTCAGGAAGGGTCGCTCTTGTATTGATCATATTAACACCTTGAGAATAATAGAAGAGCAGACTACTGAATTCCGATCCCCCCTTTACCTTGCTTTCGTAAATTATGAGAAAGCGTTCGACTCGGTTAATAGAAGCTTTATATGGCAGACACTACGGTGACGTGGACTGCCTGATAAAATAAAAGAATTGATAAAAGTCCTATTCAACAATTCCAAATGTAGAGTTCTCCATAAAGGAAAATTATCCGACAGCTTTGAGCTGAGCTCAGGACTACAACAAGAATGCCTACTTTCGCCTTTACTATTTCTTATAGTAATAAATGACATCCTTGCCAGCTCTGTAGATAGTAGAACAGGCGGAATATAAAGGGGTTTGCTAGACCGCCTTAAGGATCTCGACTACGCAGATGATATCTGTTTGCTGGCCCACAGACACCAGGACCTCAAAAACATGTTAAACAATTTGGCAACAGAAAGTAGTCCAGCAGGCCTAGGGCTAAATCCGACTAAAACTAAAAAAATGCGCATAATGCAAACACCATTGAACAGACAGCGCTGCGTAACCGTGACGTGGAACTGGTAGATAAATTCTACTACCTCGGTAGCATTATTACCGAAAATGGCGGTGCAGAAGATGATGTCAGTTCCAGAATAAATAAAGCACGAGACGCATATGCATACCTGTTCCGCATATGGAGATCAACGGAGATCTCAACTAACACCTAATTGCGGCTGTTCAACTCCAACGTTAAGACTCTACTTTTGTACAGTTGCAAAACATGGAAATTCACACATTTCAACACAGGGCGCCTACAAGTCTTCATCAACAGATGCCTGCGTCGTATCCCAAAAATCCGCTTGCAAGATAGAATTTCAAACGAAGAACTATGGCGCCGTGCTGGCCAAGAAAGGATAGATGACGAAAGCAGGCGTAGGAAATGGAATTGTGTTTGCCACACCTTGCGACGGGAAAACGAAAATCTAGCCAAACAGGCCCTTGACTGGAATCCACAAGGATCCCGTATAGTCGAAATACCTAGAACAACAAGGAGGAGAACCCTACTAGCAGAGGCCGCAACAGCTGGGAGATCCTGGTTGGAGCTGAGAGCGGACGTGCAAAACAGAGTCCGCTGGAGGGCAACTGCTTCCGCCCTATGTCCCATGAGGGATTAAATACGAAAAAAATAGATTGTCGAACAGTACAAAGGGCCTTTCCCTAAGGCTCTCGTCTATCACATCAAAAAGGAGCGTAAAGTAAAGTAAAGTAAGAAATACGCAGCCCAATAAGAAATTTCGGTAGAATGCCCAGCGCTGGCCCAGCGTAAAAACCCAACGGTTGAATATTTAACCTGGGCCAGTGCACAAATTTCGAAAGTACCTGAGCTGAACCTGCGCTTGTAACAAAGCGTGTTAGAGTGCACATGGCCAACGCAGGGCCAGGGCACAGCCAACGCTCACCAAGAGTTGAACTTTTTTGTACTGGGCTTATAAAAACTTTTACGTAAATTAATTTTTTTAAATGTGGTAAATTAAAAAAGTGAATAATAATTGTTGTGAAACTTACCTTAAAATGTTTCGGGAAATACTTTTTTTATAATTACTAATGTTATTTATATTTCATGTTTTTTTATAATTATTCAAACTAAATAAATCAATAATAACAAAATATTATTTAATATTAAAAAACACTCGGTAGCCATTCTTTGACCAGACCACAGCCAGCGCTTGGCTTGGGATCGGCGGCCAGCACTCGCCCAGCGATAGTTTTTCTACTATATCTCCGAAACGATACATCTTACAGAAAATTTTCAATGAACACTTTTTGTTTAGAATTGAATTATCTACAATTATTGGAAATAAATTTTGTGGTAAAATGAATAATTAAGAAGTTACAAGCCTTAGAACACAAAAATTAGTCACAATATTTTCTTTTAAAGGCTATAACTTTTTCTCCTTTAACTTTAACAAAAAAAAAATAATAACCAGTTTTTTGTAGAGGGTTTCATTAAGAATAATTTTCATTCATAACTTTTTCAATTTCATTCACTACGAAGGGTTTTACAGCGGCCCGAAAGTATGAAAGTGACAGATTTTCTGAATATTTTTATTACGATTTTACCTCCTACTTTCCTTAGAAATTAGCAATAACAGGTAGCAAGTAATAATAATGAATGATTGACTATACTTAATAAGCCTGCTGCCTCCTAAGCGGCCTCACCGATGTATCTACACCTTGACGTGGTGGTGAGGCTTGTGTGGTCCCGTTAGGACGCCCTGACTAAGATAGATACTTAAAAGCAATGGATACAACAATGGAAATTTGTACCCCAGGTGGTAAACCTGCAAGCCAGGGAAATCCACCCTCTACGGAGGCCGGCCTCATGGATTCTGGGGGAGGCCATCTATTGCTTACGAGGAACAGGGAAGTGGACGACTCGCATGTCAACGCAGTCACGCAGGAAAGCGTAGAAGCGGCGGCGAGCGAGCTAGTGAAGCTGAACCTGGAGGTATGCTCAGAGAAGGTGGACAATGCGATGCAGCAATGTGTCAAGAGGTCAGCCGGCTCTGGGCCTACGTTAGCGCAGGAATCCGACTCGGAAGTGAGGCTGCGAAAGCAGCTGAAGCAGAAGAGGAAGAGGGAGCGCAGAAGACAGAAGAAGGCAACTTCCTCTGTTGGGGGATCGGCCGAGTCCACTCCGGAGGAGGTGGGACCCACAAAGAGGTTTAGAGGTGAAAGTCTCTGTACCTCAGCCGTGGGCTCTACTGTCGAAGGGGAGGATAAGGCCAGGGAAAGGAAGGGTGGACAACCTCAACCTGTAAAACAGGGAGGAGTCAACCCTTCCGTCTCGGGGGTCGTGCGTGCGGAGCCTGTGGCGGAGAATACCTACGCAGGCATAGCAGGCTGTGACCTCCGTTTGGGTGTGACCGACGATGGAAGGGAGGAGGGTCTGGGCACGAAGCAGGTAACCGTTTTTAAAGCGGCCCTGCTCAAGGCACTAGACTCTCTGCCTGACAACGCTGGCGACATCGGTATTACCGAGGTAGACTTGGAGGACGGAGTCATTGCACTCAGGTGCGTGAACCAAAAATCCAAGGCCTGGCTGTACGAAGCTGTCGGAAAGATGACTGACCTATGGGAAGGAGTCAATCTGAGAGTGGAGCGCCTTCACATCCTTAAGGATGTGAGGAGGATGATCATCCGAGTTCCCGGTTCGCCGGAGAGCAAGGAAACCATCCTGGCCAGATTACGTCGTCAAAATGCCTGTGTGACGGACACTTCTAAGTGGAGGGTCAGTCGCATAGGCAGATATGGTGACGCGAAAAACGGCGGTACCATTCTCACCGTATGGTGTCCGAAGGAGGAGGCGGAGGCGGTCAGGCGTGCAGGGGGGAAACTCAACTGCGGGCTGGACCTTGCCTACGTGCGATTCCAGAAGGACAAGCCGGAGGAAATGGTAGAGCCGGCCGGAAAGGCAGCTGAACAAGGGGACCAGTGAAATGGAATCCTCGTCAGCTGGGCGGGAGGTGGGCCAGTTCCGGCAATTAAAGGTTTGCCAGTTGAATCTACACCATAGCAGAGCAGCATCAGCAATGATGACGCGAGGCTTCGGTGAGATGAAGCTGGATATTGCTCTCATACAGGAACCCTGGATCTACAACGGTAGGATTAGGGGACTATCTGGGAGCTTTGACACTCTGTACGTTCCCAATGCGAATGAAAGAGTGAGGACGTGTGTGCTGGTGAAACACGGAGTGCAGGCGGTTTTACTGCCGCACTTGTGCACACCAGATCTCACAGCAGTACGCGTAGGTACTGGAAGTGGGGCTTTCATTCTAGCCTCAGCCTACCTTCCGTACGATTCGCCAGATCCTCCGCCCACCAGGGAGTTGGAAATTCTGGTTATTACCTGTGGCGAAAAAGGCACAGGGTTAATAGTTGGTTGCGACGCAAATGCACACAACACGGTGTGGGGAAGCACCAACGACAACCATAGAGGAGAGGCTTTGCTCGAATTTGTGGAATGCAACAATCTAGTTATTGCAAATAGAGGGGTAGAACCAACCTTCGTCGATGCTAGACGAAGGGAAGTCATAGATATAACTCTATGCAGCAACCGGATGTTGACAAGATTGACCAACTGGGAGGTGATGGATCGGACGACTATGTCAGATCACAGAGCCATTTCATTTGAGATAGAGTACGGAACCCCGGGCAGGGGAGACGGAATTAGAACAACGAGAATTCCCCGCAACACGGACACGTCTAGATATACTGAAATGTTGCGCAGGAATCTCGGGGAGCGCGTGCCAAGGGCACCGAAAACCACAAGAGAAGCAGAGTCTCAGTTGCATGTCCTGCAGACAGCGATAGAGAACGCTTTTCGAGTGGCGTGTCCTCTTACGTCAGTGGATGACCATGATCCCACACCCTGGTGGTGCAGGGAGCTGGAGAAACTGAAGAAAGAGGTCAGAAGGGCTTTCAACCAAGCGATGAGGTGCAATGACCCGGTTGCCTGGGAGAATTACAAAGCCAAGAAAAGAGAAATGAAACAAACTCTGCGACGACGGAAAAGGGAGTCGTGGAGGGATTTCTGCTCGAGCATGGAGAGCATATCTGAGGCCAGCAGACTTCAGAAAATGATCTCCAGGGACCCGGTCTCCAAAGTCGGACTCGTTCGTGACCCGTCGGGGAGGATGACGGAGACGCTGGAGGAAACCAACAAGATCCTGATGGAAGTTCACTTTCCTGGCAGCTATATCTCGGGTAAATCTTGGACTATTCGTAACAGAATGGCTACAAGGATGAACCGAGAGGAGGCTAACGGGGTGGTGACGGAGGAAGGGGTGAGACGTGCAATAGACACATTCTCTCCCTTCAAGACATCGGGGCGTGACGGAATATTCCCTGCGCTGCTTCAATGGGGCAAAGATATCATTGCACCCAGGCTTAGGGGAATATTCGTTACCTGTCTAGCAACAGGATACATTCCGGCGGTGTGGAGGGAAACCAAAGTGGTATTTCTCCCTAAGCCAGGCAAGAAGGACTACACCGAGGCGAAGTCCTCCAGGCCAGTCAGCCTAACATCCTTTCTGTTGAAAACAATGGAAAGAGTGGTGGCAGACCACCTGGAGAGTACTATGCTAAGGAGGCACCCTTTAAGTAGAAGCCAGCACGCTTACCAGGCTGGCAGATCTACAGAAACGGCACTTCACCAACTGGTGCGAGTAGCCGAGGGGGAACTGTATACCGGAGGCATAGCGATGGCCGTTATTATGGACATCGAAGGCGCCTTCGACAAGATACAGTTCAACAAACTCAAAGACGCTCTGGTGAGGCGCGAGGTCAGCCCCATGATTGTAAGGTGGGTGGACAGCATGCTGAAAAACAGAGCGGTAAGGATTCAGACAGGAGACTCGCGGCTTCGAGGGAGGGTCAGCAAGGGATGCCCACAGGGCGGGGTCCTATCGCCCCTCCTGTGGAACATCACTGTGGACACTCTGCTCAGGCGGCTAGAGGTAATGGGCGTGCATACCGTTGGGTATGCAGATGATGTAGCGATTGTGGCACGTGGCAAGTTTATGAGCACTACGGCAGATATCATGAGGAATGCACTCCAAGTGGTTGAGCAGTGGTGTACGGAACAGGGCCTCACCATAAATGCCAATAAGACAGACGCGATAATCTTCACTAGGAAGATTAAAGATCTGGATTTTCAGCCCCTCATGCTTTTTGGATCGAGGATCAAGGTGTCTGGGATGGTCAAGTATCTGGGTGTATACTTGGACTCGCGACTAACCTGGAAATACCACGTTGAAGAGAAGATTAAGAAGGCGACAAGGGTGCTTCACCAGTGCAGAAGAGTATGTGGACTAAGGTGGGGTATCTCACCAAGGTTAGCATACTGGACATATACCATGATGGTGAGACCCATCATAACTTATGCCTCGGTGGTCTGGTGGACTAAAGCCACACAGAAAACCGTCAAGAGGCATTTGGACAAGGTGCAAAGAATGGCCTGCGTAGGTGTGAGCGGTGCTTTCCGCACCACACCCGCCGCGGCATTGGAGGCGCTGTTAGGTCTGCTGCCGTTAGATCTCCAGGTGATGAAGACTGCGGCAGCCTCAGCGATTCGGATGAGACGTGATGCCGCATGGCAGGCGTCAGGAACCTTATATGGGCACATGAAGATCCTGGATCGCATTAAAGGGATTAGGGAGCTCATGATGCCCATGGAAGGGATCACAAAAATGAGGGTGACCGAAAGGTATCATAAAACCCTCATAGGGAACGGAACGCTCCCCGAAGGGAGACCGGAAGACATATATATCTTCACGGACGGATCCAAGATTGACGGCAGAGCAGGTGCGGGAGTCTTCTCGGAGGACTTAAATCTGACCTGCTCTCTGGCTTTGGGGAATTACACCTCAGTCTACCAGGCGGAAATGCTTGCTCTGCTGCACGCGCTGGATCACATAAGTGAGGGTCAGGTGCAGGGAAGAAGTATCCTTATAGCACTGGACAATCAGGCTGTGATTAAGCGCATGAATCAGACAGAGATTAATGCGTCTCTGGCGTTGGAATGTGTCCAAAAACTGAACAGGTGTGCGAAACAAAACAACGTGACGCTAGCTTGGGTTAGAGGACATACAGGCATCGATGGGAACGAAAAGGCTGACAACCTGGCAAAACAGGGGTCAACCTCGGAATTCTGGGGACCGGAGCCATACTCTGCCATTGGCAGAGGGTTGGTGAGGAACTGCATCGAGAAATGGGTCGCTGAGGAACACCGGAGACGGTGGGACGCTATGACCACGTGTAGGCAGGCTAAGATGGTGCTTACGTTGCCGATTACCGCAGCCAGAAGAAGGATCCTGCATATGCAAAGGAGAACCCTCAGATGGTTGGTGGCACTGATTACAGGACACGGATGTTTCAGGTATCACCTAAAAAGAATGGGAATTCTGGAGGATGACACCTGTCGGATGTGCCTGGAGGAACCTGAGACGGCCACACACATAGTGTGTCACTGTCCGGCGGTGGCGAGGAAAAGGGCTGCCATAACTGGACTCCATTGGATGGAGGACATGAGGCAGACTCCCTTCAATCAGCTGCTTGCGATAACTAGGGGAGTCGAAGTAAGGGAGCAATGGGACAACCCACTGCAACCCCAATAAGATGACTCTAGGCAGAGGGACGAAAAGGGACCCGCAAATAGTGGTCTGATTCGGTATCCCTCGAAAATCTATATATATATATATATACTTAATAAGAAATGCCAATGTTTGAGTAATTAATAAAATTGTTTCGCATTTGTTTTCGTGTTTTTATTGCTGCTATGCTGTTTTACAAGGTACGATATGGTTTAAAATGAAATTCTTTGAATATGTAATAACATGCGTTACTCCAATTTTTTTTAAATAATTTGTGTTAGGGCTGCACAAAAACGTGCTTCATTATGTTGTGATAACTATCTAGCAAAATACGGGCGTATTCATTTTATGACAAGCGTTTGCAAGTTGTATAACTCATTTCCGAACCCCCTGCGAGGTAGAGTTTGTCGGTGAGTTTTTAAAGTGGTGTCGCCAATACGACCAATCCAGGATGCTGCTTTTCTATCTACTCCATTCTTGGTCTTTTTGAAGGACTGTGCAGCGGTTCATGATCAATTACTGGATATTTATTTCTGAGAAATTATATCAGTGTGCAATGGTGTCAAGGCTGAAACTTCAAAGAACAAATGAAACAGTAAGTCAGGAAATTAAAATCAATCAAGGGAGCTTCTAGTATACAAGACACTGTTGTCGCTGCTGCTGGTACTATGACAACAAACGCTGTTATCCGTACGACTATCAGAATAACTTTTATAACAAATAGAGTGCAACCTCCAAAACCGTGCGGAGGAACTGCGTATATCCTTCGTAATTTCTCGTGCAATTAAAGATTTCACTCTTTTTACTTTCAGAGGTTTGTCACTTATGAAATAGTTATTCATAATGAAATAGCACAACGTATACTTTTATAAACTTTAAAACTACAAACAAACTTCAATGAACACTTGAAAATTATAGTTAATCATCCCGTCAAAGAAGTAATATTTTATGTTTTGGTAGTATGCCCAACTGAATAACTATTTACACAGTTATAAATATGAAAATTTGGCTAAGATCAAACTGAAATAACAATTTTGAAATTAGACTAAGATAATTCAAACTTTTCTCACAAACTGAATACGTCCATATTTTGCTAGATAGTTAACATAACTGAATAAAGCACTTTTTTGTGCAGCCCTAAAACAAATTATTTAAAAAAAATTGGAGTAACGCTTGTTATTATTCAAAGAATTTCATTTTAAACCATATCGTACCTTGTAAAACAGCATAGCAGCAATAAAAACACGAAAAAAAATGCGAAACAAATTTATTAATTACTCAAACATCGTCATTTCTTATTAAGTATAGTCAATCATTCATTATTATTACTTGCTACCTGTTATTGCTAATTTCTAAGGAAAGTAGGAGGTAAAATCGTAATAAAAATATTCAGAAAATCTGTCACTTTCATACTTTCGGGCCGCTGTAAAACCCTTCGTAGTGAATGAAATTGAAAAAGTTATGAATGAAAATTATTCTTAATGAAACCCTCTACAAAAAACTGGCTATTATTTTTTTTGTTAAAGTTGAAGGAGAAAAAGTTATAGCCTTTAAAAGAAAATATTGTGACTAATTTTTGTGTTCTAAGGCTTGTAACTTCTTAATTATTCATTTTACCACAAAATTTATTGCCAATAAATTGTAGATAATTCAATTCTAAACAAAAAATGTTCATTGCAAATTTTCTGTAAGATGTATCGTTTCGGAGTTATAGTAGAGAAACTATTTGCACACGTTTTCCAAGATGGCGGCCAAATGGGGGGGGTTTAGAATCCCGAAAACTCAAACTTAAGCTCACACTGACCCCCCTACACATCCCAAAAATAAAACCTTGTCCTGCATTTTTGCAATGTTAAAGTACCATTTCCATGGACTACTGGGCCGTTTGTAAATTTCTCATTGGGAGGTTTCGCTATACAGACAAGGCACGATTGATATGTAAAGCAGTGTGGATCACAAATCTAGAAGCTATTTTAATGGTGCAAAAAATACGGAAAAGGTTTATCACAGGTGGAGGTGTACGAAGGACAGTAGTTGCAAAGCGCCTCCTTTAGCAAATAGAATACTATACAATACAATATATTTGTTTATCTGAGTAAAGACAAAAAGTTTGTTTTGACATTCAGATGACAAGAGGTACAAGCTGATAATGTTTACCATAAATTTAAAATTCGCCGCAGGCACTCAATCACGAAAAGTCAGCTTTTTTGTTTTTATTTCAGACGTTTTTTCTTTGATTGACGAAGCTATCTCCGTTTTGCGATTTAGATAGATTTTTTAACCCGAAATATTAAGACGCATATTCCTTTCAAAATTTTAGTGATATTTCTACTTTAAATTTAAAATTACAAAACCACTCTTTCTATCATCTCAGTAAAATATAACCCTTTCTATTTCCCTCTGCACCTCTTAAGCGCGCGCAAAAAACATGCAAATTTCTAACATTAAAAACCTTTTTGTTATCAACTCTTCTCTTATCTAATTTAGAAGTTAACAAATTCATGCAAATTTTTGTAGAAATTTCGTACCTGGTTTCTGGGTGGGTGGGTGGGTAGTTAAGAATATTTCAAAAAGTCTAGACCAGACCAGACAGCAGCAACGTCTTCATTAGTCAAGAAGCTTTTATGAAACTTAGTGCCAAATACCGTTCAAAATAGGCGCGCGATAGGGAGCAAGATGGAGGTGAACCAAGGTATCAAGAGTGCTGTTTGCGGGATTTTAAGAGAGATATGTGCCGTACCAATAAAAGGTATCAAATTTCCATATTCAAATTTTGCGCTGTGGTTGGATTCTGTTTATTTTTTTTCTTTGTTTGTTCGTTTTCGTTTTTTTGGTTGGCTGGGCTGGTTGGCTGGTTGGTTGGTTGGTGTATATACAAATGCCAAAAACTTGCATGAACTGAAGTGTTCTAAAAAGAGGGGCCCAACACAGTGTTTTACGTGTTAAAAAGCGAGAAGAGCCCCTTGGGTAGGGCCTTAAGAGCCATGGAAGAAGCCATGCCAGGAACAGCACCAGCAGAGGAGGCCACGAAAGACACCAGAGAAGATGTCAGCTTTAAAGAATTATACACCCCAGGAGGACGCCGCGTCGAGGTCTACCTGTAGACTATCTTTTTAAAGTTCCGAAATAGGCTTCGGTATATAAGTATAGCTGGGACCGGGTCCTTGCTTTCCCAGCCACAATAGCGCCGGAACAAGAATTTATTACCTTGCATGTCGGCATTTCACACAATTCCAGGCTGGTACCATTTCCTGGGGATTCGGGACAAACAAAAAATCGTTTTTCTTCTCTTTTCCACAATTTTTATTTTTATTTTTTTTTTTTTTTTGATTGAGTCTGCATTGAAAGTTGTAAATTTTTGATAAATCCCCACTACTAAAATCGGTATGGTCAATTTTTTATCCATACACATTTTTTTTTTATCTGTCCACAATATTTTTTTGGACACGTTTGGTTGTTTGTAATCCAAAAAGATTAAAGGTGGCATGAATGCGGATGATAGTAAATCGTGGTTAGAACTAAACTGAATGGCATCAGATGATAAATTAGAGACATGCTAGCTGCACCACGCGGTACAAGAGTTTTTTCATGTTACCTTAATTGGTGATTAGTCCCATGGCGAGGCGAAACGACAATATTTTTTTTTAGATAGGAACTAGGCATTGAGCTGAGGGGATATGCTAAGTCTAGAATATGTAAATGAAGCTGTTTGGATCTATGAGAAATATTCGGGAGTTTAGATCAATAACAAGACAAGACTAGAGGCGTTATTTTGTGGATTGTGGAATGTTTATTATTACTGGAAGGTAGTTTGAATATGGATATGTATAAATGATGAGAAACATATCGTCTTACAAGAAGCCCTTTAAGAAAACGAGCTTTAAGAATATTTGTCTGTTTGTGAATACGATTCGTATATATGGCTCCATTCCACATATCGCCGTAACTACTTTATTAATTTCCTCATATTGTCTCTGTCTCCTATATATGTAAAGCGCCCCAAAATTCCGCAATCCTCCCCATTAGGCTATTAAGCATCGGAAGTAATCAAATTCACTTGAATGAGCCACTTCTGCTCTGTCATGTCTGTGACATGTTTAAATTGCATCTTGTTCCCTATTGTTTTGCCAAAGGGAGAGAGAACTGATAACAATCAATCGATTGATGGCAGAGGCAACACAAAACACAGAGTACCCCAAGCAAGCAACTAGAGCTCTCTTTGGTGGGTTTTTGGTATTCATGATGAACACTGCAAATAACAACAGTTGAAAGGAAAATGAACCATTCCTATAGTTCTCAGGATACCTAAATCATGACTTGATAAGATCTTAATGGTATCCGCTGCAGACTTCATATGTCAACTAGTGGCGGATTTCTTGTGTAGTTTTTATCTGGGGTTTTAGTTATAGTTGCTTTTAGCCTTGCGGGGTACTTACGGTGGTATTTAAGGATCGGCTACTGTTTTACTGATATTTAGATTGGATTATTTTATTTGGATTGATTGAATGTTGAGAATGGTTGAGATTAGTAACAGATCTGTTCGTTGCTAATAGACTCTGTTGTGATGATAAAACATCGCCATCCGACTTTTTATTCTGTTGCAGGTCAATGTAAGACACAAAATAAAACATTTCTTGTATATGTTCTATTTATAAACGAACTTGTAGACTGTTTAGTGATCGAATGGGGAGGCTGTAGGGTATGAGGATGATGGGCTGAAAGAGCTAGTCTCTTTTTGCGGAAAAATATTGAAGTATAGGTAGGAGGTTCTGAATTTCAGTGAAGCAGTCGCTGCGGTAATGGCGATATAATTTGGAAAGGGCTCACACTGGGGCAGATACCCTTAAATACTGGCAGAAATTCATAAAATGAAATGTTATTTAGAAATACCCACTTGTACTATTTCAAAATAACACTTACCTACCTACGATTTCGCAAAAATTAAATGCTTCGTAACGTATCCTAACGGCCACAAAAGTGTGCCTTATTCGTCATTTGCTCACGTATTTTGGGCGGCCATTTATTTTGAACCATTTCAAAGTAGTTTTGAGGTGTCATTTATAATTTATTTATACAAATCAACCATGGAGCTTCAACTTCAGGTACGAAACAATATTTTAGTAACTGTTAACTTTTAATTATGTACACATAATATCCAAAAATAAAATTATCAATTAAAGTTATAAAATTGTACTAAAATCTATAAAAATTGAGATTTTCTTTAGGTTCCAAAGCATATCAAGTATGAACTTAAATATTGGTAGGGTCCTTATATCATGTACTTAAAGAAAAACAAAAAAAAAGTTGCTACTTTTTGCTACTTTATTAATTATGCGAATGTTTATGGAAATTTGTGAAACCAAAATTATTTCTTAAATATTTCAATGTGCAGTAATATTCATTACTTATTTTAGGGACGAGTCTAAATACATTATTTATAACCATAAAAGAACTTCTTAATATTATGAGGTGTTCTGGAAAGGATAGCTTTAGCGACCAATATGATTTTATGCTGAAAGAGCTGCAACATAAGACTAATTGTGATCAGAGTAATTTAGGTATTTTAAAACAGACTCTATCTAAGTTTAAGTATGAGTATAGAACAAGATGGTCAAAAGCATGTAGGATCTAGGACAAATTTCGAAAAAATAATAAAGAGTGGCTGGAAACTGCACTTTCTTTCCCTTGTATCACAAAACAACTTTCGAATAAAAAACAACTTATTCCATTTGCATTATGTTCTGAACGAACAAAAAGGTCTAAGACAAAAGAGTTGCGTGATTCTGTTCCTACAGAATCATTGATATATGCTAGTTGTATGAAGTTACGAGCTGAAGGACAGGTTCAGGCCTCAAAAGTTATAAAAAATATAGCCACAAATCCAGAAGAGGCCAGAATTTATCAACAAAACTACAATAAATTATTAGAGCCGCAACAGGTTTTATCAGGAGAAGATGCTCTGGCTGTTTTAATAGATGCTAAGCTATCTCGTGAACAGGATTGATTTCCTTATAAGTTTTTATTTAAAATTTATATTTTTTTTTAAATGCCGCGAAATCGAATCGAAATCAGCGTCCCCCGTATACTAAGTTTTGTAGCAATTGAAGGATATTTCGCTACTTTTTGTCGCCATTTTGAAGCCGCCATCTTGTTTATGATAAAATCGACAATAAATTCGTGATCAGCGACCCCAAAAACCCCCGTATACCAAGTTTTGTAGCAATTGAAGGATATTTAACCACTTTTGGTCGCCATTTTGAAGCCGCCATCTTGTTTATGGAAAAATGGACACTAAATTCGTGATCACCGACCCCAAAAACCCCCATAAACGAAATTTCAAATTGATTGGTTAATGTTAAAGACTTTTGGCCAGCTTTTCGGCTTTTTGCCCCACTGTGGGGCTGTTACATTTCTACGATGGCTTAAAGCAGGGGTAGCCAACAAGTCGAACGTCATCGACCGGTAGATCGCAGAGCCAATTTTGGTCGATCGTTCGCGATGTCTTTATGTCACGGGTTACAATATGCATGCAGTTATGAGTCGACTCATAGAAAAAAACCGCCTTGATGGATGACGGACCGTTTACATATTTTATTAAAGAAACAAAAACGCGTCCAATGGAAGACTGAAATCGAATGGTCATGATATCGAGTTACTTTGCGTTTTAAGCTCCATTTTCACCGAGATTGAATGATGTCGACACATACTACATCTCTAGCGCCGTGGTCTCCAACCTCTTTTGATCGCGTACCATTTAGTACATATATGTATATGATGAGTTGTGCTCAGGTTGAACCCGAATCCAACTACATGTAGATGCGAGTCGAGTTGAGTTACCGTCGACTGAACTCGCCTCAGCTCTGCTACCTAGATTGAGTTGAAATTATGCATACAGACGCGAGTTGAGTAGTTGAATTTAGTTGATAGCAGCTTGTTTTGTTTCTGATTTATGACGCCAGTTGAAAATTTAACTCAACCTACATCATACGTAGTAATTATGATGAAAATAATCATCAATTATATGAGCGGCAATGTTCGTACTATATGTGAGTGCACGGGTATACCGTGTCACAGGCTACAAGGGATGCAGCGGTGCCGTTTCACGGGCCTACACAGGATGCGGCTAAATTTTTTGAGAAAGAACACAGTCACACTTATAATAGAATTCAAGTTACATGTACCAAAGGTGAGGTACTTTTCTTAACTACCATAGGGAAAATATTGTCAGGGCCAGTAGATTTATTAACGTTACCAAGGACCCAGGTACGAAGCAAGGAGGGTAGTTGGTGAGAACCCCCGGGTTTTTCGCTTACAACCCTAAAACTATCAAATTTTTCTGAATAACCTCGCTATTTATTACAAATTCCACTATTTAAGATTATTTCTTCGATGAACCTTTAATGAAAAAGCATTCTCCGCAATACGCCACTATTTTCATTTCAAAACTCTAATTTATTGTCTGTCAATTCGTGAATTCGTAGGAGTGAGAAACGGTAGTATGGCATCTCGACTAATATGGCGATTGAATAAACTTTAGTGAATAAAGACAAGTCTCGCTCATGGCCGTAGAGAAACTGCAGGGGTGACAAAATGCCCGTGAAACATTCATTTTTGCATTACGAATTTAGCCTCTACCCTCTCTTGCTTTCTTTTCGATGAACATGGGCTTTTTACCGACTAAACAGGCGTATTTGATCGATAAAAAATATGTTATCAATGGAGGGTTTTTGTTACATACATCGGGCACCAAGGCCCAACAGAAATTTGCAGCAGTTATGTATCATTATGTCAAGTCAAACTACAAATCTAATACCGTTGTCATTTTCGATGGCTTCCCTTGTAGACGATCACTAATATTATCAATAGGCCTCTTTTACGGACCCCTATCACGCATTGTTAATTCATTGAAGCGTATTGATAGAAATTTTGAAAGAAGCCCATTGACGCGAGCCATATTGATGTGTTTGCCGTTCACAAGGTTTATTGGTTAATATTTCATTAGTATCAACTCGGACGTCATACAGGCAAATAGTCTGACGCATAGAAAGAAAATTCTGACGCGGAACGACATAAAGTACTGTGAAGAGAAATTTGGCGTACCTCCTTGGATTTTCTGCCTACCCCACTTTGGAGACCACTGCTCTAGCGATAGCGATTGGCATGATGATTACTTTTCCGCTCTTCGTTTGCTTTGATGCTGCCCGCTGTATGACGCTCCCTGTGGGCACTGATTTCTTGCAAAGGTCGGTTTGGTTTAATGTCTGGAAAGTAACCTTTCTTTGTGGTGACTTATTTGTTTTTAATACTGAACGATTTTTAAAACTGGTGGATCGATTGAAACGGCACTATTCTTTCCTCTTAAAGAGTCTGCGCACAACCTACCATACCATTACCGCAACCGTATCGACGCAAGCAAAGAAAAATATTCTTTCTATGAAGTAATATGAACAACGCTCACTAGACCGTTCCGTCACCGACTAATACCGTAGCGTACCATAACTATGCCGTCAGCGATGTTGACATACCATGTGCTGCATTTTATTGAGTGGATTCCGAACGAACATAGAACGCTGTGCATCTATTACAGTAGTGAGTGTCGCGTTTCTTTCCACCCTGATACGTTGGGTAGACTTCTTTATCAGTAATATGAAATACTTAGAATTGCTCTCCAACACCTCGAACGAACCTTCTTATGGTGGGTTCAATGATAATCTGACTTTATCGTCTCTTTGGAGCACGAACTGCGAGTTTTCATTAGATATTCCTGAATGCAAACGCTTTGTTTTGCATTGGACGAAGCTGCTCTAGCCTTTATCACATTAACTCCATTTTTGAATTGCTTTATAAATTCACATACATTTGACATTTTCTCGCTTGTCACCGACGAACGAAGAAGGGCAATGATGTTCCAAGAACCAAAAATGCAGCGGTTGCGCGAATGTCTGACTTAATGCTGTCCGCAATCCTAACAGTATTGATGGCAAGATTACGTACCACTCTTTTGTTTGGTAGCACATAATCGCTGGCTTTAAAGTTCTGTGGACTCCTTCAATCATTCAGTCGCATACTAACGTGGTCGTTGCCTATACGCCCGGATTAGACAGTGTAGTTCTTTTATGACTAATTGTTGGAATGGTTCAGGAACGTAAGGACAAATTTTGTTTTGTCTGTTGTTGAAAGACTCTCCACAGGCTATCGGGACCACTCCTTGAGCAGCAAGGACGAGTTTCGTATTTGGCCTCGTAACGTCGTCATTTGACTGGTCTTCTACATATAATCTTTCCTCTCTGTTCTTAGATTTATTTCACCAATTCTGGATAAGAGATCTGCTAAGTTGTTGAACTGAATTGAGAACTGACCGGAAGCTCAGCCAATTGTACCGAGAAGCTCTTGCATAACCGAAGATAGTTTCGCGCGGACTAAGATAGGCGGTATAAATGTCAACGGCTTGCTACACGGCGTCTAGGTTCACGATGAATGAGTACGTGACATTGATGATGCGCGAGTTGCCATAACACCGAAAAAATAGAGCGACTTTATTACATAGGTTGCGGACTGGGCAGCCGGCATACAAATAAAAGGAGCACATTTCAAAGAAAGCCAAGAAAGGTGTTTAGCAAACTGTCGCAAAACCTTCCAAAAAGGTAGGCATCAACTTCATCAGTGACTCGATGGCCAGTGAACTCCAAAGGGGGGGTGAGTGGGGTGTATACGTACAGCAACCGTCACGCCATAATTTTCCTCACGGGAAGAACAGAAAGTAAGCAGCAAAATCAGACCATTGGTGCTCAGTACTGGTACTTTGTTTTCATATAGCATGTGTTGTCCTAGTATGTCATTAGTGGTTGGGACAATGAGGACAAGCGGGTGGATAGGTTTTTTGAAATATATGTCGTTTTACGGCAAAGAAATGTCCTAATGCCCTGCAGACGTTATGTCCCGAAGATGCTGTAATCTCTTTACAGTGCGAAGTTAAGAAGGTCTTGCTTGTCTTCTAGTTGCATTTTTTTATTAGGATTTATCTTAGTTTCTTCCGTATCGATTTGAAGTCAGGTATTCGTACTTCGTTAAGGGTTCTCTATGTGCCTCTTTTGTGTCTTGCCTGTGTGTTCATTTCCGCTAATGACAATATGTGCGGAACACCCAAATAAGCTGTATGTCCTTGTTTGTAATCGCGTCTCGTATTTCTTCAACCGTGAGATGCCGGTTTCTAAGATTTCTGATATACTGGACAGCAGATAGCAGGTCAGTTATGATTAGTGTGGGTTCTGAAGCATGCGAGCAAGCTTTATGTATGGCGACAGTTTTTGCCGTGGAAGTCCATTCAGGTATTCTTCCCAGGCTCACCACGTTTTTGTTAACAATTACCGCGTAGGAGACCAGGTCTGTCATCTTAGATGCGTCTGAATAGTATTGTAGCTGTATTCTTTGTTGCCCTATAAGCCTGTTGAATTGTTTTCTTATAGCTGTTGTAATTTGTCAGTTCTGCGTTTATTCTACCTTGTTTGATGAGCCAAGAAGGTGTTCATTGTGTCTGCCTTTGTTTTTCGTTTGGGTTGTACCATAGGTCTACAGGAATTTTCTTTAATCCTAGCATGAGAGTCGATGGTCTTCTGTGTCTATTTGTGTCAGTGCATGTTCGATTTGATTTGGAACTCTTGAGGATAATGTTTGCCGTTCGTTTTCCTATTCTGCAGGATTTTATGTTTGAACAACTCCTCTAGCTTGTTCTGGACCCAACAGAACAAGCTAGAGGAGTTGTTGAAACAGAAAATCCTGCAGACAACACTAAGAGTTCCTGCATACTTCAGTGCAGACTTTCTATTGGGCGACAGTTTGGTCGGGTTGGACTTGTTTCGTTCACACTATGCTAGCTAAACCGTCGGGTTGGCCGGCCGATTGTTCTCAAAGGATTTGCTTGTTGGTAAACCTCTTTTGAAGAAGGCGTTCGCATAATGAGAGTTAATATATTATTGCCCAGAAAAGTTTCTATTGCTTTATAAGGGCTGGGGAATGCTATGGCAGGAAAGTTATATAGGTGGAAAGTGGAAAAGGCGCAGGACCGTGGGGCAGCCGGGATTCGAGCCCAAGGCCTCTGGGATGGTAGCCAGACGCCTAAGCAACGGAAGCCCACACTTGCATACATCTTCATACTGATTAAGAGCCCGACCAAACTATCGGCCGATAGAAACTCGGTAGTGTGCGGATACTCTAAGCAGACAGGATGCGCTAATGAACGGGCGAGCATGTGCCCCCTCCGTCCCCATGCCACACCCGCAAAACCTCGAAGACGTCAGCCGAACTACGGAATGATGAAATTAAGGATCGTCGAAGGGTTTGCTTAAAGGCAAGAATCTGATTACCGGGCCTGCAATGCTGCAAAACACCGCTCAGTCCCTGTTCCTACAGATCGGGTACAGGGACATTATGACTGTAGTAAGCATGGATCACGCAGACTTCCCATAGGTAAAGGAAGGTAAAATTGTGGAAACCGGAAATAGGATTTCCATTGGAAAAGCCCCAGGCCTGGACGATATAAAGAACAGGGAGGTGACGTTGGCAGCCAGTGTGGCACCAGATGAGTTCGCCCAAGTATTCATAGCGTGCCTGAGACAAGGAGTATTCGCTGAGCAATGGAAGCGATAAAAGTTTGTGCTTCCCGAAGCAATGGAAGCGATAAAAGTTTGTGCTTCCCGAAGACGGGTAGGCCGCAAGGGGACCCATAGGTCTCAGGCCAATATATCTTCTAAAAAAAATGGACAATCTTTTCGAACGAATGATATACGTTAGCCTTTTCCACCCTGTCCGCCTAGTTCACCTCGAAGTTAGGTCTTCGGTCAATCATCACTCTCACTACCTAGGTATGGGCGGAAAACCTAATTTCATCGCTATTGTCTCCATCTTTTTTCCACTTGCTCATTAGCACAATGCTGGGATGTAGGGGCGGCTAAGAGTGCAATAGGTGCAAGCGGTGGTCCAGTACTCCCTGGCCCCGTTACTTTACTAAATAATATTACAAAATAAAATCCTTCAAATGCGAATCTACACAACTCCGCTCACACTTTAAGCTAAAACGTAAACCGAAATCCTCATGACCTTATCTCCTTCAATAGATCTTTGTTTCGCATCTCTAGGACATTTTAATCGATTTAAAGATAAAGGAGGCACATTTTTCCTCGGTCGATTATCCTTCTTGAAATCTTCACGTCTACAATCTCGATTCCTCACCCTTTAGGCGAGTTTGTAAGTCACTTTTTATCGCTTAACAAATTCATTCTTAAGCACACATACAGTCACAGAAGGAAGAGAGGATGGAAAAAAAGTCCGCCTTAAGTAAGGATAACATCCACTTTACAACCCTGATTAGAATGAATAAAGTCACCCCCGATCACTGCGCCCCCTCGGCTCTCTCTCTGGCAACTAATTTATACCATTTCACGTCAAAATTTTGTGATTTCCTTCTTTAACAAATTTCTCGCGTTGTTTATGGTTTGCATGCTTGGGGTACAAAAATGTAATTCGTTTCCCCTTCTGGTGCTGCTGGTGTGCCGAGGGCCTACCCTCTCATGCCAGCCGGCCGTCAGGACTCGCATTTTCATTGAGGCAAAAGGGAAACCCATCAACCTTCTCCTTAATAGGAATCTCAAGCCCCATAAATTATCCTTGTCTAACGGGCGATAATTTTTTATCCGCGAAAGTAGATGCCGTTTAGTGTCATCTGGGCTTCCTGGAGTAATTTTTTCGCCCAAAAGTTTCCGTTCTATCCCCGGCAAGAAACGTGAGTTTCCTTTACCTTCGTGGGGGGCTGGGCAGCACCTTTGTGTTGGTTGAGCGCTGCTACTTGCTCGCCTAGCCCTAGGGATGTCGTCGCGCGGCTGCCTACAACACACAGCCACCAGCCGCAAGGTGACTCAAGTAGAAAAAACCGCTGAGCTAACTAGCGACAATCTTTTGTTTTTGAGGTTTTTTGTCATTTTACCTCCGCGCCTAGGTGGTTCACGGTCCACAGGACAGGGAACTCGTGCCTGTCACCTGACTTCATCAGCACCTTCCAGAGAGAGGTGATTTTTTTGCCGGTGGAGATCTTCATTGGTACTCATCGCGTGGATGAACACCGCGCAAGATTGCCCCGGGGGTGGGCGGCAGAGCCCACGGGGTGATTTGCATAAAAGCGACATCAATTTCAAGGCAGCATTCCCTGTGATGCTTGGACGGATCCAGGGCGCAATGAAATTTCAGGAACAGATGGCGCGGGCAGGACACACCCGTTGTAGTCACAGCGTAGTCCTCATCGTCCTCGTCTTTGCAGCACAGCCTGGTGGTAGGATGGTGGCTCTTCCTCTTTTATATATGTATATTTTTTTTCTGCCGCTTGCTTGTCTTACTTTCCCTGCTTTCCTGCCGGTTTATTGTTGTATCCTCAGAAGGTGTCACTTCGATGATTTAGCGACGAAATTTGAAAGTGAAATCGACTTTTTTTTAGCACGACAGTCAAGTGGTTGGCGGCCTGTCACTAAGCTGGTCGTTGCCTAGGTCTAGAGAGGAGTATCATGTGCCCAAGTCCCAAGGGAGATGAAGGACAGCGCCACCGAGTGGTGTATCAGCTTGGATGAAGTCTTCTTGGCGCCTAGGGTTGAGGTAATTACAGCCAACAGCAAATCTTTTACGACCGTTGCTTTTTATGTCTAGGCCAAATTAAATTTTTTTTTTTCGGTCTAATCTTATTCTTATTCATAAAACAATTTGTAAATTTTCTGGTAGAACAGATTTTGCTTTGTGGGACGCTTTTTGAATAGAGGATTTGCGCTGCTATTTTATATGTAGCTTGATGAATTGATTCATTTTCCAGATGGAGGATTTTAATGGAAGATATAAAAACAAAATCTCACAGGCGAAAAATAAAAGCTTTTAATAATGTATATTTAGAAAGTGGAGAAATTATTATGTTCTAGTCAAGTGAGAATTTTCATAATTATATTTTTCGTTGTTGTTCCCGTAATTTTAATCTTTTTTGGTTCATCTTTTTTCGGTGTTAATTTTTACGAGAGATATTCAATCAAATCGGGATATTACTTCCTTCTTCATGTTGTTGGAGAAGAGATTTGAAGCGCTATGTATTGGTAAAACTTTCACTGCTGCATAGACAGGTGTGAGTAGGTCATCGAACTAGCCCCAGTTGTCCCCGCAACATATTGAATATGGCGGATCTAGAGAGAGAGGACATACCTACTCCATAAAACTTACCATAGTATAAGGTGTAAATAATCGTGATGAATGGTACTTCATTAATGTAGTACTACTACAATGGACTCCAGACAGCAGGCGACCTCCTGTTTAATTTTGTGTATCCAGGCAATGCAGAGCTCTACCATGTGTGACCGTCCAACGCAACTTCTAGGATAAATATTGATACTCTAAGTGAAATCTACGAGTACAGAGCCCCTCTTAACGCTTCAATCTCTTTTGAAGCTTCCATAGCTTCTGTCGGACAACACCAAGACCAGTCAGGGTGCCGAATGTGGCCCCAGCGACTTCGACTCTTTGGGATACCTCTTTAATGAGAGCTTTCTGAGCACGCAAATCGACGAGACACGGAGACGAAAGTGGAAGGGTTACCTAATGTTCCATGAAAGTGGTGTGGCTCAGTCTTCAAGCGTCTTAAGCCCTTAATTGAGGCGGGGTACTCCTACTCCCATGAAGAGCCGAGTAAAAATAAAACTTGCTCGCACCTAGCATGCAGCATTTACGGACTAGCACGCACGGCGCCCGCAGAAAGCATGCACACTTGAGTAAAAAGAAGACTCGCCCGCAGCAAGCATGCAGCAGGCAGGCACGAACAGTGTCAATTGACACGCTACAGACTAAACGGAAGAAAATTGAAGCTTTAAAAAATTGTATAGGACGAAGAAAACGGGCTTTTATCTTGGTGATCATAAAGGGGGCCAATAGCATTCTCAGCAGAACGGTTATCGTTGGATCGCGTAGGGCAAGCAGCATAGGAGGTGTTTAGTAGTTAGCCGGGGACTGCCTGTAAAACAAGACCCGTGTTTGGAATTGCGGATGCGGATTCATTTATAAATGTTAATACCTGTTGCGGGAATTTTTAGATTTTAATGCCTGTGGCGAAAGCGTTACATACTTCTGTGGCGTGCCTATTTGTTCGCTATGCGTGCTAGCTGCGGGAATGTGCGTACTTGTGAAAAAATTAACCAACTGAATTATATTTAATAGCGGATGCTGCTATGAATGAGGGAGAAGAGACAACAAGAAGATGGCTAGATCCTCGCCATCCTCCACAGGCGGAATAATCCATCAAAGAGCGTGAAGCTTCAATCGTCTGGCTCGAAAAGTCCACTGAAAAGCCTTAAAAAAAAAATACCAACCCATGACGGAATATAGATCGGCTCCAAATGGCAGAAAGCATCAAACACGGTAGCAGACTATCCGGAGAGACTCCTAATCATGGAAAAAAATAGTTTCCGTGCAGGGGAGTTTCTCGGAAGTGGTAGCCGAGTTGGGAGCGGACTCAGAATAGCCCAGGTTCGTAATGTAATCGTGATAGGCTGCCTCAATCGTTAGAGTTCTGCCGGAGGACATCCTTGGCTAGATGACGTGGCCGGAGGATGCGTGGATAATGGTGGAAGTGGCACTCAAGGCCATCTCCCAGAAGCTTAGTCAATACGAAACTCAATAAAAACAGAGAAGGAAAAGAAATGCCAGGAGATATAGCAGGTACATACCAACAGGACGCTAAGGGAGTGGGTTAGTGTTTGGGGATCTTCCTCTAACGACATGATGATGTTCCCCACCATCTTAATATTGGTTCCTAGATGAAGCTTCTTCAGAGTGCTTCTTCACAGGGCAAAAATCTGACTAGGAAATATGTTTATCTCGGACAACCTGAAACTGGGGCTATTCCAAGTGCCATTGAGAATGTGTTGACTCGATACCAAAGCAGAAATGCTGATCTACTCCAGCGAGCATGATGACCCAAGACTCTTTCGCAGGTCTTCTCCAGAGAGGTACTAACAGCGGAGGCGAAGAAGAGGGTATGCTTAGGTTTGTCTTAGTCTCGACCTAACTTCCTGAAAAAGACTTGGCCCCGCCGCCATCGGTCGCCAGGGGACTTCTGGTCGACTGTGCTGGATGACACATTAAACTTATTACTTGCTACGACGCCAACGCGCATAACCTCAGACGGGGAAGCACCAACACTATTTATAGGAGCAAGAATATTCTTGGCTTGATAACAATTTATAATTTGCAGTTCATAAACTTGGCGTACGAACCTAACCTTTCGGAATGTAATTGACTTTTCTCTTGCCAGAGCATTCGTCAGATCTAGAATACTGAGCTGACAGGTCTCAAGCGAGTCATCAGTGACTGGCTAGAGACGTATAAGGTTTGACTTGAGAGCTTCTCCATCGACTTCAAAAGCCTCTAGGATACCTCGGCAAATTAACAAGCTGGTCTGTAGTATTCCAGCACTAAACCACTCACATATCCGCCAATTATCTTAAGAAGGGCTCTCATATTAAAAGCCACATTTGGGCGTAGTTTAACAGAAAACGGAGATAAAATCAAAGAGCTATTGGGGTGTCTCTGCTCACCTTGAACTATTCTTTACCTAACACTGCTGGGCTGGCTCTCATGTTGCATAATGTTCACCCCACCAAAACCTATTCACAGCCGGCCGCTTTGTTACTTTAGTGGGTACTAGTCCATTCAAAACGCGCGTTATGGTGTTCCAAAATAACACCGTTAAGAAAATCGACCCCCAAACGTTTTTGGGGTCGCTGATCACGAAAATCGAGGTCCCGCGGTCCTAAAATTAGGGCGTCACCCCTAAAAATGCAAAAACACCCCTTTTTAGGGGGTTTTCGCGATTATTTCAGTAATAATGAAAACTAATGCGATGAAATGCACTTTTTTAATATTTATTTGCGACGGTGGTTGATTTATACAAAATTAAGGCGAACTTAATGGTAAGGGGTACTTCTAAAGGGTTGAAAGTACCCCTAAATTGGCGAAAAATGGCAAAATTGTAAAAAAAAATTTTTCAAGTTTATGCTTCAAATTCCATTGTGGGCGTACTGTCAGGCAAAAATAAATTATTTTCAACCCTAAGGGGTTAAAACTACCCCTACTATAATAAAAACAACTTAATATAAAAAAATTGCAAAAATTTTTTTTTTTTGCTTTTGTTTGAAATTTGGTTCAAAAAAATTAATTTTTTCATCTCTTAAGGGGGTACAACTACCCCCACATTAAAATGTAATTGAAACAAATTCAAATTTATTGTTTTACATTTAAATTTTATTTTCCATTTGTAATCATTACAACATTTGGAACATTTCATTATAACCCCTTTGTACAGAGGTTAAACCACCCCTAAAGAGAAAAAAAAATAAAAAATATATTGAGAAATATTTCATTTCGTGGAATCTTTAAATAAACTCTGCATTTTTGTAAAAACGACAATCACACAATAATTGCGAAATATGTACCCTAAAAAGGGGTGTTTTTTTGCATTTTAGGGGTGACGCCCTAGTTTTAGGACCGCGGGACCTCGATTTTCGTGACTAGCGACCCCAAAAACCTTTAGGGTACGATTTTCTTAACGGTGTTATTTTGGAACACCCCCCCCCCCCCTAGTTTCCAATAAACTATATTGTAGGGGTAATTTTAACCCCTTAAGGGTTGAACATAATTTATTTTTACTTGACAGTACGCCACAATCGAATTTCAAGCATAAATTTGAAAAAAAATATTTTACAATTTTTGCCATTTTTCGCCAATTTAGGGTAGTTTCAACCCTTTAGGAGTGCCCCTTACCATTAAGTTCGCCTTAATTTTGTATAAATCAACCACCTTCGCAAATAAATATTAAAAAAGTGCATTTCATCGCATTAGTTTTCATTATTATTGAAATAATCGCGAAAACCCCCTAAAAAGGGGTGTTTTTTGCATTTTTAGGGGTTACGCCCTAATTTTAGGACCGCGGGACCTCGATTTTCGTGATCAGCGACCCCAAAAAACCTTTAGGGTTCGATTTTCTTAACGGTGTTATTTGGAACACCCCCCCCCGCGTTTTGAATGGACTATACACCCTTTTGTTCATGTGAATGACTAGAGGCTCAGAATTGGAGTGTCTGATTTTACATGATTTTAAAATGAAATCACGCATTTTAAAATTTTTGTCTGCCTGTCTGTTTGTTCGGGCTAATCTCGGAAACGGCTAATCCGATTGGGATGGGACTTTCACTGGAAGATTCAGTATTTTGGCGAGCATGTTTCAGGCTATTTATATACACTATATATTAGCTCTACCTGTATGTATGTATGGATGTATGTATGTAGACAAATATTGAAAATTGATTTTGACCCATTTCCATATAACCGTTCAGCTTACAATTTTGCATACATGTACAGTTCACCAGACAATGCAATCAAGATTGCCGTTTCAAGATGGCGGCCGAATTTCGCAATTGTGTTCGCCGACCGCCGACATGGATATCAAATGATAAGTATAAAATAATTTTCTGGTGTCATTCCAAATTCAAAATGGCGGCCGGAACAAAATGGCGGCCAACAAAAAATGTCGGATTACTTTTTTACTTACACCGCGATCGGCATGGGTATCAAATGAAAGGATATTACAAATAGAATACTATTAGCTTATACACAAAATGGCGAACTACCTGATTTTACAACGCTCTCGGTATGGATACCAAATACAAGTGTATGATGAGTAGAGTACAGTAAGCTGGGTGACCTCATTTTAAATATCGGTCACCACAAAATAGCGCAAGACATATGATAGACTAAAAGGTAGAAAACAAAAAATATAGTTTAAAAAACTTAAAAATATGCTTTTATTTAAAATGAACTAAAAAGTAAAAAATAATGTTGAACGTAAACTTTTTATTGCTCCAGCCAGTATATTATAATAAATTGGGCGCTAGCGAAAAGTTCCAGTGTTAATAAAATAAGAATATGATAAAGTCTCATGATTTTTTACATTTTGAAAGATAGGTTGTTTGACCAACATGAAAACAGGACAGTAGCAGAGATTGCTGCAACTTTACTCACATCAGTAAAAACAGCTCATTCTATGTTTAAGATTCCCGATCGAAGAAGATCATTTGAAAAGTCCTGCGTGGAAAAATCTAAAAACCTGCGTGGATGAGTGCACCATGGAAAATAAAGTATCTATTAACAGAAAACCACGAGATTTAAGACGTAAAAACCAATTATTTTGGGGAGTAACTATTTTCATGGCATAGATTTCGAGCAAATGTTGCCAGCTGTCCCGACAGATATGCGGGCCGATGGTATTGATGCACGTCTGAAATGACCACGCATTTAGGGACAGATTGGAAAATGTCATTTAAAGCAAAAGATGAAAGCGCAATCGGAAAACTCAGAATTCAGTACTATTCTCCTCAACATAGGGTATAGAAAACGTTCTGAGATTAATGAGAATCGTGACAGTGAGCTGCTGGCTGTTGTTTGAAAGTTCGTAATAGACGCGGAAACTTGATGATCGACATTTATGACGATTTGAAAAATATCAACTCAACTAGGTCGACTCAACCCAGTAATGCCGCAAACGTTGTAATATGTACTTACAAGTGAAACATCGAACAAGCGTTTCAGTGAATTGTTAACCAGTGCCGTGCGGGCGGTATGACCAGAAACGACGAAACACGAAAATGGGAAGCAGCAACTGCCCTTTTCAGGATCAAATCAGTAATGTCGTCTTATAATGTTGGAAATCTTAGTCTCAAGCCATGTGCGCCATGGGGCAAGTTCGGGGTGCCAATTATCTGGGAAGGTCAAATCTATGCGCACAAGACATATTCTGAATATAATTGGCTAAGTATCTGTTGTCCACGTAGTACAAAAGTTTTCCGATAGGTGATGATTAACCTCGAATTTTAAAAAAAATTGTAGGTAAGATAACCATGTTATGCATGTTTGTTCTTTGTTTCATTATAGCCTTTTTATCCCGGACTACGCACACACAATTTTGTTTTATTAAAAGCCGTTGCAAGGCACCCGGGTTTTTGCTAGTAATATATAAACTATAGATTTAAAAAGTCCAATGCACTGTGGTTTAGAGGTACACTTGCGATTCCATCTACTCCCTCCTCCATTCTTCCTGCCCCTTAACTCGGGAACAGCTGGACATTTACTGGTGACAGAGACCTAGATTCACGAGAGTGTATCAAAAACTGAAACAGATAATGAGCACTAATCTATACTTGCAAACTTGAGGCGTTGCGATGATTGGTATAAATGACATTCGCGTCTCCAGTTGCTCCCCCTTCGAAGCCGGAGCAGCATTTATTCCATTGCGATAGAAATCTTAATTCGGCCGGTTTTGTTCGTTTTATTGCATGTACCGTCGGAGCAAATAAACAGCACTTAAATCTAGTATATTTTTTTTAAATTTTTCTCCTCATTCTATATTAATGAGTAGCGGGTGTAGTGTCACGTAAGGCTACATCCCCCATTTTATTTTTTAAAATAAAAGAACACAACATTTATTCTTTATTGAACAAATTAGCACTCAATTTTGGACTTTGTGCCATCATTCTCCGATTAAAGGGGAGTACCTACCGCTTGACCCTCCTAATTTTTTACCCTTTCACATTTTTAAAATTCTATTTTTTTGTTTCCATACAAGCGCCGGTCCAGCGCCGAGTAGCTTTTGAAAAAATTACCTTCGTTTTCCTGGGTCTATCTATAATTTTACACAATATTAATATTCCTCATCAAATTCTTAAATTTTTTTTTTCAAAGATCATATACGTATACAAAATTATAAGAAAATACATTAATAAATTACTTAAAAATTAAATCAAAAAAAAAAAAACAATTTTACTTGCCATTTCCTACTGCTTCAAACCTATTAAAGTTTATTTGCTTGATAAATCCATAAAACCTATCAAATTCAGTAAATATTGCAAAGATCACCAATTGCATACTTTCAGGAATTGCCTTTAAATCAGATGGGTATACAAAGCATAGTTGCTTGGGTAGTTTCAAGTTATTTTAAGATTAATTTTCGTTGTTAAAATTAACAGTTTTATTAAGAATGGATGAGATAAATTGAAGCTCTTTTTTAGCATACAGAAAATAATATTGTATTTGTAAAATATTATGATATAGCGGGTTATAGGTATCAAAATACGATCTTAATAAGAAGGTGTTGTATATAGCTAGCTTTTCGGTACTGATCTGAAATACCTACTTTTTAATTGCCGGTTAGTGCAAGTAGGTATGAGTGAATTTATTTTTTATATATATTTCAACCTTGTTAATTTGTGCCTTGTGCCAAATTAAGCATGTAGTCCAGGATACTACTGTCTAACGCTTTCCACGCCCACTTCAAGTTCGGATCTCTGCGAGTGAAACCATTAGTCATTGGAAGAGAAATGTTTTAAAAATCGTACCAGGAATTTAATTTAATGTTTTACCTTCGCAGCTTCATTTTGGTACGGTAAACTACCATATTTGAAGAAATGAGTTGAAATTGCTTGAAGGCATAGCTTATTTCACTGTGGTCTCTCTTGATCAAGTTTTTCATGCTCAGTTCGAGCCTGTAAGTTCGTTCACTTTCGTTAGTGATTTGTTGCACCTATTTTCCACTCCGCTGTATGTTGATAGAAATGTTTATAATTGGGAGATGGCAACCTGGTTATGGAGCTTTAAAATTCGATTCGAAAAACTAGTCTTAGGTAAGATCGCTCACTCCTTTAATCAATCCAAACCTTAACGAACAGCAGCACGGCTTCAGAAGACTACGTTCAACCATCTCAAATCTTATGATCCTTGTTTCAGATATGCTATGTGGCATGGAGAATGGCTCTCAAATCGTCGCTGGCCACTAAATTTGTAAAATACGGTATATTTGGTCTTGCCCTGGAATTGATTAAATCATACCTAAATAGTAGAAGATAGGCTATTAGATTTCAAGGTTTCTTATTGAAAGCAATTGAGGTTGCTTCCGGTATACGCCAGGGTAGTCATCTTGGCCTCCTTTTGTTCAATATATTGTTACGTTTTTACGGCTTAACGGATTCGTAGGATTAATTAAGGAATACACTTTTTAATTATCCACACAAAATTTATTTATTACGAAACAAAACACAATTTAATAACACAAACACAATTCTTAGAGTTCACTATAATCACTAGCAAATTTAATATTTCACACTATTCAATTCTAATTATCGCTTTTTATTTCACTATAAATCACCACTTTTCACTTTGGAACACTTGTATCGCCTTTATAATCAAAACTGACTCGTTAGCGGCTGCCAGGCGCTTTTATATAGGCAGCTCCACCTTTGTCTACTTTCTGGAACCTTCGTTTTCTGGTTCCTTGTGGTATGTTCTATATTTCTTTTAGTTTCGACCAGCTTGAAGTTGTCTTCGCTTATCGCTCGTTAGTTTAGTACATAAATTCTTAATTCAGACAACAACCGAAAATCGTTGATTCATCCTCTCGACAAACAGATGGCGCATAATCATCACATTGCCCCCTTCTTAGGACTGTTCGTCCCGAACAGTTGTCCATCCTGGATCCGGCTGATGATATGGGCACAGCCTGTCTATGTGCACAATCTTCTTCTTTGCTTTGGGTCCTTGTTGAATCCTGTAGACCACATCGTTGATCCGTGTTAGGATTTTATAGGGCCCCTCCCACTGACGCCGAAGTTTCGGAGACTTGCCTTTCCGTCTTCGAGGGTTGAACAGCCAAACGAGGTCACCTTCCTGGAATTCGCTACAGTTTGCTCGGAGGTCGTACCTTGGTTTCATCCTATCACTGGCCGTCTTAGGATTCTCCCTTCCGATTTTCTCAACTGAGCTCCCAACGTTGTATTGTCGCGTTTCTTCTTTCGCTCTGACTCGAGGGCTCTTACTGCCGGCACAAACTGCACATTTACGACACCAGTTCGTAACATCCTCCCGCATATGAAGCCAATAGAATCGCTCCTTTACTTTTGCCAGAGTTTTGTTGACTCCCAAATGTTCTCCTGACGGGCTATTATGACACTCCTCAAGAATATCTGTTATTCCAGCACGAGGGACTAACACCTGCATTCGATGAGAGGTACCATCAGCTGTTTCCCATTTGCGCTTCAATACTCCTCCTTCGATATGCAATGAATCCCATTGGGCCCAATAGCTCTTCAGGATTTCACTTCTCTCTGCGATGTCTTTCCATTTAGGCTTCTCGTGGTGTTCCTTCCATGACAAAATCGCAGAAATGTCCGGGTCGTCACGTTGCGCATCTCGAATTCCTTGGTCCTCATATTTTATGCTTGGCTCAGTAGTCGTCTTTTGACACTTTTCCTCAATACGCCAACGATACTTAAAACCTGGTTCGCATGGTCGCCGGGACAGTGCAGTATCCATTGGAATTCCCCGGTTGCGGTGTTTCATCATCAATTCTCCAAGGTCCAATAGTATTCCGTGTGTTGTCATAAAGTCCAAACCAAGAATACACTCGTCTACTATGTCAGCTACCAGGAACGAATGTGTAAACTTAATGTCGCCGAGTACCACGTCCATCATTGTTTCCCCATGTAATTTCACTGGCTCTCCTGTTACAGTTTTCAGGATGTACTGGTCCGCGCTTTTCAGCCACTTTCTACCGACCAAATCAGCCCTGATGACAGATCTTGAAGCACCTGTATCCACGGTAATTGTGTATTGTTCATCACCAACTTTCCCCTCGATGACAAGGCTGTTGTTGCCACGCTGCAGTTGGGTGATGTTGACGATGACATCAGGGGTCTCCATTTTCCCCACTAACTCCCTCCGGTCGCCTTTCTGCCGTTGTCCACATTTTTCACAGCATGTTGAGCCACTCCTACTCCCTGGCGATTCCACTCTCCTTCGCTTTCGGCAACTCCTTTGTAAATGGCCCGGCTCGCCACAGTTCCAGCATCGTAGACGACGACGTACTTCCGAGGTGTTGACTCGATGGCAAATGTTCTCAGTCATATTGATTCCCCTGAGGTGGACCGCACTTCTTGATGCTTGCTTCGCTGCCTCGTATGCCAGAGCATATGCCAAAACTTCTGCGGTATTCTTCTTTCCGGCCAATCTGGCTGCCTGTTGTAGATCTCGGTCAGCAAAAGAGTTAAGGAAAGCCTCTCTTGCCACTTCGTTGATGTAGACTTGGCCGAAGCTAGGATAAGCCAGATGCACTAACCTCTCGATATCGGCGCATAGTTGTTGTAAAGTTTCTCCTGGCCTTTGAAGTCGATTGCGAAGTTGAAGTCGATAAACCTCTTGCATGTGCTGATCACCGTAACGCATTTCCAGCGCTTGAACTAAGAACCCGTAGCTGTTGCGATGTTCTGCTGGTATTGACTGCAATATTTCTGCTGCTGTGCCCCTTAGTGACAACGTTAAGGCCGTTGCTTTCTCCTCCTCAGTCCAGAAATTGCCTGCTGCTGCCGCTTCGAATTGAAGCTTATAAGTAGGCCATGGGCTTTGCCCGTCGAAAGTTGGAGGCTGTAGTTTCCTAACTCCGTTGACTTCATGAGATGCCGTCGCTGGGTGGTGAATCTTTACTCTTTCTAGATCGGCTCTGACGGTTTCTAGTTCAATTTCGAGTTTTTCTAGATCATTCCTTACGTTTGCCTTGATGGAAGATTCGAGATTTTCCAGATCATTCCTTACATTTTCTTTCATGTTATCTAGCTTGTTGTCGACAGAAAGGGAGAATGATTCGATTTTCTGCTCCAGCTGGTTCTTCTGCTCTTCCATAGACTCTTTGAGTTCTGCTAACGAGCGTTCATGAGCTACTGCTAACAGTTTCTGTTCATCTTTTAACGCCAACACTTCCGACTTGATCTCTGTTGTCGAACGTTCTTGCGCTTCCTTCATCTCTGCTGAAGACCGTTCTTGCGCCTCTTTCATCACCATCAATGTCTTAAGAAGTTCTGCCATACTCACTGTCGCCTCTTCTGGCTCTGCTTCTACCTCGCCTTCAAACATGTAGGTTTCAGGATCTTTCCCCTCGTTCACCATAGCTTCTCGAAGCAGGGCGGTTAGGGAACTTTTAGCCCCCACCGTTGACAACGAGCGTTTACTTAATTCTTTTTTTAACTCTACAGTGCGCAAATCCACTAGCTTTCGACCCATTTTATTAATAAGTCCTTATTTCTCACGCACAAAATTTAAATTCCAATCACAATTATTGTTCTAGTTCACTTATTTCACTTATCTCTTAATTAATCCCACTTCTGACACCAATTGTTACGTTTTTACGGCTTAACGGATTCGTAGGATTAATTAAGGAATACACTTTTTAATTATCCACACAAAATTTATTTATTACGAAACAAAACACAATTTAATAACACAAACACAATTCTTAGAGTTCACTATAATCACTAGCAAATTTAATATTTCACACTATTCAATTCTAATTATCGCTTTTTATTTCACTATAAATCACCACTTTTCACTTTGGAACACTTGTATCGCCTTTATAATCAAAACTGACTCGTTAGCGGCTGCCAGGCGCTTTTATATAGGCAGCTCCACCTTTGTCTACTTTCTGGAACCTTCGTTTTCTGGTTCCTTGTGGTATGTTCTATATTTCTTTTAGTTTCGACCAGCTTGAAGTTGTCTTCGCTTATTGCTCGTTAGTTTAGTACATAAATTCTTAATTCAGACAACAACCGAAAATCGTTGATTCATCCTCTCGACAAACAGATGGCGCATAATCATCACAATATTCATTTCTGATATATCCAAGGAATTAAAAGGCATTCCACATTTGTTTTACGCAGACGTCATCAAAATTTATAAAGTTATAAGGTCTCATACCTTTGGGTCATTTTTTCAATTCCAACTTAACGCATTGCAAGACTGGGGCGCCACTAATAAGTTACAACTTAATACCAGTACATGCCATGAGATTACCTTCTCCCGCAAGAAAAACCTACATCTACAGTCCTATTACCTGCATGCCACTGAACCAAGTTGATCAAATTGTGGATCTGAGTGTTGTGTTGGACAAAAACCCTAATTTCAACTTACACTACGATAATACCGCTAGAGCCAATAAACTCCTACTTTTTATAAAGAGGGCTAAGAAGTTCGACAAGGTATGGGTCACAATCTTCGAATATGCATGCCCAATCTGGGATCCCATATTTGATGTAAACTGCAATATGATCGAACTTGTCCAAAAGATATTGCTCTTCCCCGTCTTTATAATCCATAGTCCAGTCAAATTAGAGATTTGACTGAAGATAATTCCGAAGTTGCTGAAAATTGGAACAGCCGTTAAAAACATTATTATACGTAAGCTGTAGAGACTGCCACGCGATTGGGCGGCTGCAACCTTTTTTATTCAAGGTCAAAGGGTCAAAATATCAGTTTTTTGCAAATATCTGCTAAACCGTACGTTTTATCAGAAAATTGTGTTTACAACGTTTGTAGATTAGGCGATTATCTACAAAAAAGTATATTATACATTTTCTCGTAGGAATTGCCATTTCTGAGATATTGTCGTTTTAATAAGTTAAAATACTCATATTCTATCATTCCCGACTTGTAAAGGTCATCAGAAATTTAATAAATCCTTTGTTGGAGTACGCGGCTAATATTTTCAGGGGTGATTCCTGGATATATTTGGAGAAAAAAATTGTTCTACAGAGGGCGGCTATCTCCACTATCCACTAAGATACAGGGTGATTAGGGAAAAAATTTTGTTTTTTTTTTAAATTTACTGAAATTTGAATAACTCCTAAAGTAATTATGATAGAGTAGCCTAATTAGGCTCATCTTTTAGGTAAATGTGTATTCTTTAATTTGGTGTAAAACATAGCAGCCTGAGTGACTCCGTTCAAAAAATATGTAGGCTCAAACCAATGCTATTATGCCGCAGTTGAAAGACGAGTAACTTTTTATTTGTTCACGATAAAACACGATAAAACTACTACTACTACTACTACCTACAAAACTACCCAAAATAAACACTTATTGTATATGGAAATATTGTAGGTAATAGATTGGTGCATCAGAAAAGCAAAAAAAAAAAAATGTACTGTTAGTAACGAATTTTCTGAGAAAAACGAAGAAATCTGCCAGGTCTAGATTCTAAGCATTGTTTGAGCCTATATATTTTTTGAACGGAGTCACTCAGGTTGCTGTGCTTTATACCAAATAAAAGAATACACATTTACCTAAAAGATGAGCCTAATTAGGCTACTCTATCATAATTACTTTAGGAGTTATTCAAATTTCAGTAAATTTAAAAAAAAAAACAAAATTTTTTCCCTAATCACCCTGTATCTTAGTGGATAGTGGAGATAGCCGCCCTCTGTAGAACAATTTTTTTCTCCAAATATATCCAGGAATCACCCCTGAAAATATTAGCCGCGTACTCCAACAAAGGATTTATTAAATTTCTGATGACCTTTACAAGTCGGGAATGATAGAATATGAGTATTTTAACTTATTAAAACGACAATATCTCAGAAATGGCAATTCCTACGAGAAAATGTATAATATACTTTTTTGTAGATAATCGCCTAATCTACAAACGTTGTAAACACAATTTTCTGATAAGACGTACGGTTTAGCAGATATTTGCAAAAAACTGATATTTTGACCCTTTGACCTTGAATAAAAAAGTTTGCAGCCGCCCAATCGCGTGGTAGTCTCTACAGCTTACGTATAATAATGTTTTTAACGGCTGTTCCAATTTTCAGCAACTTCGGAATTATCTTTCAATTATGGCGTTTTTTCGTCTATTTTGACTGGACTACCAGCTGATAGGCAGATAGGCTAAAAGTATTGAATCTCTTGCCATTGGCTCGGCGGAGAAAATTACTTATCTCCTGCCTTACCCTTGACATTCTGAATGAAGTACTCAATGTGCAGTTTCTATCAGACAGGATAATATGTAAAGATAACGATCAACCCACAAGGCACACAAAACTTCTCGAAAAATACTATCATCGCGACTGAGTATGCAAAGAACGAACCCATTAACAAATGTTGTGCGGTATTCAACAGTCAGAGCCCAGCATTTGAAAAATAAACTAGTTGCGATGTGGGTTCGACCCTTTCGGTCCACACGATCAACTTCCCAGTATGATGGAAGGAAGCTCTTTGAAATAACGATAAGAATGGTAAATCCGCAAGGCTTTTCTAAAGAACTTTTTTTTGTTGAACAGTAGCAAACAAACATGTCCCTGGCACTTCGTTCGCTACACTATAAAGCGAATTCATTTTGAGCGTGTTGACGCGCTGATGATAAACTGCAATGGTAAAAACTTCATTTTCAATTCGAACGATTTCAGGAGATAGTACCAAAATTAATCAATGTAACGGATTTGTCAAACTTGTCCGAAAAGGCCAAACTATAATCACTGGAAATCCTGCGATGAACTCAATTCCCAAAACTGTAGGACATGGAAAGCAATCCGCCGTTCAAACAGTTCTGAACTAAAGTTTGAAAATTTCGTCATGTTTGTAATGGTTAACGTATTTGTTGAATGGTTTTTAAAGAAAACTCGGATTTTGACGAGCGATGACTCTTTGGGAAGCTATTGCTCGGCTGAATAGAAGTGAACTTCATTTTGAACGGATGTCATTCCAACGCTTCGATCGGCACCTCAATGAAGTCAATATCATTTTTGGTTTGCGTTCTATAGAGCATGTACAAAAATCACTTACGCCCTTTAAACATAGATACCGCTCGATCGAATTTTATGAAAATCTTTTCGAACTGTACTTTCGGTAATACGCTACGATCGGCACCTCAAAGAAGTCGGTATCATGGTTGGTTCGTGCTATATCGTGCAGGTTCAAAAATCACTTATGTCGCTTAAACAAAAAAAACGGCTGGACCGAATTTCATGAAAATCTTTTCAGATCATATTTCGGTTAATACGCTTCGAACGACACCTCAGCGAAGTCGATATCAGTTTTGGTTCGCGCGATATCGTGCACGAAAAAATGACCACATCCGTACGCACATACACACACACACACACATACTTCCTCCCAATTTTTTGCTTAAAATGCTCCTGGGACCTTGAAAGATGAAAATACGTTGAAATTTTCGATTTCGATTTTCGGACCGATTACAATAACTTCCTATACTGGGAAGTTAATAAATATATAACACTCCTCAGTACCTAAGCAGAATGAGAGTGGATGACTTGTTTTCCAATTCTACTTGCCATCTTCTATCCTCGTTTGCGGATCAGCATCATTTCCGCTCAAGTTTATGCACCAAATTGCTTCTTTGGCTCACGTTTCGATCTTATCAAAGGGATATAGTCCACGGTCCATCTAGCCTGCTTGAGCACACCTAAGTATGCTCGAGCCCTACCTATCCTAATCTATTCTATTTTTCAAAGATATAAAATCAATTAATTCTTCTATGCGTACTATGCCAAGCTCGCTTCAGGCCGAATTATGTTTGATGAAAAAATCGGTTATGGAAATTTTGATCACATCTGCCATATTATGTCAAAATAGGTGCTTACATTTCTTTCTGAGTAAGAGAAGTGACATAATCATTTACATATGCGTTTTTATGTCAATCTAGTTCCTACTTTAGATTCTGTATAACATTGTACAAGATGGCCGAAATAATAGGGCATTGAACGAAACGTAGAATAACCTGTCTGACTTTGTCCCGTCCTAGCCTATGGCTGGACTAATTTGTTCCACCTCTTTGAATTGAAATTACTTTTGGGTTGAGTTGTATCAATGCACATTTTCTATCCTCCTCAACTACAAATGTTGCATTTCGGAAACCGAAGTACTTTGAAGCAAAGACTTTTCACTGTTTGACCTGTTTCATTTCCGGTGTAAATGCTAGCGAAGCAGCGGACACTACGCTGTCACGTTCTGGAAGGGCTTAAAAAAGATCTCCACACTTCAAGTCAGATCACTGCCAAGCTTTCTCAACTCCACAGCAGTCGTCAGCTATAGTCGACCAAACAACCAACTAAGTTTAGGTATAGTGTTGGGTAGGACACGATTATAAAATGAACTTGTAAGAGCTCCTTTTTTATTTTGAGCCAGTATAATGTCATGCTGCAAATGAGACGAGGTGCTACTGTAAGGCCAAAATGACAAAAGCAAGCAAAATTAAAAAAAGAAAGAAAGCAAATACCAATGAAGAGGCTTTATATCTTACAATCTCACCTAACCTAATTTTAGGTTGGAAATACCACAAAGGAAATAAGAAATCTAGTAGGTACAAAATTTTACTTCCTCAAAAAATGTAAAAATGTCTCTCCAGTTCGTATTTACAACATCCTAATTACACGCTCATATACCAGTAGGACATTGTATTTGTACCAGGACATTTAAAAAAATTGAAGCATATGGTACATGTTGAAAAACGCTAGTCATCAGCCGCTGTCCAACTAACTGTGCTAAATACAATCACTTGCTGCTGCATTCTAAATTGCAGAACAAACCAGTTGCACTTGAACCTCCGTACGACCATGACCGCGAATTAAATCCTTTTGCATCGATCGTGAATTTGGGACAGTTGAATTATTATTGTGTAATGCTTTGCGATCGATTAATAATTAATTAAGTGCTATAAAATAAATGGATTAGATCGAAGTCTTTGTTTCTTTTCAAATCGTTCTCCCACAGCATTTTGCAAATTTGGTGCCGAAACCCGGGATCTTTAATAACGGTGGTGTACGACTAATCCATTCAAGGTTACAGTGTGAAGAAAAAGGAGAAGAATTTATATTATTGTGAAATCGTAACGAGTAATTTAAAATAATATGGAAAGTGTAAATCGCGGGGTGATTCGTGGGCAAATAACAAAGTTGGTGAAAAATGCCCTGGAATATTTAGGTTCGTCTGAGTCTCAGGTCAACTCGGCAAACGTGGAAAACTGTGACGTTATCGCGGAGGAATTATCGGCTTTCTTATCGCGTCTTTCGGTAAGCGCTGAAAATTTACGGAAAGCTAACGAGTCGCTTCGCACAACGGTTAAATCCGAGGATTTTGAAAAGGAGTGCGAAATGGTGGCAGAATATGAAGATAAAATCGCTAATTGTACCTCACGTTTGCAATCGAGATTGTTGCGGGTCAAAGGTGTTAGAGACAAAACAAATAATTTTATGTCCGGTGAAAAGGAAAAAACACATGCTGCGAAACTGCCAAAGTTAGATATGAAACGGTTTTCGGGTGACTTTAAAGATTGGCTTCCGTTCTGGGAGCAATTCAAAACGCTGTTTCACGAAAATAACAGTTTAACGGCATCCGAAAAATTTAATTATTTGCAGTCGGCATTGTGTGGAAAAGCAGCGGCTTCTGTTTCCGGATATCCCGCTACACAGTCATGTTACGATGCGGCAATAGCATCACTACAAGAAGAGTTTGGGGATGTAGGAAAATTAGTGGACAAGCACTTGCAAAATCTAATGACGTTGCAGCCCGTAAACTCACGTCACGATATCGGCGGACTCAGGCAGCTATACAACACAGTCGTGACTCATACACGAACATTGACGGCTCTTGGTGTGTCATCCAGCAAATATTATGTGATGTTAAAAGCGATATTGCTTAAGTGCCTCCCCAACGAAATGCGCATTGAATATTATAAAATTTGTAGTGAGACTGAGAAATCGTCGAATGACAATGTGGATAATGTCGGCGACGCGGATTCAGTTTGCTCAGCTGCAACTTCGAGTTATTTGTCATTTGACATGGACCAAAGTGTAAAAGATTTACTTAAATATATCAAAAGAGAAGTGGAATCGGTAGAAAGAGCTGGTGTAACGAAGACTGCAAAGGACTCAAACGCTAAAATGATAAAAACGGCTGCCGGGCTTTTGCTTCCTTCCAGCAATAAGCGGGTCTGTTTTTTTTGTAATTCCGAGGATCATTATGCGGATCGTTGCAATGATAAGCGCAGTGTAGCTGAGAGAAAAGAACTGTTAAAAGGTGCCGGACGTTGTTTCAAGTGCACTAGAAAGGGACACAATTCTAAACAGTGCATGGTTAGGAGTTTACGGTGCGTGCGGTGCCATGGACGTCATGCTTCATCTTTGTGTGATCCGGATTTTTTGGCTCAGAGTAGACATAAGTCTGCGACCAAGGCTGCCCTAACTACTAACCTTTGTTCATCAAATTTATATTTTTCAAATGTTTATTTGCAGACAGCTACCGTTTACGCTTCAAGGCCGTCAGAGGTATTAGACCGTTCGACACTGATTAGGATCGTATTAGATGGGGGAAGCCAACGCAGCTATATAAGGCAAAATGTAGCAACAAAGTTAAATCTTCCTGCTTTTGACACAATAAAAATGAGGATTTTGCCCTTTGGATCTTCTCAGACTACAGGTGCACGAACGTTTAAGCGCGTTAAAGTTACCCTGGGGAGCACTCTTGATGATGCATCAGTGACAATAATTGCAGTGGTGGTACCCGAAATATGCCTTGACACCCTTCCAGTTCCTGATGTAAGTAAACAATGTATCGCTCGATTCTCGCACGTACTCGCAGATTCAAACAGGTATAAGATGTCCGAAGACGGGCTTTCATTACTTATTGGTGCTGATTACTTTTGGAAAATTGTTTCAGGAGAATTTGAAAGAATTGATGACAGGTTGGTAGCAATAAGAACGTGTTTTGGTTGGACGATACAAGGTCCTGAAACGGAGAAAGCATTGGAGGATGAAGTTAGCTCCATGGTCATGTTTGTCTCGCAAGAAGACACTTTGAATGAAGAAATGCAACGTATGTGGACCTTGGAGGAAATCGGAATCAAAAGTGGCGAGGATTCCAAAGATTTGGTAGACTGTAACCAGCACATAAAAAAGGTTGGGAATCGATATGAAGCTTCGCTTTTATGGAAAGATAAGACTTTGCTGCGGAGTAATAACCGAGAAGAAAGCCTTCGGCGTTTAAAGTCCCTTGTAAGAAAATTGGCACGCGAACCGGATAAATTAGTGGAGTATGATACAGCTATGCGTGAAATGATTGCTGGATTTGCAGAAATAGCGCCTGAGGATCTTACAATAGCAAACAAAGCATACTATATGCCGCATCGCCCCGTATACAGGTATGACAAAACGACTACAAAGGTTCGTATCGTATTCGATACTTCATCACGCGAAAGAGGTCAGCATTCTCTCAACGATTGCCTAAGCGCGGGACCAAATCTTCTGCCTAACATTTTACAAATCTTACTACGATTTCGCTCAGGAAAAGTTGCAATGACTTCAGACATCGAAAAGGCATTTTTGCAAATTGAGCTGGCGACTGAAGATAGAGATTATCATCGTTTTACTTGGTTCAAGGATCCACTTAAAGAAGGGGATGGCGTTAGTTTATCGTCTTATCAGGATTATCGGATGAAACGTCTGACCTTTGGTGTTAAGTGCAGCCCCTACCTTCTGCAAGCTGCTATACAGAAGCTTTTACAGGATTGCGATGAAAGATTTACTGACACTCGCGCAAGACTAGAAAAATCATTTTATATGGATGATTTAGTTTTCAGCGTCAATCACCATGAAGAAGCCAGGCGAGTTTATACGGAATCATGTCTGTTACTGGAGGGAGCGTCTATGAATATGAGAAAGTGGAATACCAATGATTCAATATTGCGATCAAATTTGTTCAGGCATTGTGATTTACCTGCAAAGCAGAAAGTACTTGGAATTGTTTGGTACACGGTAACAGATGAATTAACCTTAGACTTGGGGCAATGTCGAGAGCTGATGGCAACTATTTTTAGCAACGTCACTAAACGTCGACTCCTGCAGTTGATAGCGAGAATGTACGACCCGCTCGGAATGTTGACTCCCTTTGTGATAAAGCTGAAGGTGCTTTTCCAGACCTTATGGAAAGTAAAGTTACCATGGGATTCCGATTTACCTTTGAAATTAGTAGGAGTTTGGAGAGAATGTTGTGCTGATTTTCACAGTCTCATGTCGATGGCCGTTCCATGATGTATAATTGTATCATCACAACCAACAGTTCAATTACATATCTTTGCAGATGCCAGCCCGGTTGCTTATGGAGCTGTTGCGTATATTAGAAGTGAATATAATGGCTCGGTAGATTTGCGGTTTCTATGTTCTAAAGGCAGAGTCGCTCCATTGAAGGAAGAAGGCAAGGATCCACTCTCATTGCCAAAACTCGAGTTAACCGCAGCTTTAGTAGCTACACGATTACGTAAATATGCAACTGATGTCTTGGATATTGAATGGAATCGGATATACTTATGGACCGACTCAAAGATTGTGCTTCATTGGATCATTAATACGGAGGGACGATGGAAGCCATATGTGTGTAGGAGAGTTGCCGAGATCAGGGAAAATTCCGTCAGTGAGGAGTGGAGACATTGTCCTGGACAGCATAACCCTGCTGACTTATTAACAAGAGGAATATCTGCTAAGTCTATGGCAAGAGCGGATGTGTGGCTAAAGGGACCCTCTTGGTTGCTGGAAGAATACGAAAATTGGCCTCAATCAACGGTTGATGAGTACAGCTGTAACCAGACATCTTTGTTTGCAATTGGTACGGAGAAGACAGATGATAGTATCCCCGAAGCTGTAATAGAAATTGAAAAGTTTAGCTCTCTTATGCGCCTGCTTAGGGTGACTTCATATGTTAGACGGTTTGTTGATCGTACTCATCTAAAATTGACCTTCGCTAGCAAAGTTATTTCAGCTCAGGAATTAGAAGGCTCTCTTTCGTGGTGGATACGATTAACACAGAGGAAGTATTTTCAACCTGAAATCAAAGCTATTAGGACCGGAAATTCTTTACCTCCGCATTCACCGATTTCTGGTTTGAATCCGATCATAGATAACGAAGGTTTCCTGCGTGTGGGCAGCCGACTTTTGCGTCTTTATGGAAGTAGCATCACGAGTTCTCCGTTAATCATGTCCAGATCGAGTTATTTAGCGAAACTTATTGTGTTAGATTGTCATTCTCGCACACTTCACGGAGGAGTAAATATGGTATTAAGTCGCATACGAGAAAAATTTTGGATTCCGCGCGGTCGCCAGTTTATTAAGGAAATTGTAAGGAAATGCGTAGTGTGCCAACGATTATTGAGGAAACCTGCCAATCAGCCATTTGCACCTTTGCCTAGAAGTAGGATGATATCCTCTAGACCATTTCAAACCACGGGTATAGATTTCGCAGGTCCGCTGTTTGTTAAAGAGAATGAAAAGAGTCCTGGAACGAGAAAAGTTTACATAATGCTTCTTACCTGTGCTACCGTACGCGCGATACATCTAGAACTGGTAGCTGATCTAACTACCGAAAGCTGCTTACGAGGTTTGAGAAGATTTATTGCCCGAAGGGGTGTTCCAGACAAAGTGATCTCAGACAATGCGCGAACCTTCAAACGAGCATCAAAAGAATTCAGCCAACTAGGAAAAATCATCTTCAACGAGGAAGTGCAAGAATTTATTGCGAAAAATAGCATAAAATGGGAATTTATTGTGGAGCGCGCCCCATGGTGGGGTAGATTCTGGGAGCGGATGGTGCGCAGCATCAAGATTATACTACGTTCGACGATAGGGCGAGCCATTTTAACGATGGATGAGATGCAAACGTTATTGTCCGAAGCTGAAGCGGTTATTAATGATCGCCCGCTCACTTATATCTCTGACGATCCCTTGGATCTTAATCCGTTGAAGCTTTCGCATTTTTTGCTAATGGCCGTTTCATCACAGGAGCGAAATCAAACTTTGGTTGACGATTTGACGGGTGGCAATCTTAGACAGCTGTGGAGCCATAGATTAAAAATTACGAATCTGCTGTGGAAACGTTTGAGAACTGAGTATTTGCAGCTCCTTAGGTCAGTTCATAATTGGAAAAAATCGTCGTCAGAATACTGCATACAAGAAGGTGATATCGTTTTGGTGAATGACGTTAGTAAGCCGCGAGTACTTTGGAAATTAGCTATGGTTGAAAGGACATTTCCAGGCAGAGATGGCAAGGTTAGATCATGCGAAGTTCGTTTTCACAACGGCACGAGAATGAGAAGACCAATACAGCTACTCTATCCCTTAGAAATTCCCAAAGATAATTGAGCCCCATTGCGCCGGCCGGAGGATGTTGAAAAACGCTAGTCATCAGCCGCTGTCCAACTAACTGTGCTAAATACAATCACTTGCTGCTGCATTCTAAATTGCAGAACAAACCAGTTGCACTTGAACCTCCGTACGACCATGACCGCGAATTAAATCCTTTTGCATCGATCGTGAATTTGGGGCAGTTGAATTATTATTGTGTAATGCTTTGCGATCGATTAATAATTAATTAAGTGCTATAAAATAAATGGATTAGATCGAAGTCTTTGTTTCTTTTCAAATCGTTCTCCCACAGCATTTTGCAAAGTACATTTACCATGGTGGATGGTACAATTTACCATGGTGTAAGGGACGCATGTACTGCCTCGTGTAAGTCCGTACTGCCTCGAGTAAGAGTCTATTGGAGGCAGCCATACATCTAATCTAACCTTTATTGAACGGTCGCAGAAAGAAACTCACAATCCAATTTCTTACAATTAAGGTTATACCTAGGGATATAAAGGCCCAGATTGGATGGACCTTACCATTCCTACCATACTCATGGGGATTTTGTGAATCAATTAATCTGGAGAGGGCCAAGGCAAGGAGGGCCGAAGTGGAGTTGGGAAGAACCACGGAGCACACGGGAGCTCCGTTTTCGTGAACTCCTTCCATATAAACTGAAGGCAGGACGGCGATCTTGCACCCGGGTAGCCAAGAGGCAAACCTAGCAGCACCAGCTCCTATATAATCTAGGGGGAACATTCCCATCATCCAGGGAAAAAGGGAACAACTAATTATAATAAAAGGGGGGAATCGCAACAGCGCCGGCCCTAGGGTAGAGCGAGTGGAGCGGTCGCTCTAGGCGCCAGGAGGTAAGGGGCGCCAAAATGAATTCGAAAAACAATTTCGAGCAAAATTTTGATGGCACTTTTTGAAGAAGTTGTTTGTAGCTAGCCAAGTCTATGTACTCATCAATATGACTCGAAAAAGGCACAAGTAGGGAGCACTGGCTCCAAGACCGATCGTACATGGCCTTAGGCCACATCCTGCGCAAGATCTATGAAGCAGACTGGATACGGTGGACCTAAACTCGATCAAAACCGCAATACTAATGTGTAAACAATCGCACTGTAGTTAATAATGGTACTGCGTGAATGTACTACTAAAGATTGACTGCGGATACCAGGCGAACTTCGGTTTGAATTAGCCTTCCAATGGTGATACGGAGCTCTGCCATGGGCGACCGTCCTTTCACGCCAAGCTCGTGGTATCAATATAAAATTACCTTAAAAAACTTTTGAAGATGGAGCACTTCTTAACGCTCCAAACATTTTTGGGGCTTCCACAGCTCCCAAAAGAACGACCTACAAGGCCAGTTAGATATTTTTGGATCCATGCTTCAAGGTGTCGAATGTGGTCGCAGTGAAGGAAAGTTTTCGCGAGCTGGCTACTCCCGTGTAGAAGCTGATAGGGTCTGCGTGGCCCCCGAGGAAGAAAGGGATCCCGATTTTCTTAATAAGAAGAGGGGTTAGATCATCTGGATGTTCTCTAGGGCATAATTACCCGACGAAAAGGGCGAAGGCTTTGGCCATACGGTTTGAAAAGCCTTCAGAAAAGTCGGACGTACCCATAAAGAAGTCTAGAACGCCAAGTCTCCAAAGCCGACCTTCTGTCAAAAAGCGGAAAGTGCCGGAATTGGAAGGAGCAAGTCTTGTTGCTTTTTTGTAATCGGGTACTTTGCAGCAGCAACAGAAGACCCCATTGGCATTATGTTGAAAGGATAGGGGTCCAAAAGAAGACCCTAAGGGTGTTGGAGGGGAGAATACTCCACAAAGTGCACCGCATAAAATTCACAGAGATGAAGTTGTCAGGATGTTGAATACTGCAATTTTGGGCTGATGGAGAATGGAGAAGCCTCTTTTAACGAGAAGGTGACTCTCTCCACTATCTCAACCTTACTAGCTGGGGCAGCCCTAATGCCTAACCATGCAATACAAACAACCAAATAGCCTCCAAAGAAGGTGGTGCTGTTGGTGAAACGTCGGGGAAGCAACTCTGAGAAAACATACTTCCTCTATTGCCGCTACAGGCGGAACTGTGACCCTAAAACCACCATCGAAATCCTTATGGCCCATAAAGGCTTGCAAAAGGGATAGATATAATCCCGTAAGGAAATGGCTGGCCGGCAGTACTAGAAAAAAGTTTTATCTAGGACAACTGGAAATACAATTTATGTGAAGTGAAAGCGTCGAACTAAGGGCGCCGAAAGACAATCTCGCTCCACCCTTAACAAGGGCTAGGGCCGGCGCTGAATCGAAATTACCCTCCTATTGGAACTGAAGGGTTGTTGGATTGCCAGTTTTCAGAATGGGCTGAACATGAGCTGGTTTCCAAGAGTCTAGATATACTCCGGAGAAATATGATAGGGCAAAAAGTGCGCGCAGAGGTTTTTAAGGCACGTTTCTAAAGTCCCATAGGGGGATATTGTCAAGGGTAGTGGATTTATTGGTGTGAAGCTCTTTAAGAACACCTACATAACTCGCGTGTTCTGAGCAAAACTCTGTCCATCGAGTGGGGTGCATACTAGGGAACAGGGAGTGTGACATACTAGTTTCAATATTCTGTAACAACCTAAAGGTGTGAACCAAAAACGAAAGAGGTAAATAAAAGATATGAAATGGACAATGTCTTACATGGATCTAAGTAGGTCTTTATTTCAACATAGAAAATCCCAGTCGAATACTTCTAGGCCTAATTTATCCCATTTTCTGACAAACATAAAAAGAACACATCCGCTTTATTGTAACTAGCCGAGACAAGTGTGTATATCAAAATCACAGAAACCAAAGAAGGGACAATTTCAGCTTTAACTTTGTTTTCACTTTAAAATCCTGAAAATCTTCATTTTCAACAATAACAGAAAAATATCTCTAAGGTTGTTTGTTTACGCATTCTAAAATTATAATTTTTAAATTTGCACGGATTTATCCAAAAGCAAGGCAAAAAAATATATTTGACGGAAAAGGACACCGAAAAGACGAAAAGGAATAAAAATTTACATAAAATCATTTTTGCCTACCAACTGCGGTTTTTGGTTATCTTTTTTTTTTTTTGTTCCTACCCTAATCATTTTCCACTTCCACAATAAATTCGCTTTAAAACCAGACCAAAGCAGGGAAAAAAAGGACGAGCCAGAAAAAAAAGGAAAACACTGGCTCTATTCAATATTCAACTCATGAAAAATTTTCGTCTAATTTGTGACTTTTTCCCTCCACTGTTCCTCTCGATATCTACAATTCCGCAGGATATAATTCGTTTTCCCTTAGCAAATTTTCAGGATCGGAGCAACGGGAGAAAAAAAAAGAATAAATACAATGGCGGCAAACCCCTGCAAGGATATCTCATAATTTATATTTAACCAACAATTTGACATTTCTATCAATAAAATCCAGACGCGACGCCCAATGATTACATCCTTTACATCCCTTCTCGTCCTTTTGTAAGAAGTTTGATGTTTGCTCACTAGAGAGAAAAAAAAGTGAGCAAAGGACTCGTCCCTGTCGCCCCCGGTTCAGCTCGGGATAACATGATAAAAATTGTGCGTGTAAGGATAAGAATAAGGAGGCAGAAATATACGTGGCGGAGATACTGTATGTATTCCCTGTGCGATGTGAAGTGTCCTGAACCAAGAAATGTGTAGGCTTCTGAGAGGGCGGCCAATTCGAATCGATAAGGATCCTAGGCACATCGAGCCTGTCTAACCATCAATGGAGGAGGCAGCAGCTCTCCGAAAATATACAGGATATAGCACCCCAAGGAGCAGTGCCAAAATGCCGCAGAAATTTATTAGGATAGATCAGGCGGCACAAAAGCACGTCGAGTCCTTAGTAGAAGTGAAAGGTTGAACAGAGCTTCTCCGGGGGGCGACATGGAAAGGGAAGACAGCGAGATGGTGGCTGGCTTCACAGGACATCCCCAAGAAGGCAACCTTCATATTGATAATGTATACTCGGAGATGAAGGAGATTGCCTTGGGGTAAACTGCTTACGTACGTCGAGTGATAGGACTAATAATTGCTGTGGAATTATGTAAATGTTTTCGTATGTGAAAGTCTCTGCAAGACTTCCCCTTTAGCAGGATGTTGATGCTGCTGGTATGCAAGATTGTTGTCCGGCAAAGGAATGTCATAATCCGAAATTTTAGTTTATATTGAGAATACCAAAGTTAATCTCCGCTTTTGGGAATTGGGAGCATATTGTTACAAGTGATACGAGATTAATTAAGGTTAATATTAGGCTAACTGCTGAACAACATATACCATGTAATGGGTAGTTGATCTGCTTGACTGTCAACAGCTGTTTTAGCGCAAGGGGAAAAGTTCTAGGGCTGATGAACATTATGTCTATGCAGATTAAATGCATTTTCCGCTTAATGCTTTATGAGCTGAAGACCGCTACAATAAAGGTTTTGAAGGTGTAGATTATGATGTGGTTAACATTAATTTCCAGAGGAAAAACTCAATCAATTATATTTAAGTAATATATGTATGTATGTATTTCTTTGTAAGAAAAAAAAACAATAGTAAGAAACGTCTAGTCTCTAGACTAGAAAAAAGCAAGCTGACAAAAAAAAAATTATATACTACTTCGTTGCATTTTGCAAGTTGTAATAGCAAGTATTAAATGTCTTTCCAAATTTCAATTCGCTTTAACACTCTCCCACATTTAATAGCTTTGCAAGTCCTATTCTTTGACATAATAATGTATGACGAGTAGAGTGCAATGGTTTCGTCAGAATATCTGCTAATTGATTTTCAGAATCAACTCTTGAGATATCAATATCACCAGATATTACCAATTCCCGTACAAAAAAGTGTCTTATACGGATATGCTTGGTTCTTTTGTGATATTCAGGATTTTGTGCTAGACGAACAGCAGCCTCATTATCTACTTGTAATACTGGTGTCTCCTTAAGAAGAGTAAGCTCCTTTAATAATCGTTTCAGCCAAATTATTTCCCGTGCTGCCTCGCTTGCCGCTACAACTTCAGCCTCCGTTGTTGATATAGCCACTGATGTTTGCCTTCGACTAGCCCAGGAGATAGGACCACCTGAATATTTACACAGTACGCCTGTCGTTGAACGGCCAGTCCCAATATCTCCTCCATGATCTGCATCGCTATAACATTCAAGAATTCTATTTCCTCTTTTATACACCACAGCATAATCAGCTGTCCTTTTTAGATAACGAAAAATCCTCTTGACCTTGACTACATCCGATTCGTTTGGTTTTTCAAGATTTCTTGAAACTACGCCTACTGCATACGCTATGTCTGGTCTCGTACCGCACATCAAAAACATTAATGATCCAACTGCTTGTCTGTAGGGAAAAACGGTGTTAGGAGTGCTTCCTTCAATTTCTCCCTCTTTCACAATTGGAGTTGCAACATCTTTGGAGTTGTTCATACCAAAACGTTCCAAGAGTTTTTCTGTGTATTGTGATTGACTCACTTGTATAGATGAATCTTGACTTCTTTTAATTTCAAGTCCCAAATAAAATGAAGCAGGTTGAGAAGTAATTTTAAAACTTGTTTTCAAATCATCTATGAACTCCTGAAGTTCGTCCTCATCATTTGCTGCTATTAATCCAGCATCTACATACAAAACCATGAAAATTTTCTTAGTACCTCTTAGACGTAGAAACAAACATGGGCCGGCATTACTTCTTTTAAAACCTAACTTAATTAACTGGTTACTAAATCGTTCGTTCCAGCAGCGAGGGGCTTTTTTCAAATCATTTAGGCTCTTCTTCAGCAAACACACTTTACCTGAATCATCACCGAAGCCTTCTGGTTGTTGCATATAAATTGTTTCGCTGATATTACCGTACAAAAAGGCTGTCAACACATCTATTTGTGTAAGTGACATATATTCACTAGCTGCTACACTTATCAGGGCTCTAATGGTAGACATCCTCGCTACAGGACTAAACGTCTGATCAAAATCAATTCCCTTTTGTTGGGAAAAACCTTTAATAACCAGTCTTGCCTTAAATTTATTTATTGACCCATCTGGATTTGTTTTTACTTTGTACACCCATTTACAAGGAATCGCTTTTCTCCCGTGTGGCAAATTCACCAAATCCCAAGTTTTATTATCTTGAAGAGCTTCCATTTCCTTCTTCATTGCACTTTTCCAACTTTCAGATTGCTCAGATTGCAATGCCTCAGTGTATGTTGTTGGTTCTTCAAAGCTTGCAATGGCACAGGTTACATAATCTGGATATCTTTGTGGTAACTTAAGCAAGGAACGATCACGCAAAATTCGTTTATTTGTTTCATTTTCCTGAAAATCATCTCGCGCTTCCTCAAATAAATCATCCTCTGAGCTAGATAAATCTTCCTCTAAAGATTTCTTTGATGCCTCGTTATCCCAGTTCTCTTCTGTTTGGGTTATTGAATCTTGAAAGTCTAAATTACCTTTTTGAACTGCTATTGGTTCATTCTCAAGCCTTACTGGAATATCAGCACCTTTCTTCTGAACTAAAGTTATTTCTTTGAAGATGACATCCCTTGATCTAATTAGCTTGTTGGTCTCTTCGCACCAAATTCTATATCCTTCATCATGGTCATATCCTATGAGAGTATCTTTTATAGCCTTCCGATCCACTTTCTTTCTACGTTTGTCTGGAACATGCACATAGCAAATTGAACCAATTATTCGCATATGTTTTATCCCAGGTATCTTTCCGTACCAAGATTCAAACGGTGACCTTCCTTTAACACTAGATGGACCTGTACGGTTCAGAATATAACTCGCCGTATTTATCATTTCAGCCCACAATTTTTGTGGGATATTTCCATGAGCATGCATTATAGCCCTTGCAGTTTCAACTATGGTTCGATTTTCTCTTTCACTGCATCCATTTTGTTGAGGTTTGTATGGCATTGTAAAACGATGAACTATACCTTCTTGAGCAAGAATTTCTTTGAATTCCTTATTATCAAATTCTCCTCCATTGTCACTCAAAATCTCTTTAATAATATGGCCTGTAGTTTTTGCCTCTGCTAACATCTGCTTTAGTTTGTTAGCTACCTCAGACTTTTTCTTTATGAAATATATAAAACGAAATTTAGTAAATTCATCTTTAAACAATACAAAATATTGAAAACCAGACATTGATTCTAAAAATGGACCACAGATTGTCAACAGTATAAAGAGCCTTTCCTGAGACTCTAGTCTTTCACATAAAAAAAAAAAAAAAAAATACATCAGTATGTATACGTTCCCCGGGTTTAGTTGCCTTACTCCTTCTACCGAATGGAAGTCGATGAGCCTTTCCATATATGCAACCTTCACACACATCTTTATGTAAAGGAGTGATCATTCCTAATTCATTATAAATTAGAGTCTTGATATGCCGCATATTTTGATGACCAAATCTTTCAGGATATAACTGCAATACATCTTTTTGATCTATCATATTAATCTGAGTAATACCCTTAGGTGGAATATTTTTATCTGCTAACTTGAACAAACCACCATAGCGACTGCGTTCACCAACTAATCTCTTAATTTTTCCAAATCTTAAACAACATGCTACAGTATTTGACATAAAAATGCTTTGTGGACACTTATCTTGTGCAGCCAATACTGAGAACAAATTTCGTTTTATATCGGGAACACACCAAACATCTGTAAGCCTAAATTTATTACAGCGTCCATTCACAACTGCTTCAGTATCTATTGTTCCCTTTCCAATTGCTTTGATATCCTCTCCATTAGCTGTTGTAACAATGTGTGGTATCGTAAAAATTTCAAAACTTGTAAACAGATCTTTGTTTTTACTGATATGGCTTGTCGCTCCATTATCAACAAACCAACTATTGTCATCACATTCACTAGAAAACACAATTGAAGTTAGAGAAAGTATATTCATTATTTTTGTATGTCCACTTGGATTTTCTGTAATATCCACTTCATTAGTTGTTCTTGACGGTCTTCCATCTGATATCCACTTCAAACACTTCATTCCTCTTTTTAAATCATTCCAAACATTTTTAATTTTGGATAAAGGAGTTGCGATGTCATCAGTGGTATTCCGTTTAAAATTGAAAAACTGTAAACATACGTCGTATACCTTATCTCCCGATATCCCATCAAATAAACTGTGTAGCTCTAACCAAACCTCGCGAGCTGTTGTAAAGCGCATTACTTTCTGTAATGTCTCCTCAGTCATATTGGCTGTCAGCACCATCAATGCATTGCTGTCTGCCTTAACAAAAATCTCAATATTTGTTTCATATTTCTTCATTTGATCAGCAGTTGCATCGCTATCTGGTGGCTGAGGCTTTAGTAACCTCCCTTCAACAACATCAAGTGTTTCCTTTATTCCACGCATAGAGATTTCCGCTTTATATTTCCATGTGGTCCAATTTGACTTGCCTTCCAACAGACCAATATTAATCATCCTTGTTGAATCCATTATTCTTTGCTTGATCCTGTTGATTGCGCAACTGGGCCCATAACCTGATGTGGTTAACATTAATTTCCAGAGGAAAAACTCAATCAATTATATTTAAGTAATATATTTCTTTGTAAGAAAAAAAACAATAGTAAGAAACGTCTAGTCTCTAGACTAGAAAAAAGCAAGCTGACAAAAAAAAATTATATACTACTTCGTTGCATTTTGCAAGTTGTAATAGCAAGTATTAAATATCTTTCCAAATTTCAATTTGCTAAGGGGTTATATCTATGTGAAAAAAAAATTTTTTTCGATTTTTTTTATTGGCTAAAAGTATGCCAAAACATCCCTAGAATTGGAATAAAAAAAGTCCAAATACTAATATACTTCAGACAATTTCTGAGAATTAATTTTCTGAAGCAACTCCAAAACTCGAAAATGCACTAAAATTTACCTCTATTTTGCCTCTCACGGCCGTAGGAGGCTCCACAGGTCGTAGGAGGCTCCAAGACCCCGCAAAATTTGCGTAACGGTACCTACTATTAGTAAAAAATACCAGAAAAATACCCCCTTGCCTCTAAGGGGGCCAGGGAGCTCCCCAAAAGGCTAAAAACAAAAACAATTTTCACAGATCTACAACGTTTTAAAACTTCAAACGCGTTTTTCTCGAAACCATGTTTGTGAAATCGGCCGGACACCAAACTCCGTCAGTTTTCATCCGATTTACTTGAAATTTTAACTGTAGCTTCTTAATATGATTATCTAGTGAAGTACACACGATTTTTGCGATTGGTTAACTAGAAAAAAAATTATAAACAATTTAAATCGATTTTTTTCGTCAAAAAAACAAATTTTTTTTTAAACCGTCGCTATTTTGCGAAAAAAAATTCTAAAAATATAATCGTGGGTACTTCACTAGCAAAACTCATGAAGATAATAAAAAAACAAATTTTATTGTTCCAGATGTTGATGGGGCTGCGTAATGTGTCCGGCCGCGGAACACTTTTTGAAAATACTACATACTTTACTATGATCTACAGCCGCCATTTTGTTTTAAACTTCATATAAAAAAAATTTTTTTGTACTCTTGAAGAGTTGCCCTATCGATTGGTCTATTATTTGTAATACCTTTCTCACAAAATCAATGCAAAAAAAAATCCTGAAAAAAGCCTTGTTTTTTGACCGTCACATAGATATAACCCCTTAACAGATTATTCAGGTATTTTGATACCGATTGCAGACCTTTGCACTGGCGTGCACACGGGTATGGCAGGTATGGCAGCTGCCATACCAAACAAATCATCGGCGCCCCAACGCCTCCAAAAAATAAAAATTTAAAAAAAAAACAATTTCTTCTTTATTTTAATTTTTTCAACAATTTGTTTTTTAATTTGATATTTTCAAGCAGAATTTTCTGAAAAATGCACTGCGGCTGTATAGAGTGCGGCTGTATAGAATACTAATAAAATGAGGCCAAGTTGATGTTCATATATGTACATATAAACGAATAAGGCTGGTCGTCCACTGGAAGCGTATTCGAGCGGCTACGCGCTTCGGCTTCATGGGCGGCTATAGGCGGCTACAAGCGGCTCTGAGATGCGCGGCTACACGCTACAGGGGTTGTCCACTGCAAGCTTTTCATGCTGCTCAGTTTGAAGTGAATTTGATATAATAATTTTGTGATTTGAAAATGTAATATAGTCCAGTGCAATTAGTCGAAAAAAGGGCATGAAATTGCATTTCATGATGTACGAAATTTTTTTTTTGGAATTTGTTTGGGTACATCTGACAATGTTAAAACCAAGTTTGTGGGGTCGCAATGGGTAGGGAAAAGCCGCCATCTTGAAGAAGAGGTAGAGGTCGTTTATACCAAATAACCAGTTTCCATGCAATGATAGCTGAAAATGATCAGTGGCAAGTTATTGTAATCGGTCCGAAAATCGAAATTGAAAATTTCGACGTATTTTCATCTTTCAAGGTCCCAGGAGCATTTTAAGCAAAAAATTGGGAGGAAGTATTCTTGTGTGTGTGTGCGTACGTATGTGGTCATTTTTTCCTGCACGATATCGCTCGAACCAAAAAAGATATCGACTTCGTCGAGGTGTCGTTCTAAGCGTATTAACCGAAATATGATCTGAAAAGATTTTCATAAAATTCGGTCGAGACGTTTTTTTGTTTAAGCGGCGTGATTTTTGTACCTGTACGATATAGCCCGAACCACGAAGGATATTGACTTACTTGAGGTGCCGTTCGAAGCGTATTAGCGACAATATAATCTGAAAAGATTTTTATAATATTCGGTCGAGCGGTTTTTTGGTTTAAATGACATAAGTGATAATAAATGAAATATGATCTGAAAAGATTTTCATAAATTCGGTCGAACCGTTCTTTTTGTGTTTAAACGACGTTTATGATTTTTGTACCTGCACGATACCGCGCGAATAAAAACTATATCGACTTCATTGAGCTGCCGAAAAAAGAATATTAACGAAGAAATGATCTGAAAAAATTTCATAATATTCGGTCGGGCCTTTTTTGTTTAAATAGAAAAACTTCGGCTAATTGTCACAAACACCTTAAATTGACAAGTTTTGCTAATATCTAATAAACTCGATAGAATGAGACCCGTTCTAAACGAAGTGATCCTTTTTGGGTTCTGCACAGCCATAGCCTTCGAACAAAACATCACTTGCCAAAATCCGACAATCTTTCAAAATTGTGCAAAAATTTCGTTACCCTTTACCCTGGATTAGCACTTTTTGACGGGGAATTGTTTTCTACGCGTGATACAGTTTCAGGAAATTGCGGTTTATCCCGGGATTTCCGTAGTTACCGCAAAATTTGTTCTTTTTGGTCAAGTCTGACAAGTACTTAACAGTTACTGTTTTGCTAATATCTCCGAAAAGCTTTGGAATTTCCAAATGAAGTCATTCGCTTCTCAGTTTGTCAACGGCGCTTCAGCCCGCTCAATACGAATTTGAACAATCGCTTTAGTGTAGCGAACGAAATACGGAGGACATGTTTGTTTGCTAACGTTCATGAAAAAGAAATTCTCTAGAAAAATCTTGTGGATTTACTACTATTATAGTTATTTGAACTAGCTTCTCTCGGGATTGCTTTGTCATCAGTTCTGATACTAGCCATTTTCCACTAGTGCTAAAAGTATAACTATTTTGTAAGAAGTCAGTTTATTGCATTTTCGTTCATCATACTGGGAAGTTAATCGTGTGGACCGAAGGGGTCAAACCCACATCCCAACTAGTTATTGTTATCGTTATTATTTAATGTGGCGCCCCAAAAAATTCTGCCATACCAAAGGGGAGCCCCTGTGCACGCCACTGGACCTTTGCCCAATTAAATTCAATTTTGGAACATGTAGCCTTTATGTATCTTATGCATGTAATAAATAAAAGCTGGGGTATTCACAATTCACTTTATTGATCCGAACTATAACACAAGACGTTAAAACTTTCAATCTTGTTCCCAAGACTCTCTCTAGCATGTCCTATTCTATTTCATTCTATGTTTCAAACTAAGCGTACTTCTTGACGTTTCACCATGACCTAAACGACATGGCTGATTGACAGTGCAAAAGGTAGTCCCTAAGGTTGTTTACATAAAAAAGAGAGACGTGGTATCCACTGCGAAACTGCCACAAATAAGCGGGACCTATCACTTGATGGAAAAATAGAGCAAACTAACTGAAGAGCACTAACCTGAAAGATAGACTTTAGCATCAGTATTAGGCTAAAGGAGCTCCCTAAACTTGTGGGAATAGCCAAGGAGGATCTATTTAACCGAGGTATATCGATGGCCACATTCATTCTGTGTATGAAAAAATTATTTGCAGTTCAGTAGCAACAACTGCTTACAGTCATCGACGGACTGTTGAATGCCGATGGTTGTATACTTGTTCCGACATCCAGCCATTCTAAATCCTGAACTCTGATTCGGATCCGATGCCGTGCTTCACCCACACCCACGGCTTCATTTTATCAGCTGGAGAATTGGAACCTTCATGAGTACCGACTTTCTGGACATCTTACCTGTCTTTCCCATTGACGCGAACTACCATGTTTGGCCCATGAAATTTAAGAAAAACTTCGCTCCGGTACCAACCAGTTCACGTTCAGTTCGTGCTAATAATTGTTGTTGCTTTTTCGCCAGAATTCAGAAATGCAAAAGCCCCACTGGAATGGCATTCCAATATTCCAGTTGAATATTCCCTTTTGAGCGAGCTTTTGCATTCAACTTCAATTCGAGTCCAGTTGGGCGACTAAGGCTTGCTTTATCCTCAGGTTATTTTGTAGCTCAATTCGCCAATTTGCTAGAACTTAGCAGTTTGGCGCGTGAAGTCGGGGTGTCAGATTGTTATCTGGCTACCGCTTGCGTTTATCTATACGTGAATTTCCAGTAGCTCTGTTTACCGTAGAGTAAAGAATTCGTTGCAGGTTTGATAAGTGTTTGTACCACTTTTGCGGGTCGTTACTTGATATTTTAGAGATAGCACAGATTATGGTCTGGTTTGACTTCTCAACTTTTATTAAAAGAGCTCATTTAGCAACACGACCACTTAACTCCTTCTTTTTCATCGTCAATTGAAACGCTTTGCAGTCTGTGAACCAAGCATGTATAGAGCAAACCTCCAAACCAAGCATGTAAAGACGGAGCTTTCGAAGAGCTTTGATAATTCGGAGAATCTCTAACTCGTTGCCGCCCATACACGCCGAGTAGTGTTGATCAGCTTGGTTGAGCCTTAAAAAAAGTTTTGTCATGTGTGGAGTGGTTGGTCAACCAAATTGTAGCTGTGTGCAAACGACACGGACAAACTAGTCAACCAAGTTGATCAACATGTCTTGTCGCTGCCCATACACGACGGGCAGCATAACAAGAGTAACCTGTTTGGTTCATTTTACACGATGAAACACGAAACGAAATAAAGTTGCCTGCAATCTCGTGTCTACACATGTAAACTTTTGCAGCAAATCTTCTTTTTATTTCTGTATGCCTCTTTAATCTTTCATGAAACATAGGGCGGAAACAGTTACCCTCCAGCAGACTCTGTTTTGCGCGACAGCTCTCAGCTCTGACCAGGATATCCCAGTTGTTGGGGCCTGCTAGAAGGGTTCTCCTCCACGTTGTTCTCGGTCTTCCGACTCGACGGGATCCTTGCGGATTTTTTGTTTTTCTTGACGTTTTTTTGCCGGCTGGAATTTTTGAACAGCTCGAGAGTAAGCTTGTCATCATCATCATCATCATTGGCGCTACAGCCCTCTGTGAGCTTTGGACTCCACAAGAATTTTCTTCCAACGTTCTCGGTCCTGTGTCTCTCTCTTCCAGTTGGTGATCCCAATTATGCGTAAGTCAATTTCGATGTCCTCCGAATATCTTTTCCTCTCCTTCTTCCCTCTGGCATTTGGAGGAGCAGTTGTGGTAATGGAGACGAGGAAAAAACTGAATCCCATCTTCTCTGTAGATACATGTCCCGCCTTCACAAGGAAAAGAGGGACCTTCATTGGCTCACCCTTCCTTGAGAGAGCTGCAAAATACTGGTATTCCTATCCTCTTTCGCTTTATCAAAAGCTCAAAATGACTTGAAATGGTCTGAACTTTGTCCCAACTCTAAAATGGCATCACAATGGGCCCAATAGCGTGCCTAAGTGCTAGTGCACCAAGTTTTTTTTTTTTTTTTTAAACACCTTTATTGGTATGGTTACTACAATCTTAATTAATATTAATTTATTAGTATAGTTAACAATAGTACTTAAATTAAGCTGTCTTAAAGTAAGCATACACTTGTATGGGATTTCTGTACCAGTGTCCAGTTCCCGTAGTATGTAGTATTCGTCAATTATGCATCAGTTCGTGAGGTTTTACTCTTTTGAGTCGTCTTATTTCGTTGGTGGTATCCAATAATTGTATAGCCTCAACGTTGGTGTGGGCCAGAAGTCTCTTCTCGTGTTTAATGGCATATTCGCGGATGACCTCCTCTATCCATTTTATATCCAAATCATCATGTATTTCTTTATTAGTCACATAGCGGTAAGCGTTGGTGATCATTCGAAGAAATTTGTTTTGGCTGCGTTGAATTACGTCTCGATTAGATTTATGAGTACAACCCCAGAGCTGCACACCATACATCCATATCGGCTTGAACATAGACTGGTATATTAGTCTTTTGCAATACAGGTTCATTTTGGAGTGATGTCCAATTAGCCAGTACATTTGACGCTGTTTTAATCGAATCTGTTCAGTTTTTTGTCTCACGTGATGTTTCCAGTTCAGTCTTGAGTCTAAATGTAGACCAAGATATTTTGCAGATTCTGCCTGGGGTACTTGCACCCCATTGAGGTACGTGTGTAAGCTGTTGTTTTTGCGACGCAGCGTAAATGTCACATGGACTGATTTAACCTCATTAAGCTTGATTTTCCAATCTGTTGTCCATTTGCTAATATGATTCAAGGCTCGTTGGAGTTTTTCCACCGCTTTTGGTTGGGATACGTCTGTTGACATAATTACAGTATCATCAGCGAATGTTCCGATAAATGTGTTATCTGTTGTTGGAATATCCGCAGTATAAAGCAGGTATAGGAAGGGTCCCAATACGCTTCCCTGCGGAACTCCCGCTAATATCGGACAAAAGTCAGAATATGCTTCTTCATGGATGACCCTGAACTTGCGATTAGAGAGGTATGACTCAAGCAGTTGGCATTAATTTTGTGGTAGGAGTTTGCTCATCTTGTATATCAATCCTTCGTGCCAAACCCTGTCAAAGGCTTGAGCTACATCCAGAAATACGGCAGGGCAATATTTCTTTTCTTCTAATGCTTGCTCGATGACAGCAGTGATTCGATGGATTTGATCTATTGTGGAATGGTTATTCCTGAATCCAAATTGAAAATCAGGAATGTTTACTAACGGTTTCAGACGTTTTAGTAACAATTTTTCAAACAATTTAGAAATGATGGGAAGCAATGAAATTGGTCTATATGATGTTACTTCTTCATCAGGTTTGTCTGGTTTCTTCAGCATGATTATTTGGGCCGTTTTAAAACAGTTGGGCACATATTTTAAGCGTATGCAGGCATTAAATAAGTATGTGATCATGATGATGGCTTTTCGTGGAAGTTCCTTGAATAGACCGGGTGATATTCCATCGATTCCTGCTGCTTTTTTTGGATTAAGATTTCTGTCGATCACTTCGGCAACCTCCATTGGCGTGAACCTTTTAAAAACTTGATTTGGTTGATAAGTAGGTCTTATGTCAATATTGGATTGTATGTTATGGGGTTGGAACACTGTTGCAAGGTGTTGGGCAAAGAGTTCAGCTTTTTCGTTGTCTTGTCGAATCCAACTGCCTTGAGCATTTCTTAGCGGTGGTATTCGAGTTACGGGTCGTTTAAATTTTCTTGTTGCTTTCCACAATGAGTAGTCTTTATCCATTTCTGGACTCAGTCCGCTCAGGTAGTTGTCAAAGCATTCCTGTTTGTAATTTTTAATTAGTTTATTGACATAATTACTTACTCTATTGAACGCTGTTTTATCAGCAGGATTTCTGGTAAGATGCCATATTCTCCTTGCCTTTCTTCTTTGCTTGATTTGTTCTCTGATTTCGGCCGGGTATTTGATTTCACACTCTTCTTTGTCTTCTAATTCAGGAGTTGCTCTGCTGGCTGCCATTCGAATGTGTTCAATGAAGTTATTTGTTTGTTGTTCCAATTCTTCATTACTTTTAAGCCTCACTTTTAAGCTGATCAGCTCTTCCAGTGTTTTTCTGAAGAGATCCCAATCTGTATACTTATTTGTGAGATTCTGCTTTTTCTTTTTCTTGATGATTGTCGCGCTTATTGACAGCAGAACGGGTGTATGATCAGATGTTAAGTCATGAATCCCTTCTGCTTGAGTATAGCTGGAAGAAATACCTTTTATGATGAAGAAATCGAGAAGATCTGGAATCTTTGCTGCATCCGTTGGCCAATACGTTGGTCCCCGTGAAGACAGATAATCACACTTGTTTTCGTTTTAGTGCACCAAGTGGGGGAGCAGCCATTTCAACCTTACCTAAGCTTAAGCCTGCTTATACTCTCTTTCATTTTGCAGAGGATATAATAATATCGTGCATGTAGATGTAGACCATAAGAATCCCGTTTTGAATAAGCGGCTGAAAAATAGTATATATCTATATATTTTGACGGACGGATCCGGATGATTGAACTTAGAGTGGGTGTGAGAGTCTTCTTAAAGGTATTAGCCAAACTTCAAGCAGGACTATTCTCTGCCATACGTATAAGGGATGGTAAGGAAAATCATCAAGAAATGGGTTGACAAGGAACATCTTAAACAGTGATATGCTGTAACCGGAATGCAAGCTGAAGTATTGTTAAGACTGATAATTGCCTCAGAAAACACTGAATTCTCCCAATCTACCTTTTTTGTTAACCAAAAGCATCAAGAACTTATCCTACGTCTAAATTTGTACAAAATATTTATCTGAATGACTAAAGATCCACACGGTCTCCAATCCCTATTTGTTTTTGGTCCTAAATGTAACGGACTGGCCCAATTTGACTTATAGGATTAGCGCATTACCTCATTTATCATTTTTTTGAAATTCGTCTTTCGCTACCTTCATTCTGTCTGGCGCTAACCGCCTTGGCTTTGCGTAACTGCCGGTTACTATATAAAACGTCACTCTGACGTGATTCGTTACGACTTTTTTTCTTCTGATCGCGTCATATGTATATATATAAATTCCTCTAACAGTTTTGGGTATTTGCAGCTTATGTGTATTGTAGTCGAACCTAGCGATGGCGTTTTTAAAATTTCCTTGTTGTTGTCAGCATTGTCTTGTTATCGATTAAACACTTATTTTTACATCTACCAGCAATTCAAAATTTCTTAAAAGATCCGCCTCAATTATGGGTCCATCTGAAATCTCCACGTTATTCGTCCAAAACCTCGAAGAAAAGATTAATTTTTAATAATTAATTTTTAATTTAAAAATTGCTCACCACAGCTCTTCATTTTGGATTCATTTGCTGTAACGGTCGGTGTTAACATTTATTTTGGGTGGAAAATTTATTTTGAAATCACCTTGTAGGTAATGGGAAATTTAGTTTGAAATCACTGGGGAGAAAAAGGAAAACTTTAAACAGGGAGGCGGGAGAAAATTTTTTTTGAAAGGGGACGATTTTGTTTTTGAAAAAAAGAGGAGAATGAAATGAGTTGGGAAGGAATCAGAGGTTTTTTTTGGTTGTGAATTTGAATCTGAGCTCGTTTGCTTGGAATATATTTTTTTGGAAAAAAGAAAGCCCCAAAGTATAGTCTGATCTGGAGGAGCGTTAACCCTAGGACGTGCACTTGGGCCTCTCGAGGCCCATTTTGACTTTAAGTATTCGGCACATTTTTTTCTTATATTTGAATGCCAAACGGCGTCATCCCAACTACCGCTCATGGTTTCTGAACGCAACGAACCCGCATTTGGGTCATTTGAGCTGACTTCGCAGGACAAACCGTTTCTGTTTATATAGCAACATCGGAAGTGCACTTTTTGGGCCTCTCGAAGCCCAACTGCCAAAGGTGTGGCAGATATATCTAAGTTTGAACCCAACGGCAGGAGGCCATGGAAAGTGCAAATATTTGCTGCGGCTATAATACGCAATCTACTGTATGGGCCTTATTTGTGTACGCTACTATTCAGTGTTCGTTTGGCATCTAGAGAAAAGCAAGATTTTTTGGTTGCAGTGCATTTTTTTCGGTGTTTTTTATTGTGCTTTTTGTTGTGTTATTCGGTTTTTCCCATTGAAAATGGCTCAAATAAGCGACGAATTGTGGGAAGAGATCGACATGGTTGTAAGTAGTCGTCAACGATTGTCTCAACTGCCGGCAGGGGAGCAGGAATTCGCCACTGACAGGCTGACCGCGTTTTTGGCTAGTGAGAACTTCGAGGAGGAGGACGATTTATTCGCGGGCGACGATGATTCCGATGAAGATTATATACCGCCTGATGGACCGGCCTCAGACGTCGAGGAAGGATTTGAGATTGAGGCGAATGTTTCACTGGATAGTGATGAAGAAGAAGAGGAGGAAATTGCTCAAGCTCCTGAAATGGGGGTTGCTACTGGGAACGCCTCTCGGTTACCTGCCGGCGATTTTTATAGATCCAAAGCTGGCATTATGTGGATGAAAAATCCACCACACAGATACCGGCCGCATGCACACAATGTTCCAGTCGCTGCCAGATATGGCCCTACTCATGTCATTCGGCAAGATTTTGCAAATCCAATCACCATATTCAAAAAATTTGTAACGCCCGAGATGGTAAATCTAATTGTTCGCGAAACAAATCGCAAAGCCGCAGAGATCACGCGCAATTGGAATACCCCTCATCCTGATTCGACTGCTAGGGTTTGGTCAGAAACGGACGAGAACGAGATATACGCGCTCATTGGATTGCTGTTATTTGCTGGTATGTTCAATTCGAATACGCAGCCACCAAAAGAGCTTTGGAAGCCGTATCATCATGATATTTACAAGGCCACGAGGCCTTTCAACCGCTTCAAGCAGCTCTTGCGCTTCATTCGTTTTGACAATGGAAATACGCGGGAGGAGCGCACTGCATTGAGCAAGTCGGCAGCCATTGACGACATCTGGGTGATGCTCAACGCCAATTTGGAGCGCGCATATGTGCCATCAGCTCATCTAACTGGGGATGAGCAATTGTTCCCGTATCGAGACCGAACGCGTTTCACACAGTTCATCCCTTCGAAGCCCGCTAAATACGGCATCAAAATATGGTGGATCTGTGATTCTAAGAGCAGATATCCACTGAAGGGTGAAATCTACACTGGTAAATTATCCGGCGGTGCCCGAGATGTGGAACAAGGCAAACGAGTTGTACTATCGCTGGCACGAAAATTCTATCAAACAGGACGTACGATTTACTGCGATAATTTCTTTACTTCTTTGGCCTTGGCTGAAGAATTACGAACATTGAGACTCGCAATTGTTGGCACTGTCCGCTGCAACAAACGGTTTGTGCCGGAGGAATTCAGAAAATCTAAAAATCGTCCACTGGAAGAGACATTGTTTGGCTATTATAATGAACAAGTTTCATTGTGTTCTTATTTGTCAAAAAAGAACAATGTCCTCATTATGCTGTCCACCGACCATTATACATCGAAAGTCGACAACGCCAATAAAAAGAAACCGTACCAAATTCTGGATTATAATCAAAATAAAGTAGGTGTTGATACGATGGACCAGATGCTTAGCGGCTACTCTTGCAAGCGTGGTACAAACCGCTGGCCACTAGCTATGTGTTATAACATATTGGATGTTGCCGGCTTGGCATCATTTATTGTCCATGAGTCATTGCTACCATCTCGCCAATCGGACAAACTTCGCGCGTACCTCACGCTTCTGACGACGCAATTGGTGACCGCTCACATGGAGAATAGAGCAATAAATAGCCATGTTTGCCGCCAGCCAAATATCAGTGCAGCTATGGCAAAATTCAATGTGTTTGTAAGTTTTTGAAAAACCACATTTTACTTTTCTCATTCTACCTTTATTTTTACAGACACCGTCACAAAACCCTCAAAACCCAGCGCCAGGTGGATCCGCAGGATCAGCGAAAAAAGTACGAAAGGACTGTGCATGGTGCAACCCCCAGCACAACAAAAAACGGCGCAAAACATTTTTATGTTGTGTAAAATGCGAAAAATACATGTGCCTTGAGTATGGCTCCATGAAAAAAATTTGTCTGTGCAACGTCTGTGCTGTTGCCGAATTAATGTAACTAACACAACATATACAAATAAAATATATAACTATTAACCTACGCCATAAAAATGCTTTTACTTATTGCTATGCCCATTCTCTAACACGGTACACCTGAGCTTTTGCATATGGGCCTCGCGAGGCCCAGCAGGGTCACTTACCGCCTCCAAGGTAGCCGCACGTCCTAGGGTTAAATGAGTACCTGGAAGTTTTTCTGAAGCTAGACCGAGGATCGTTTCTCTGTGATTGAATTTTGGTCGAGTCAACTGCAGTCGTTTGGAAAATTTGACCCGGAGCTGGTTTTTGGGACGGTCAACTCGATGAAGGACTATTCTAAGAAGCGCTAAGAAAGAAGACAGGGTTCTGCTTTAATTTTGGTGAGACGGAAGACCCGGATTCCACCCGGCCGGATTTCGTGTAAGTTTTGCATGACTTTTAATTATGATTAGCGACGTAAGGCTGCTGAACAACGTTGTGACCAGAAAGCAGGAAGATTTTTAGCAAACATTGATCTTGGCGGTCGATGGCACATTGAACAGTACTCGACGCGACGTTAGGCGGTCATTCGCTCTATAGAGGAAGAATCCTGATCACCTCCCTGCCCACACAGAAGATAACACTAACGTTCAATTGGCGGCTACCAAGCGAGAAAGATTAGCGGCTGGACCTCCAGTTTTTTTGTGTTATTTTGTTGAAAACATAACTCTTCGTTTTTATTAATATGTCAACTCATATAGACCACATTTTTTTTAGTTTTTAATTTAATAACAAACACTTTTGAGACCTTAATTTTTTTACAATTATTGATAAAATAATCATTTTGATAGCATTGAGTATTAACGTGTTAATCATATTTATAAGTTTTTAGGAAACTGTTTTTTTTGGCTCCTTGTTAGAACTATTTTCCTTAATCTTGTGTTGCTTATTTTCTGTGTTGTTTCCGGGAATTTGTTCGTCTGTTAATTGACCTAATCGTTTGTGATATCGTGTGTACAAAACGAGGAGTGTTGGTGCCAATACTGCGCGTTTTTTTTTTCTTGATCCTCAGACCAATGTACCTATAAAAATGTTATTGTAATTTCGTTGCAATTGATCGCTTAATTTAAATTCTTTAATATCTGTCAAGGACCTATAAGTATTGTCGGAATTGGTAATTGTTCTTTATGTTGTTTGTCATGTTGATTGTGCCTGTAATAGACAGGATCATTAAAATGATTATAAATACAATATTCATGTGTTAGATTTCTTTGGTGGAATGGTTGGGGCGGGTGACATTTCTTTTTAGGGTTTCTTAAATAGTGCCTTTTCCTGAAGCTGATAGTCTTCAATACTATGAGCTGTCAGGGAAACGGATGGCAATGACACGGCTCAGGCGAGGCCCGAAGGACGAGTGGAACTGAAGATGAATTTTCCTAGTCACAGGTAAGTGGTGAACCAACCGCGGTAAGGCCCGGCCGCACACCCCACGACCCCTCCGGCGAGCTAGATAACTCCGTGTGGCCGGCGTAGGAGTTCCGGAATTTTTTTTCATTTCTTATGTATGGTATTGGCTCCTTGGTCATGCTTTTCCGGGCTTATGGCTAAGGGGGTAATACCTCGCATAAGTGGCGCCCAATATTTTATTGCGCCATTATGCTATTACATTGCTTCGCAAAAAAAAACATTTGTGCAATGGTTAGTTGGGGTTGATTGCCCCTAAATGAACATGGCGGAATTACCGAGACTTCGGCTCCTATATCTATTAAAAACTCTTGTTTTGATTTACGGGCAAATACGAATAGACGAGATGATTATTGGTACATCCTTCTCTGCTCGTGCCTCTCATGGAATTTTGTTGTGCATGCTACAAATCCGCTGAACTGAACTCTGCCAACATCCAAGAGTGCAAGCTTAGAGTTCATCGCCATCTCCTTCAACATACTTCCTGCTTCTCATAACCCCAAACCTATTCTATCCCCAGATAAGCTTACTATACTAGACATAGCACTATGACGTAACTAACGACATGTCGGACTAGTAGCACAAAGCGTGATTATCGAGCTAAGATCTTTCACATAAAAAAAAATATAAGCTACAATTTATACAACATAAATGACTAGAAAAATAAGATCAATCGCTGTCGTCTTCAACATCAACGCATCCTCCATTAATCTGCTTTGCACCTACAACTTCAAACTAAACTTACTGATGGTTATAGAAACATGATATAGCCAATAGAAAGTAATCGTCTCTTAAGCTTCGACTTAGGCTGAGAAACAACCCTGATGGGCAACACACAAGGAAATTAGACAATAAGGAAGTAAACAAGTCAATTACTTTTAATCTACTAGACATAGTAAGCCGTGGATAGAAACCATCCTCCTGTTGCTAAAGTCCTGAAGGCGGAGTTGTCTATCAGCTAGATGCGGACTATAGCTTTAGCCTAAATAACAGTGTACACTGCACTACTGCACACATAGTGCAAAGTAAAGGTACAGAAGAAGAATGGCAATAATGGAAGTTCAAGATCAGAAATCGGTTGGGCCCTTATAGGTAATCCGATATAATCTTTTTACGTTGAAGTAAAACTCAATCAGCAATGTGTTAACCAATGGTTTTTTCCAATATTGTAAAGGCTTAGATTTATTTTCTTTAACAATGACTAAACCCACAGTAGTAAATACAGTTCTAGTATAGAGTAGCATATAGTATGTTTTGATGATGGCAAAAACAGCATTTTACAAAAAAAAAACTAAGCTTTATGAAAAAAGAAATATTAAAAAAGGACATCCATTACCATCTCACACAACTGCAGAATCTTAAAAGGACCAAAAACAAAACTGAAGAAATAAAAATAAGAAACTCTTCAAGCTCCCTCACGTGGAAGAAGCGCTTGTAAATGAAAGCGAATAAACCAATCGGCAAAAAGTTTTTAAGCATTTGAAATAAGAAATAAAAAAAAAATGAATTCCGACAAGAAAACAAATAAACATAAAGGAAAAAATCCACCTTGATGTTTTCCTTTAAAGTAAACACTCAAGCCTTGAGAATATTTCTCGAAAAGTGCACGTTTTGTGAACCTTTACCACACATACACATCCATATTTATCCAATATACTAACCACACACAGAGAACAGCTGAAGAGCTATAGCGAGTAAAAGGAAAAACTCCTTAAATCCTCTCAACTGCTGAAATGCAACCCGTCGAGTAAACGGAATGCATAGTGGCGGTAATGGGCGGGAAACAGGACGAAAGGGATATGGGAGTTCTGGTTGAAAATATATATTTATATATACACTCAGAGAGAGAAAGAGAGGAGCTTTTTAAAAATCCATTTAAGCCCTCTGGAAAGCCTTTCAACGATTTCTTGTCTTAGTTCCATTTTCCGATCGTAGTATATTTTTCCCTGTGTGGCTCCTTATTCTAGCCTTTGTTTCATCCTTAGACTGTCGCCCCTGTTGATATTGTTGATTCCTGAAGCTTTCAGAGCTCTTTTGCACCTTGGTTGTGTATACAGCGGTAGTATATTGATGGTATGGGTATATGTACATAGTGTGTGTGTTTTTCTACTACTCGAAGTCGTTATAGTGGAGAAATCAGGAAATGCATTTCTTGTGACTCCTTTTATCCTTCTTGGGTGGTTTTTTCCCTGTGTTGATTTCTCGCCAGTCAGAATGTTGGTTTTCAGAAAATGACGATTGAAATTGTTGACTACAAAAAGTTTTCACTTAGACTTTTTTTTTCTTATGAAATGGAATTTCTTTCCGGTGTTCAGTTTTTAGAAGTTATTCAATAAAAGCATTGTTTTAATGAAATGAAACGAAATAGTGGAATATTTAATTTTGAACTTGTAAGATTGATTGTGATTAAGCATTTACAGTCGCACAAAGGTGAACTAATTGAAAAGATATTAAAATGAAGCACCTTTTAAGTGTATAGTCACAGTAGTTTGAGGCAACAGACAATACCTCTTAACAATAAAACAACAAAAAGTCGAAAGTAGACGGACTTTGCGTTGCATACAATGTGTTCACACAACAATCTGTCATGTCGCATTTGAATACATACGCTTCTATACTATCTGTCACCGAATGCTACGACGCATGAACGCTTGTATCTATGACTAGCTTCACAGCTCAAAAGACTTCGCCTGAGACTAGGGAATCGTATTACGGGTGAACCTGAAAAAACTTCCTAACTCTAAATGGCTGCACTAAGAAGTCTATATGAAGCCACTAAACGATGTAGATCTATGGAGCAAAGAAAAGCCATTACCGAAATCTTTTGAAGTCATGCTGTTCCAAAATTAAATATCAAAACTAATGCACTACAAACTGTAGATTTAACATTAGTCAACAGACCTCATTAGTGACCAAGAGTCATTAGTAAATATGTACCAGTTCAAAATTGAAACCATAGAAGGTCAGTCGACAGAACTTTAAAAACCGGAACACAACATTTGGTGCTGGTTCTGCTTGATTTCTCAAAAGCCTTTGACACAGTAGAGGACCTCTACATTTTTTGTTAAATAAACTTTTCACCAAAACCCATAGATTCTGAGAAAAACGCGTTTCAAAATTTGGACGCATTTTTTTAATTTTCTCAAAAACAGGGGGAGGGGGACTTCGGAAATTTGACATTAATTTCATTATATGCCCCCCTAAAGATTCATCAAGTCAAATTTCGGTATGTCATTTTTCGGAGGCTCACTTACAGATTGACTGTACTAAAGCGAAAATGTTCTATTTGGTTGTCTATGTCAAAGATGTGGTATATTTGATCCCATGGTAGTGAGGAACATTCTTGAAATAGAGCCGGGACATCTATGGACTTGTAGTCACGAGAAAAAAACAATTTCCGCTGAGTGTTTTTTTACTGAGAGTTTAAGGGAAAAGTACAGGATGTTGTGATCGAGGTAGCTAGGTGGGCTGATCTGATTATAGAATAAAACGTTATCAACATTCGACACAAAAGAGATATCTAGCAGCGATGGATTATTTGTGTTTAGGTATGTCGGAAGTTGATTAATGAGCTTTAAGTCAAACATTTTGAAGAAGTTGAGAAGCTTTTGGAAAGGGCGTTGTTGGATAAAATGTCAACACATCAGCACAAATCACGATGCTCTCATAGTTATGGGTGGCAGAGGCGGCGCTTTCATAGGTGAAAATGGTGCACTTGCACCGGGAGCAATTTCAGAAATTAAGATGTTAAAAGAATTTAAAACTTCGAAAAAAAAAAAAAAAAATTGAGAAAGTATTCCGGCGCCTTCATTGCCACGTGTTAAAGGAACTGCACAAAGTGTTGGTGCCTTCCATTGTCTTCTGCAAGGTACGATCAATCCAATTCTATTTCTTTCGCCTGATTTCGTTGTTTCGGTTCTTGTTTTGTAGCTCGTACTAGTCTTATCACTATAGATCTCTAATTCGGCGAAAAAAAATGGATCGCCTCTGTTATGAAGTTGTTGGAAGCACTTTCTATATCCAGGAAGGCTGTTAAGGTGGACAGTTTTTTTCTATTCAAGATGCTACAGTAGAAACTAATACGTGCGATGCAGTGACCACCTATTATCCTTTGAAATATGAAGGCTTGGAGAACTACATAGAGATTCGAGTGTATAGTACTATAGATTTTCGGAGCCTTGCATTGTGCTGGAAATACTTAGGGTAGGCAAGTGCAGCGAAAAACATCCTGGAGCAATAAACAGCATTAGCGGGAGAGAAAAAACATCCTGGAGCAATAAACAGCATTAGCGGGAGAGTTTTGTGAAGTTAAAGTGCCAGCAAACTCACTAAAAAAGCAAGATTGCAAAGCAAATCCTGATTGGGCAAAGGCAGTGATCGTGCTTTCTTAGGTGCAATTGGTACATTGGCACCGGGCACAATTTTAGAAAAAAGTGAAAAAGTGTACCTTTGCCTCCACAGAGTGTTTTAGTCTTTTTCCATGGTACTTCACTGCGAGCAAAAAATGAACAGCTGATGAGGGCGCAATTTGCCATACTGCACCGGGCGCAAAAATGTCAAACGCCGGCCCTGGTGGGTGGCATCGGAGAGTCATACTTCCAGTTCACTGGCTTCACTTAACGAGAAAATTCGTGGAGGGCAGTAGACCACAGTGGCGAGATATTTTTTTAAAACCACAGTTAAATCAATGCTAAAGAATTCCAAGGGATTAGATGCAGATTCCTTAACTTTGAAAGACATGAGGTTACTCTTCATATATATGGCTACTCCACCACCAGAACGGTTCTTGCGATCATTTCGGTGTAGATTGTACCTATCTAATGAAATAAACACATGGGCACATGATCGCGCAGTGAAGATCCGTAAGGTGTAAAATAAAACTCCGCAGTTTCATTCAGATATTAGTATGAAAAGCTTAGGAAGAGTTAAAATCACAAACTGTTTATACATGAGAAGTCACTCCTAATACATGTTAATACCCTACCTTTTCTTAACTGCATCTATACTCTGGTGTTCGTTTTATTTGAACAATGTAGTATTTTTCATCCTCTTTTCAACTTCAAAACCCTTCCTTCCAAGATCCTTATGGATAATATCAAAAACCGTTCAGTCGTGGTATACATACATATCATATTCGACGTACATACGTATAAACTTTGAATTATGTCAGAAACTAAGTTCTGTTAGAGACTGTTCAAGTATTAACAGAAAATTTATGGTCAAGAGAATTTGATCCATTTAAGTGGTAAAAGCAATTTATATTTTATACGGAATTTTAAGACAAAATAAAAATATCTGTATACCTTCAGAATATTGCATGCTCCTCTATATGGCATAGTCAAAAATCTATTTAAAAAGTTTTATTATTTGTTATTTCTACTCAACTACGAAAAACTTTTCATAACAAACAAAATTATCTGAATTCAAAGCAGAAAAGTATAGAGCAGATGATATATTCTACTTTTATAAAACTTCTATCTCAGAAAATTATTAAAAGTTAAATTAGTATTCTCCAAAAAAAGTTAGTTGACGAAAATTTTATACTTTTCCGTCATGTATGAAAATTTCTAATTTGTCGACTTTTGTATTTGCCACAAAATATAACAAAAACAATGGAAAACAAAATTATAAAAGACTGAAAATTAAGTAAAATTCTAAAAGACTGGAAAACTGAAAATATAAATGAAAAACGCCAGAAGCAAATGAAAAACAAACATACACTCAACATACACACACACAAGGACCAAACAAGGATATAGTTTAAATTTGATTTTTTTTTTGTTGCTGTTGCTTGTAATTATATGAACTCTATAGAAGGTATAAATGAACAAAAGCAGAAAATTGTTTATAATTTCCTAATTATTGTGAGTGTGTATGTAGTAAATCATATTCCATTAAATACAAACGCAAAATAAACCAATTTCGATATGATCCTGAAAATGGGATGAAATAAATTTGAGAAATTGTTGAAATTTAGCTGAGATTTATTTAGTCGCTATTTGAAATGAATCCAGCCCTGATGGGATTACATCAATTCACGAAATAGAATGAGAAGATTTTCGAAAAGAAGAAAATGAAAAAAAAAGTGTGGCTCTGTTTTAAGAAGCGGCAACTACCCTTCACTGCTCCGAAATTGAGAAGGGGGAGTGAAAAATGTCCAAGAATCAATTCCACTCGCACCCCATTTGAATCTTTTAATAGGTTCAATCAATGAACAGTAAAGTGGCTAAAATCCTTCAGATTCTAGGCAAAACGAGAAACTCTCCTTTTGCAGTTGAAGGCTAAAAATTACCCTCCATATCCGGTGTTTATAGCTAACGATAAATTCCAAGAAAATTTTCCAAATTCCATCACTACACTACAACACCATTTGCCCCGAAGACCTGTGAGCAAACATTCCCATTCCGCCCCCGTCTCCGCCGTCATCCCATCACCCATTGATGTATACCTCATCCCCTATAGCTATCAGGATAGCAACCCCTAAGATATACACGAGCAAGACTACTGGAAGAAAATACTGGGGAATACAAATCAAAATCAGATCATGGAATTAATGGGAAAGCATTAAAATGAATCGTTCACCAAAATGCTCGGATCGAATAGTATACTCCTGTCCTGGCCTGGCCTGGCACCTCCCTTATAGTCCTTTATAGAGAGAGCATTCTCTGGACGGGAACAGACTCAAGAAAGGTTTCCTGTGCAAGTTAAAGGATGGCACGAGAGTTGGTATATACGTAAAGGGGTGTGGGGGTGTATCTTAAGAATATTGAAAAGGAAGGAACAAAAAAAAACATAACTAAGAAAGCTTTTAACTCGGTTAGATGGATCGTACATCCTTCCTGGTATAAGCACTTAAACACTTTCATATCCTTTAGCCATTTTTCTTTTCTTCAATGTGCCTCCTCTTTTGGCTACTTTTTTGGATCCTTAATTTTTCTTATAAACACCCCTGGCAGACTCTTCCGGTTGCCTGTCACTCTATGTTTCCGATGTTTATATGGTTGATGCTAGTTTATTGGAAAATGGATCCTACGTTTAAGGATTTACAGGCCAAGAAAGGAAAATATAGCAAAGAAAAATACTGGGGTAATTTTTTTGGAGGGTTAGAGCGATGAAAATAGTTTTGTTTTTCTGGTTAAATTGACGAGGAGTGTGAATTTTTGATATATCCATTTCTTAACTTCACAATGGTTACTTATGATGTTAATCCGCACATTTTAGAAAATTTCTACAGAAGCCTAGACAAACTAAAAATAAGAGAAAAAAAATTAAACAACGGCCCACAAAAGGCCAATTGATAAAAAAATTACTATTTGATGAAGATATCAGAAGATATATGTCTAACGGCTAACAAAGGCCGAGTAAGGTGGTGGCACTCGATTTGTCTCTTCTAGATACCAAAACCCGAGAAGAGTCACTGCAGACGAGCACGTAGCAGATCAGTTAGCAAGTCCTAATCCTAGCTCCCCGCGGTGTTCCGGGGAGCTTCTTCGGAAGGACCTAACAAGAGACGGTCGTAAGGCGAGCTTTCTGCACTCCAAAACAGAATTTTATGTCGGTTGAGCTGAGGGTTAGCAACCTGGTCCCACAATAATACCACTGTTACGAATAGACAAACAATGCCTTTGCTGATCGAACAAGGACACGAATTGGAACATGGAAGAAGAGAACACTGTTTTTTATGTGGCAGTGCTTAGCTCAGAAATCACCCTTTGTACTACCAGTCCGTTATGACGTTTGTCACGTAATGGTGCAATGTCTAGCAGCAAGCTTAGTACGGGGGGAATAGGTTAAGAGTTATGAGGGTTCGAAGAGGCATTGAAGAAGATGGGGGTGAACCCTGTGTTTGAACTCTTGCATGTTATAGGAGGTCGGAAATACCGACTGCGAAAGATTGTTCCACAGTCGTGTAGTTCTATTTAGAAACGAATTAGACGGGCAGCAAGTGGTGAGAGTGAGACGAGTTAGCTAAGATTGCCGTGGAGGCAGAAGAGCGTTTATTTCGAAGGAACAGTCTCTATGTTAGCATAAAAATTGATAAATGCTGCTACATTCCTACGGTGGCTCAAAGGATCAATGATGGAGCAAACGGCTTCGTCACCGATAAGTTTTTAGGGACCTTTTTTGTACTTTATATAATCACGCTGGTCGGGCATTAGTTCAACTTCACCCACTGCACGGATGAAGAGATGTTGCACTTTTTATTGGAAATTAGATAGTACCTACTTGGTTTTTGGTGGGGTTGAATTCGACCCGATTCATGTGGCCCCATTCTGGAATGAGTTAAATTAATTATTGAGTTGGCATTTCAAAGTACTTTATTTTCTATCCCTTTCCAGAGTATCCAATACTGTTGGCAACTTTGATTTTTAACCCTTATTTGTGATGTAAAGAAAAAATAAATAATCCACACTAAACTGATGTAGACGCCCAATAATCAAATTTTAAAACGAGCAGCTATTGTTGCTATAAACAGGGTGTCACGTGGCAGATTTCAGGTTTGAAATTTAAATATTGGTAAAACAGTTGGACGAATAATCGGAAGAGGTACATAGCCTGGCGGGATGTTTATAAGTATGTAGGTTGGATTCTAGATATCGCACAAGCCTTTTGTTGATTATCGTCTGCATGGTTTTGGAGAGAATACATAGAAGTAATTGATATTGCTCGGTAGTTGGAGGGACTGGTGCAGTCACCTGCTTTCAGTATAGGCTGAACTTGTGCAAGTTTCCAAGATTCTGGATAAACTCCGGAGAAATATGATGGCATAAAGCTGGCGCAGTGGTTTCTTCAAACTTGAGTAGCATTTTTTTAAAACGATAGGGTTTTAGGTATATTATCGGAAGCAGTAGATTTGTTGGCTCCTTGAGATACCTGTACGCGAGTTCTCAAGAATGCCCTGTTCATTGAATGGGAATTTTGCTTGAGAGCTGAGGAGAGCGTACGAGTTTCGGGTAAAGAAGAATTTGAGGCGAACAGAGATGCTAATAAATCGGCCTTGGTTTTGCTGTCTATTTTATATACTCTCGACAAAGCGATAGACTCAGGAAACTCTTGTAAACTCTGAAGGTTGCTTCTTTTATTTAGATTGCGTTCGTACACTCCCGATTATACCATCTGTTCGGCCTGGGCTTCACAGGTTTTGCGGAATGGGGAATGAACAAATGCATTCTTGCTTGTATGTTCCTAGTAATACGAATAGCAGCAAAGTGGCGTTTTTGTTTAGAAAACACTGGCCCCAGTCAGCGGATTGGGAAAAGATAAATGATGATAAGCACCAGCCAATTGGGCTTCGCCTAATACCGCACCTTCCTCTTAGTTTGGGTGGGGTGGGAAATTTTAATAGGAAGTTGGCGTTGATTAGACAGTGGTCGGAACTGCCAAGAGGCGAATCAAGTTTGACGGAGTATCGCTTTGGGTGAGAAGTAAGAAATACGTCAAGGTGATGCGCTCCTTGACCAGCTACTTCGGGGACTCTCGCAAATAAAGCAAATTATTGCTCTTTGCAGAGCTCGAACTGTTTGCCAGAAACACTGGTGCTATTTGAGTAAGTCAGCCAGTTAACATTATGAACATTGAGATGACAAAAATCCCGAGATTTGTTAAGACGTGGTTTCTGATGATGATTTTAATTCACGGGTAGCTAAAATCAGAAAACGTTCTATTATAAATTTTGTGGTAAGCCACGTCATCCCTAATATAATTGGCAATACCCCTAGGAGGTAAGAAGTTGTGCACTAAAGTGCATCCTGAAAACCCCTGGTAATGGCCTAGGTCAATATCAGATAATATTTGGGCTTCACTAAGTGCATTTTTTGAGCAATCGGCCACTTGCACCCCCTGAATTCTCTTTTTATGTGTACAATACAAGTTCATTTATAAATAGAACAATTCGACTGTGGAACACAATATGCCACAGTCAGTATTTCCTCATTTCCTCAGAGTAATATTTCACCCAAATTTTTAAAAATACTTCTCCCGTTATTACTACCTGTTATTGTACATATTTTCAATGCTTGTCTCACTATGTCGAAATTCCCTACTGCTTGGAAACATGCTCTGATAATCCCTATTGCCAAGTGTCCCAATCCTAGTAGCCCCTCGGATTTTCGTCCAATTAGCATCCTACCATTTCTGGCTAAAGGTCTTGAGAAATTAATTGCAATGCAAATGATTGCTTACTGCGAGCTCCATATGCTTGTAAATCCATATCAATCTGGCTTTCGGAAACACCATAGCTGTGACACTGCTCTACTAAAAATCACGACTGACATACGAAATTCTCTTGATGCAAACAATCTATGTTGTCTACTCTTGCTAGACTTCTCCAAAGCTTTTGATAACGTCAATCACTCTGTCCTTTTACGTAAACTTAGTACGCAATTTGGTTTTTCCTCTTCTGCTCTCACGCTCATATATAGCTTTTTAACTGGTCGTACGCAACAGGTGAAGATTTCCCATTTATTTTCCTCCCCTGCCGCGCTTTTTGCTGGCGTTCCCCAAGGATCTATCTTGGGCCCTCTACTGTTTAGTATATATATAAATGATCTTCCATTAATAGTAAAGCATTCTTACGTTCATATGTATGCTGACGATGTACAGCTCTATGTTAGTGATACTAAAAATCAATTAAGGCAGTGCATAAATAATCTCTCAGAAGATTTGCTCAACGTAACTTATTGGTCCTCCTTAAATTCACTAAAACTTAACCCGGCTAAATCTCAATGCATTATCTTCTGCAATTCTAACGTGTCAACAACCGACCTCCCTCAAATTTCCTTAAATGGGACTCCTGTCCCCTGCGTCAACCGGGTCAAAAATCTCGGCATTGCCTTAAACAGAAACATGACGTGTTGTGACCACATTAGCTTTATTTTGGCCAAAGTATATTGTATTCTAAGGCGGCTTCGTATTCATAGCAGTCTTCTGTCACAAGATGTTCGCATGAAGCTAGTCAAAGCTATACTCTTGCCGCACATAATGCATGGCCTCAGTGTCTTCCCTTCGTTAGACTCATCCTGCAACCGTAAGTTAGAAGTAGCCTTCAACGACTGCACACGTTTCATTCATGGCCTTCGCAGGTTTGACCACATTTCGCCTTACCGGCACTCAATTTTAGGATGTTCCTTAGGTGACTACCGAGATTTTAGGGTCTTGTGCTACTACCATAGCATCATCAACAACCGAAAACCCTCCTATCTAAACGAGTTTATCCAGCTTTCACAATCCAGCAGAAACAATAACGTTATCATCCCCCGTTTTCGGCATCTCTGTGGGCAACGCTCTTTCTTTGTTCACGCGGCTAAATTGTGGAACTCTATTCCTGTCGAGATACAACGAATAGAATCAGTGGGTATTTTCAAAAGACGTCTTTTTGAATTCGTTTCTGGCAGTACGTATTGAAGCACGAGTATCACTTTCTCTTTTTTTTTTCTTTTCTATTTTGTTCTTTCTATTTCAACATTCCTCTTCTTTCTTTTATACATTACGTAATCTAACCTCTTAAGTAATCTAATTTCTTATATATTTTTCTTTGTTTTTATTTTATTTTTATTATATTTTTATTATTTAAGTTATAGATGTATATGGATTGTATTTGCTCTTTTATGTACAAACTTAAGATTATAATCTTGTGTACAATTATGTTTTAAATAAATGTAAATGTAAATGTAAGAGATCCCCTAACCTATCCAGGTTTCTATCCTTGAAATATAGGCTACTCCTAGATATTGCAGCTGGTAGTACAAAGGATGATCCCCAAGCTTTGGGTTTCCACATAAATAATTACCTGCATTGGATGGAGCCTGTATTTATTTTAAGCCTCAGAGTTTGAATTCAATATAAAAGATTAAATAAACCGTAGCCAATTTTGTCTGGATAATCTGACATTACAAACTTTCTAAAACTATTTTTCCCCATTTATTGATCCTATCCTAAATTGCATGACGTTAACTAAGGTCGGGTTTTTAATTAAATCCGATTAGCCAATATTTATCCAACGCGTAATTACGAAGTTAAAAAGAAACTCGCAAAGGCCACGCTATCCAGAAATAATAAAAAATAAAATATTGATTAAACTCTTATCGCCTATCAATAAGCCCTTAAGACTTAACAAAGTTGCCTCTTCAAAAAAGGTCATCAATTTTACCACAAACATCGACAAATTTTCCCTGGACTTTGACACACTGACATCAAGACCTCTGGCATAGTTCATAGTATCGCAAGTAATAAATCTTCCAACCGGGAACAAAAAAGATGAAGGAGGAGGATGACAACGACACGAAGGCGAAAGCATCCACAAAAAATAAAGTGTACGGAGCATTTTGCCCTCTGGGTTTCATCTTTAATAAGACTCCACTTCTGGTACTCCTGGCACTTCTGGTCTAGTATATCAAATGCTTGGCATCTCATAACTCATCGACACTATTACATTCCACTTGAAGGCACACTCACAGTTGAAGGAGAGAGAGCTAGAGCCAGCCACCGTCTACTACCCATCCAGCCGTGATAGCTTCAGAGATGTGATATTCCGCAAGGTACCATAGTGGAACCTTGTTAATTCCGAACCCATCCATGTATAAAATGTTTCGACATTAGCATGAGCAGTTCTCCCTTGTAAAGAGCATCCAGTAGTGCAAGAAGGTAGTGAACAACCAACGAATACAGCTCGTACACCTCTAAATACCGAATTCATAAATCCTAGGGCTGTCAGCCTTGCTTGTATCCGTTTATCAAAAATTCTCTTATCACTTTCGCGCCTCAGGTATCCAAAAGTTTCTCCAGAACAGAACAGAACTGAGGTTCGTCTTTGGTACGAGTACGTATCTGCTGTGTAACTTAAGATACTTGCCGGGGTTTTTCCAAGGTGGCACCGAGATGGTTTCCGGAATCTCTAACTGGGTGCAAATGTGGTGGTAGTTCTTCCTTGAGGGCTCCCTTTTCTGTCTCTTATACCAAAGTACCAAAAAGTACAGAATGCGGGATGCGGGCGACGAGATATCTTGTATCACTATATTGATACTGAACAACTTATAAATCTTAACTAAAGCACTCTAAGGAGTTGGAATGATAAGTAATAAGTTTGTTCCTCCGGCTGCCGCACAAGAACCATGAGGTTGAGGTAAACCTGAAGATATGAGTGAGGTCTGAACTAACTCAAGTGCGAGCAGAATGTTCCTTCTTATACCAGAAAGGATCTTTCCTGTCTGTGGAACGAAAAGAAGGCCGCTTCCCATGGATGGAGTGTAACAAGTGGTAGGGAAAGTTTCTTGTACGAGCATAAGATTGCCCGGGGGTGATAGAGGGGAAAAGTGTCTCCTTTTGTTTCTTTATTGGATTGGATATGAATGGAAATTAATATTCATTCCATGCTGCGATTACAATTCAAATTGAGTTTTTGGGTGATAAAAAGTTTTCTATCGGAATTGAATTAAATTTTCGATGCTCAAGTTTGAGAGATTGTTCACAGTAATTCTGTGAAAAGTTTTGCGGTATATTTGTACGAAATTTATGTGTTTCACATAATAAGTAATAATGTATAGTTTTAAAATATTTAACACTATCCTTGCGGGGTTTAAACAACTTAACAAGTTTAATCAAATGGTTTTCTGTGTTTTATGTTTTCCTGGAGAATAAAAATGACGATCTGCTGCAATAAAATTAGACATAAGGTGAATACTTATTTAGCCAGTAGATTATCTAATAGGCAAGACAGATTTTGCGATTGAAATTACTCTGATATTTACTGTCAATTTCAAAAAGAACATCCCTTGTGATTATGTCACGCTACAATGGGAAATTACATTAAAAGTTATTCTCATGCTCTTTAAGGTTTTTACAATCAATATAATGATTCGTTTGTAACACTGCTGAACTATCCAATTGAGAACACAAAATACAGTTTAATGAGTATCGCCTCTGGGTACGGTATCCGAGGCCTATTGGAATAATTAAAAGGTCACCGGTGGCAATCTCTAGCTTTCAAAGGGTTCACCCCTTCGCACAAAGGCCGAACGATACCCTAGCCAGACTTTTGAGTCTAATTTCTCAGTACTAATTTCTCAGTTCACACACAGTTGCAGACTACTGATCGCGCTCACTCGCAACCGACAAAGCTGATTCAGGCACCATCGACCGCCTACACTAAGTCAGGATCACGGGTAAGACTGGTGGTCCACCAATACCATTTCAGTTATTATTACCTGGTCTGATGTAAAATTATTATAGGAATATTCACGTCCTTACGTAGACTAGCAATCAATTCTGAGTATAGCCTCTCTAACCTTATATCGTATACCCGAATACCAATTCGTTCTACAAGAAGAGCCTTTACCAAGAAATACTTCTGACCATCAGTTAATAAAGACTACAATGAGTGGTTTCGATCTGAAGTGGCGAAATATTTCCGCTTCAACAGAGACAAAAAGATTCGTCATTGAATTCGACCAGAGTATTCCATTCAGAGTACCTTTTAAGATCACAACTGATTAAGGTACGCGGTTCGAATCGAAATTGTTCAATGAGGTGGCCAAATTACTCGGCACCCATCGAATCCAGACGACCGGCTATCATCCGTAAGCAAACGGGATGGTCAAACGGTTCGAGTGGCAACTGTAATGTGAACCTATGGTTGGTTGCCCGAAGAGGCCAACCTCAGATCCACACACAAAAGAAATACAAAACGAACAATTTGGACAAAAACCCACCTGAAAATTAACCAGACAGTACTCCGGGCCTCAAGAGTAGGGCTGGCTCGCCGGGGGGTCGTGGGTTGATGAGACTTCGGAAGTACCATCTAAATTGGTGCATCACCACCCGACAGGAGCGCCTCCCTTCAAGGCGGACGCCGCGAGCCCATCTGAAGCGAGTCGAGTACCTGGAAAAAAAAATTCTGGAGAGAAAACCATCGCCCACCGCTACGCCATCAGGACTCTAGCCCTCCATCATCTCCAATCTAATATTTTTGTTGAGAAACAGTTTTAATTTATTTAAAAGATTAATTGTTTATTTTTTTCTTTTTTTATTCAACTTTATCCAGTGTTTCGTTTTTCTTTCTTTTTTTTCAGTTTTACACTTAGGAATACAGAATCAAAAACAATAGAAACCAAAACTCTTATGCCAATGGGCAACAGTGATCGAAGAACTAACAACTAACCCCAAAAAGAACCCGTCCTGGCCAGTACGCGTCGTCTTTTTTTGACATAAATTGCATTATAACTCGAAGAACAAGTAAGTTAACAAACATTTACAAAAACTAAACACTGACAATAATTAACTCTTGAAATATTCATTCAACGAAAATATAACTGATTGCTAAGGGTACAAACCAAATCCTCTATAATTACTCTAATATATTGTCAATCAATGAAAGGATTTATCACCATCAGAAAAAAACTATCACACAAATAAAAACCAATAATCTCAATGTTGGGTGGATAGGATTCGAGGTGATGTCTCATAAGGGTTCAAATAAATAAAGAGTATTATGCTCCAAATTAAACTCACCTCTCACCTGTTCTTAATCAATACTTTCAAACTAATGAAAAAAAATAATAATCACAGAACACACGAAAAGTATAAAGTGTCACAAAAATTATTAACTGCATGAATAAAAGTAAATCTAAAATCAATATACATATATAAGTTTATATCATCTCTCGAAAAAAATCTCTGGATCTTGAACAAAATTCCATCTCTTTCCGCCTAATATGGGACATCAGACATGCTTTTTTACTACGGTTGCGGAAGCCTGTTCCTTCAGCCGACTTCTGTAACTCTTACTTATCTAACTAGGTTACCTTAATGTTCTCTATATTTGCAAAGAAAACTCTTCTTTTCAGTCGTCCTTCCTGCGACTACCGACACCTCTCTGATTCCACTACCAATACTGCTGGTTGGTTGAGACTTGATCTCCAGTCCAGAACATACAATATATAATCATCGGCCCTTTCTTGCCAAAACAGAGCTGCAATATTCTTCCCCAAAACAACAAAAACAGGACTCCGCCTCTTCTACAAAACAGGACTCTCGACAAAAACGTTCTCGGCCCTTCGTCCTTCCAAGCTCGTTCTCCCACGTAAAGAAGACTTTTCTTTAGCAGGGCTTCAGGTCTTCGACCAAAAATCACCAAAAAAACTTTAATAGGTTCTTTTAACCTTTGAAAAAAAATCTATATTTTCCAAAATTTAATTTTTTTACTTTTCGGCAATGAACAATTTCGTCCTGACTCTCAAATCAATCCAATCAGACTCTCCAAAAAAAATTTTCATCCTCTTTCCTTCTTTTTTTCTTTTTTTTCGATTTCCCGGTGTACTTATTTTTTTAATTTTCTCAGTGAAAAAAATTTTATAGTCCAGTGAATAACGGGTGATTATTTTATTAGGGCTGCCGTTACACAACTAAAAGTCGCCTTAATGGCAAGGGGCAACAATACTCATGGCAGTGAAGACTTGCCTTTGTCACGTTATGGTGCATCCACACTACGCGGACTTTTGTCATACGCGCTTTTGCCTCTTTTTTTCATAGAGTTTAATGGCTTTTTTTGCAATATTTTTAATGGCAAAGGCAGTACGGCCAAACTGCGCGGACATAAGGCTGTGCTTAAAAAGGTACATTGTACGTCCACACAACACGGGCTTCTTGACGGTTTTCTCAATTTACTCACGATTCATAAAATTAAATGCTCATGCGCGCTTTTTTCTGAGGCCGTGCGGTAAAAAGCGCGTGGGATCTAAGTCCGCGTAGTGTGGACGGCTCATTATGGTGCATCCACACTACGCGGACTTAGGTCATACGCGCTTTTGCCTCTTTTTAACCGACTTCAAAAAAGAGGAGGTTATCAATTCGAATGTATGTTTTTTTTTTTTTTTCTATGTATGTTACGCGATTACTCCGCCAATTATGAATCGATTTTGATGATTCTTTTTTTGTTTGGTACGTTATACCTCAGAGGTGGTCCCATATAAATTTTGTAAAAAAATGGCGGTCGGTTCCAAGATGGCGGCCGAATTTTGCAATTTTGTTTCCCGACCCCCTTCATGGATATCAAATGAAAGGGTATGACGAGTAGAATACAATTTTGTAAACAAACTTAAACTAAAAAGTAAAAAATAAAAAATTAAAAAAAAAAAAACCGACTTCAAAACTACATATACCTATGCATGCATATGTACAAACTTAAACTAAAAAGTAAAAAATAATATTTTAATTACCTCAAAGCAAGAGCCTTAAAGGACAGTTAAAAAAATTATTGATATTTATATATGTATGTATCTATTTAATATTTTTAAAAAGTTCATTTTGGAGTCGGTGCCAGCCAAAGAACAATTACGTTTATACATACCCTGAAAGCTTGGGTGCAAAAGAAAACTTACGTTAATACATACCTTTGGCTGGCACCGACTCCAAAATGAACTTTTTAAAAATATTAAATAGATACATACATATATAAATATCAATAATTTTTTAACTGTCCTTTAAGGCTCTTGCTTTGAGGTAATTAAAATATTATTTTTTACTTTTTAGTTTAAGTTTGTACATATGCATGCATAGGTATATGTAGTTTTGAAGTCGGTTTTTTTTTTTTTTTTTTAAATTTTTTTTTCTTATAGAGTTTAATGCCTTTTTTTGCGATATTTTTAATGGCAAAGGCAGTACAGCCAAACTGCGCGGACCAAAGGCTGTGCTTAAAAAGGTACATTGTACGTCTACACAATACGGGCTTTTCAAAAGCGCGTATGATTTTTCAACCAAAAATTGATTTGTTTTCTCAATTTGCTCACGATTCAGAACTCATGCGCGCTTTTGTCAGAGGCCGTACGGCGAAAAGCGCGTAGGATCTAAGTCCGCGTAGTGTGGACGGCCCATTAGGCATCCGTACGACAATCAAGAGCGACTTACAATGATGACCAGCGAACCGAAACCTGAAACTTCCCGATTCAATTTCACAACTGATGAAAACCCAATAGAAGATGCAGAATTTCAGATCATAAAAGTGAAATATTACGGACAACTTGTTCAAACTTGCCAGGAGCTCTGGAGGACGCCGACTACATTTTTATACGAGTAGATAGGGACGATATGCTTAAGTTAGCTTTCGATTGTGACCGCAACAACTAAGACAAGTGGTTGAGAGCGGCAAAATTCTCTTAACACAACTGTTGGGAGAGTATGAGGCGCCAACCCAAATCTGAAGGTTCATAGGTTTACACAAAGCCACACTAGCACCCTCACACCTTGGTTCGTCGTCTGTATAATAAAAAGTAGGCTGGAATATATGGTATTCCGATAAAAGATCTGCCCTTGGTGGCTAGAGACATACACTGGACCAGACATACACTAGAACTTCATGAAAGGTCATGACTGATCGATTGTGAGAAGGCATTCGATACAGTATGAATCGAAGGTCTTCTCTACAAACTGGTCAGACTCGGTATGAACGAACCTCAGCTTTACTTGATTAATAATATGATTTCAAAGCAGAAGTTCGTCTACAAAAATGGCAACTTCTCATCAAGTAGGGTCTTTCACATTAAAAATGGTCTGCAACAAGGTGCGGTAAATTCGCCGCATTTATTTAACGGACGGATTGTGTACAGAAAGGAGCGTGATCCAGAAAAACCTGCAACGTCACTTCGAGATAATCGAACGCTATGGTGATGATTGAAAGTTGAAAATAAATTTAAACAAATGTGAATCGATCCTTTTCGGGACTCCTCTAAACAGAGCTTGTCGCGATGAAACTGGAGGAACTGGAAAATCCTCAAAATTTCAAATAATGCTGGACAAGCATTAAAAAATAAATTGGAAGTAAAATACCTTGGGCTTTGGCTGGACCAATACTTACATTTCTATGGAAGTATAAGTACTGCTCTTTACAAGACAAACAAGGCCTTTTACATGATCTAAAGGCTTTTTTGTAGCAAGCACCTAAGCCCACGGGTCAAGGTGATTCGCTATCAAGCCTTGTCCAGGCTAATTTTAACTTATGGTTGCGCTGTATGGTTTAATATATCTCTTTCTTACATGAAAATCTTCGGGTTTTTGAAAGACAATGCTCAAGGGCGTGCCTAACCTTGAATCGAACACCCGAATAATAATAATAATTTATTTTTTGACAGTACACAAGATTCACATCTTTTAGAGTACATACAGGAATTACAACAACAGAAAGGATTTACAAAGGAAAAAACTTAAAATTAGATTTAAAAATTACAATTAAATTAAATTACAATTAGTACATTAAAACTAAAATTAAAATAAAATTAAAACAAAAATAAAAGAAGAAGAAAATTCAGAATGAAATACAGAATTAAGTAAAAAGAATGAAGTAGGAAAGTGAAGAAAGGGAGATAAAGAAAGCTAGTGAGACGAAGAAGATAGAAAAATAGAAGCATGTTTTTTGAATACTGTGGCCGTGCTCATCCTCTGAATGTGACTAGGAAGATTATTCCAGATTCTAAGAGTATATACAAAGAAGGAACGACTACCAATTAGGGAAGTGTGGGCAGGAATCAAGAATTTGATGGATCTCAAGGATTGCAGAGGAACAAGGTAGCAGGGACTTTTGGAATAAAAGACCTTATGGAAGAGAAGTAGAGCCATGAGATCAAGGAATTTAAAGAGGTAACAACCCAGTAGGGAATTTTGGACACCCGACACATGATCAGACCTTCTCATATGAAAAATGAACCTAATGCAATCATTAAATGCCACTTTAAGACGCTGACGGCAGGATGAGTCGAAGGAAATATACACCAACGAGCTATACAGAAAATGGGGAACAACAAGTGATTTGATGAGATTAGCTCGAATAGGCGAAGATAACAGACTTCCATGTAGCCGCAATTTTCGAAGAGTGCCATAGATTTTAGAGAGCATCAACGAGACATGATTACAGCAGGAAAGTTTGGAATTGACAACAATACCCAGGTTTTTGGCACATTCAACGATTGGTAGAGGAACATTATCAAGTAAAATCGGCGGGAAACCATCCAGGGACAGCGAGCAACGACTAAGGAAAAGTACTTGTGATTTAATTGGATTTATTATAGTTTAAGGAAATTACTAGAACTCCACTCATTAATTTGAGATAGGGTTCTATTGAGTTTAGAGACACAGTACTCAATCTGATGAGGCGGACACGAGATATATAGCTGAAGGTCATCAGCATAGAGATGAAAAGAGCAGTGACGGATAACGGATGGAAGATCATTAATATAAAGGGAGAAAAACAAAGGACCAAGAACCGAACCCTGAGGCACACCTGCAGGTACTCTAAGGAAAGAGGATATCACATTATTGTGCCGAACACACTGAAGCCTATTAGAGAGAAGAGAAGAAAAAAGACGAACAGAAGAAGAAGAGAAGTGATACCGTTGACTAAGTTTATGAAGGAGATGCGAGTGAACCACAGAGTCAAACGCCTTGGAGAAATCAAGAAGAACTAGTACTGCAATATCACCTCGATTAAGAGCGGAACGAAGATCAGTCGTTACCTTCAGTATAGCAGTTTCGCAACTGTGGAATTTACGGAAGCCAGATTGGAGATTAGAAACGAAATTATTAGAATCAAGATATCGAATGACTTGAGTGAATACAATTTTCTCAAAGACTTTAGCTAAAAAGGGAAGAATACTAATAAGTCGAAAATCAGACAAATCAGCAGGGAAGGGCTTTTTAGGTACAGGAGTCACTAAGGCTTTTTTCCATAGTAAAGGGACTTGGGAGGTTGTCAGGCAATAATTAAGAATATGCGTGATAATTTCAACAATTAAAGGGGAGAGAATCTTAAGAAAGCGAGGAGAAATTCCATCATAGTTAATGCTGTTGGACGAAATGGAGAGCAGTATTCCAAGTACTTCACGTGAGTCAACACAACGAAAATTAAAACCATCAAAACATAGAACATTGGAGAAAGGGGAACAAGAAGAGGAAGACAATGAGGAATTGGGAGGGGATTGACTGAAGGATGCATTGAATGAGTTTACATCTACATCATAAGAGTTAAGCTCAGAGGAATGAATGCATTAGACCAAAGTTGCTTAGTGGACAGGGCAGGATCAAGTTTCCGGGAGTAAAATTCACGCTTGGCCGATTTGACTTTGCTATTGATTAAATTGCGAAGGTTTTTGTATTCACGAAGGTAGCTCAGGATCCTCGTTCTGCGATAACGTCTACACAAGAACTCACGCTCAACAATCAAGTTGCGAATTTCGTAAGAAAACCAAGGACAAGATGGAGTTTTACAACGTCTTCTTGTAACTAAAGGGACACATTGATTAAATAGAGACTGAGTGAAAGAATTAAACAGATCGACTTTGGTGTCTACGCAGGTTGTATTATAGATATCAGCCCAAGGTATAGACGAAGAAGCTTCAGAAAGGCGAGTAAAATTGATGTTATTGAAGTCATGATACGAAGAAAAGGCAGGCAAGGAGGAGGAAGGGTAAAAAGTAAAACGAAGCGAGAGGAAGAGAATATCGTGATCAAAGAAGCTAGGGGGAGAAATTTGGTAATGTTTTAACACTGAGTTGGTGGAGGTAGCAGTGAGTACATCAAGGAGCGATGGATTACGGCAATTTAAAAATGTGGGCAGTTGATTTAGAATACGTAGATGCAATGACCCCAAGAAGTACTTGAGTGTATTCGCACGTTCATTAGCCTTCAGTAAATCAACATTAAAGTCACCAGGAGCAATTATATTATCGTAATGACGGGAAAGCCTAGAGACAAGATCAAAAAAGTTACCAGCAACATCAGGTAAACAAATTAGGTGGACAGTAGACAATTACAATAACACATTTGTCATGGGATGATTTTATTTCTACTGCGATAAATTCAAATTGTGAGCCAGTGGACTGGCCCACTACTTTTGAGGAGAGAGAGGAGGTGACATAAATAGCAACACCACCCTCAGTACGACCCAAGCGATCATTTCGATGCAAAGAAAAAGTAGGCAAGGAAACATAAGAAGTTGGGATTTCTGGTTTAAGCCACGTCTCATTGACTACAATAACATGCAATTTAGTGTTATCAAAGAGGTATCTCAGTATCTGTAAGTAGTAGTAATAAAGTTGATTCAAGGTAGTAATCAAGTTGATTCAAGGTCACAATCCTCTTATTCGGAGAGGGCTCTGCCCGAACTTTGAATACCACAAAGCAGACGCGGATTTATCTCCCCAGAAGCATTTACTTAGGTAAATGGCATAACCTTGGGATTCACCTCTCTGGATAATGAATTCGAACTGGCGAATGATATGCCTGGCCTATACAGGGAAGATACTGTGGCAAGAGCTATTTACAAACATTCCATTCAACCATATATCATTCATAAGATTTTAAGGGTGCAGCGAAGGGCCATGTGGATGTTTATTTTCGCCACTCCTCTTTCTTATGCCAAAAGCACTTTTGTCAGCGAAGCAAAGTGACAAATTCTGATACCTCGGTCTACTATAATCGAAGGGATGAACGCATGAATTATTAAAACAGAGACGCATTTTCACTATTGCTCTGAATGCGAAGATCAACGAAGATTTCACTTAAAAATAAATTTGGGTTACGTTATCGCAGTATTTTTGTGTGGCCGCTCAATTCATCATAAGGCGTCTTCATGTTTTCATCAACCTACGCATACATTACATTATAAAATGCCCCTGGCAAGACACAATTAGATATTAAGAACTATGTATGTTAAGTAAACGACGAAATTCGGCAAAGGAAACTGACTTGTGATATGCTGCAACTCTACAATGAAAACCTAGTCAAACAATCCATGGAACTTCATAAACTTAACCTGGTCGCAGCAATTGGTAGATTGTGAACGGAACTGAAAGCAATCACACAAAACAAAGTTCGCTTCGGGGCTAACTATTTCTGGGCTAAGTCCTATAACACATTAAAATAGACTGCACAATAGCTGCGATGGTGAAGTACAGTATAAAAGTATAAAATTGCGGAGTTGTTGAAGAAAAAAACGTCACCGAAAACCATCGCAGCTAGCTCCCTTAGCACGGCCTTTGGCCTAGAGACGCCTGAAGGTATCATTTGTGAGAGTGCTCAATTATATTAGCTCCCGCGTCACTCCCGCTTACTAGTAGTTCGGGTAACCGTCTAGTTTTCTTTTCTTGCCAATACTGACTGTCTTGATTTAGCTTTGAATGTCACTAAGTATTATTGTTTTACGGCGTGGTACCAAGGCGGGTTTTTTTCCAGACCTTTAGTTCAGGTTTTTTTGTATTCCCCAAATAGACTGTTGATCTAGATTAATTTTTACACTTTACTGGCTAATGTTAATCAACACAATTTACGTAATTGAATTGGCACTAGTAAATTAATTTTTAGAGTATATTTGTTTTGCTGCTGCCAGGTACTTGGGAATACGTTTGCAGCGATTATTGTTGTTATTTGATTGCCTTTAGATGGAAATGGTTAATATTAAATGTTTTTTTTGTCGGTGTAATGAATTAAATGAAAAGTGAGTTTATGGTGGGAGTAAAGGATATTTGTGGGTTATGTTGCGATTTAGGTATGGGTGGCGAATGGTGCAAGACAGGAGGGCGTAGCGGCGAACGATGTTCCCGTCCAGCAGAACTTTCGTTTCCACGTACCTTCAAAACGTTCTCCTAAGTAAATCGCGTCAGTTTGGGACTGCAAACGTGCTCTTCATGAGCAATCAAACTACCCTTCTCAATCAAATTATCCTTGTCTGGGCAGGGGCGGATTTACACAATTCCCGCCTAAGGGCTGGAAGATATCTGCCGCCCCACCACCGCTCTTACATCATCCATCAACCAGGTTTGGGGGCCTCGGTAGCCTAGGGAGTAAGGCGGCTAGCTACTATCCGAGAGGTCCCGGGTTCGATTCCCGGCTGAGCCCCACGGTCCTTCGCCTTTTCCAATTTCCAACCTACATAACTTTCCTTCTTTCTTCTTCCCTCTTTACATTCATTTCCCCTTGTCATAGCCTTCCTTAGCCCTTCCCCGCTCCGCCAAAGCGCATGCCATCGGTTGGTTGATGAGATTCAACTCGTTTCAGGAGGCATAACACTCCAGCGAGCTGTTTCTCGATTCCCCGATGCCAAAGTCGCAATAGTAATGGTTGGAAGTAGGTGGACTGAAAAATATCGCGGGTAGGTTGTGGCAGTTCCTTCCTTCCCCGACTAGAGCTGCTGTTCGACATTGCACTCTATATGAAGAAAATAGATTGTCGACAGTATAAAGGGTCTTCCCTGAGACTCTAGTCTTTCACATAAAAAAAAAAAAAAAAAAAAAAAATCACTGCTAACAACATTACCACACAAATACTAGCCTATCGCGAAAAACGTGAAAACTAAATTTAAACTTAGGTTAAATAAATATTATTTTTGTTATTTAAGAGTTATAACGGGCATTTCCCATCACCGATTAAAGATAAACAATTTTTATTACATTTCAGGTTTTTCTCTATCCAGTGCCGTCTTTATAGATTGCGAGGCCCTAAGCCACTACAGATGGAGGCCCCCCTAAAATATTCATACAGCATTAGACTTAAAAGTCAATTGACAAATACTAAAACCCAGTAGGTTACCCAAACTAGTTAAATGCTAATTTGCTGAAACTTTATTGTAAACCATGTAATTAAAAAATTGAAAGAATTTGTGAAATTCTGTGAATGTGAGCAAGCGTTCATATTAGGTATTCCCCAATATTTGTGAATAACTTTTAGAACTGATGGCAAAACAAATTTTTGATTATAATAATAAATGAAGTCAAGGCAGCAAAGTATTATTCTATAAGTGTAGATTCAACTCCTGACATTTCACATCAGGACCAATTGACTTTTACTATTCGCTATGTCACCAATGATGGTCCACGTGAAAGATTTTTGGCATTTATTCCTATTGAAGGTCATGGAGCTGAGTATTTGTCTAAAGTCGTCTTAACATTTTTAAATGATAATGGTATCAGTATCAATAACTGTCGTAGCCAGTCATATGACAATGCGTCAAATATGTCAGGATAATATTCAGGCCTCCAAGCTAGACTACGCTGAGTATATACCTTACGCTGGCCAACCTTTGAATTTGATTAGCGTTAAAAGCGTAGACTGTAGTACTGTGGTCACGCAAGTTTTCTATTTAGTGCAGAAATTGTACACTTTTTTTCGGCATCCACATGCAGGTGGCAAAAGTTAGTATCAGTCCTACGTGACAAAGAAAAGCTGCTAAAACCGTTATCCGATACCAGAAGTGATGCTCTCACTGCTCTCCGTGGAAGTTATGGCAATATTTTAAAATCTCTTTTGCTACTTTCCAGTGATACAACACAATCAAGTGAGACTAGACTCGAGTCTTCAAGTTTATTCGAAAAACTAACTCAATTTGATAATATTTTTCTCACCATTTTTTGGGATGCTGTTTTATTTAAAAACAATTCAACTAACAAAACTTTGCAAAAAGAGACATTGGACTTAGCTGTGGTTGTTAACTTACTTGATTCGCTCGAGAAATACCTTTATAATTTAAGAGATACATTTGTTGATTATACAAGAAAAACCAAAGAATTCATTGAGAGTAATAAAATAACAATTAATGAAAAAAAAAACTAGATTAAAGAGTAGAAGTGTTAAATTAACAAGATTCGAGGGACAAAGTGATGAAACTCTTTTCAACAAAGAAGATTCATTAAAAATCGAAACTTTTTATCCCATTATAGATTCTCTTTCTGTTAACCTGAAAAAACGAAAATTAGCGTATAGTAAAATCAATGAGAATTTCAGTTTTTTTCCCATTTGCAAGAGATGACTGACGAAGCAATAAAAGAAAAGTGTGAAACACTAGCTGAAAAATATGATATTGATATAGATACAGAATCTTTTGATTTCTGAATGTGTTCATTTCAAATTTTATTTGGAAACATCAGGAAAAATGAGTAGTTCATCGATGATTCATTTGTACGCCAGAATAAAAAAAGAATTCTTAGTTTCTATTTTCCCAAATATTGAAATATGTTTCCGAATATTTTAATGTATGATGGTAACAAACTGCACTGGAAAGAGATCTTTTTCAGCTCTAAAATTTCATAAAAGATGAGCACAGAAATACAATGCTAGATACAAGACTGAATAGTTTGGCACTAATGTTTATTGAATCAGATCTTTGTAACAACATCGACTTTGAAACCATTATCTCTGATTTTGCATTAAAAAAATCAAGAAACAAATTGTAAATTATTGTAAATTTTTTACTTTAATAAAATATTTTATTTTAAGTATGATTGGATGAAAATATTTTTGTATATTTTATAAAACGTAAAACACATAATAAATTAAAACTTATTATTTATGCTAATAGATTTTTTAATTTTATCATTGGATAACTAATAAGAAAATTTGAATTTTGCGTTTAAATTTGTTGAAAAAAAAAATCGAATATGAAGAGGCCCCCCTCAAGGCGGAGTCCCCAAGCCTGGGCTTCGTCGGCTTATGCCTAAACGGCACTGTCTCTATCAGTGACGGAAAATGTCAGCAGTAATCCCTTAAAAACATGAACTCACCATCAACAACAATCATTTAAAATAAATAATATTCCTAATGTTATATTTTACGACAACTTAAATTGATTTCGGGAATGAAAAAACAGAGATAATAGTTTTATAGATATATATTAATGATATAGCATTCTTATCCTTTACATTACAATAAATTCCTTACAAAAAAGAATGTAATCTAACATTTCCACTCTGTATAAGCGAGGGATTTTTTTCTACTCTTACATTAACACTGAACAACTCATAACTTGCCGTATTTAACTGGAATCACAATATCAGTTAAAAACTAAGTCATTTAAAACAATGATTTGGTAGCCTTTGAATTCAAAACTAAAATAACTTCCTTCGTGATTTTTTGTTTGAAAATGAATCGACGATATCACTTAATGTTGTATTTAAGTACTGTGCTCGTCTAACCGACTGCAATCGGCTGACTGGCTCAGGCGCTATCGTGTGTGTGCCCTAATTTTGGACCGGATCCAATGGACTGGCAAGATTGTAGTGTCGCCATAATGGAGTGCTCGTGTATTGGGGCCTTTAGACCCATCTGACACATCGCTCTCCAGATGAATATATTACGCACGACGGTTGGTTTAGCAAGGATATCGTAAAGGATTGGGATTAAATGTGTACAGTAAATAGTCTCTGATTACTACCTTCTTTATGACATGTGGTTTCAAATTATCATTCGTTCTCATATACGTTGTCCGGTTAAAATATAAAAAAATGTTTTGAAAATTTGCCGCCCCTAAAAATTTGCCGCCCTGGGCTGAAGCCCCTATAGCCCCCCCTAAATCCGCCACTGTGTCTGGGTTCCGTTCACCGGGGCTCAGTGCTAGTTTTTCACCCAAATTACTCTAGAGGTCGTAATTTTTAAGTTATTGACAAATTTTTTTTAAACTGTTCATCTCGAATTTACCTATCGTTCCTTCTAGCCGGATTATGAAATTTCGTTTTTATTTTTTTTAACTTTTTAACAAAAAGTCTAATTTTTACAAAAAAAAATACTGTCACACGGTCACTAAATTACCACTTATGGAGGATAGGAAGGGCGGAGGACCCTACATGTAGGCTTTGCCTGGAAGAGGATGAGTCTGCCCTCCACCTTCTCTGTGAGTGCCCCGCAATAGCGAGGAGCAGGGTCTCTTTGTTCGAGGAGTCCCTACTTGAACACTCAAGTCTAAGCGACAAACCACTAGGCAGACTGCTGAACTTGCTCAAGCGTTCTGGCCTACAAATATGAGGTGTAGGGGCTGTAGTACAATAGGCCAAATTAATGGCCACAGTACCTTTAGACACAATACCTCATACAGGAAAAAAAAGCAAATCGCGTCAGCTTAGAATGGAAGGCGATCACGATCAGGTAAGTGGTGGTGCACGGTTGCAAGGTGGTATAGTTGTTTTCAAACCTCGTGACATCCCGCGCATGTTCCCCAGCTAAGCTCTTAAAAATGTTTAAAAGTTCAGACAAAAGCTTCAGTTAACTCCTCCTATCAAATCACTTGTTGCCATGTAATCAGTCGCGACTGCGTATTGCTACCGGGAGGTGTATCTTTCTGGGACTTCAATGATTATTTAAAAAATTTACAAATTATGACTGAAAAACACCCGTTTTTATATATTTTTTTATTTTAAGGTTTTTATATTTTACACATATGCCACAGAAGTAATTTGTAGTAATTTCTACTAAAAAATACGATATTTGTGTTTTTATCACTTTGATTACTAGATTTTTGACATTTTCCGCCAGTCGCAAGCGCGCTTCTGCCTGGGGGGGTTGTGTTGCTTGCGGCTGCGGAGAACTCTCAATTTATGACTGAAAATGCTCATATCTTTAAAAGAAATTTTTCCAGCAATTCTTTTAATTTATTTTAAATTTAGGGATGAGAAATATTTAGCATAATTATAGTAAAATTATGCTTATTACGATGGATAAACTGCCTTTGTTGAGTAGGAGTTTTACATGTATTTAAAAGCTCTGCTCAATGCATATAAAGATTACTTAACTTTATTCATCCGGCATGCGCACATCCCTTCCCAAATTATTTTGTTGAGTTTTTTCTGCGTTTGTTGCCTTTTTAAGTTAAAAGAGGGGAAATGATAGAACAAAATTTATGAAATTGGGCAACGAGGTGCGCAGAACCCTTCAAATTATTTGTGTCACGGCGTTTGAAAACTTCTATACCTCCAGAGTCTCAATCTCACACGACCCCTCCGGCGAGCCACCCCCTGGTCTTTAGCATCAGGGTACTGCCTAATGAGATGGTTTTTTATGGCTTTGTCAATATATCCGTGTGAGTGCAAATTTTAATTTTTCACTTGTGAAAACGAAATTGGCTTCTTCGGGCAACCAGCGGAGGGTTCGCATAATAACAAGAAGAACACGTTCTGTGAATACGTGAATATGTAGATTGTCTTCAACAACCTTCATAGCAAAGTCTAATCAAAATCTACTACAATAAATTTTAAATTTGTTATTTTATACAAGTATACCTAATCTAAAAATTACATAATTACATTCCAACAAAATCATTTAACAACACCAAACCAATCTCAACTTGTAGAAGAACCTGAATTACTACATTAAAAAATTCCGCAAGTCTTAAAATAGAAATTAGACTTTTCAATTAAAACAAAATCCCATTAATTAAAGCCAACAGATCAAGAAAGACAAAAAAAGTATATAAAGTGCATTGTAAACAATTTGAAAAGTCATTTTATAGGAAAATTTTCAAAGTAACCAAATAGAAAATTTCATTCGTTTCTACTCTCCATAATTTTCTGTATGTCTCAAGTAGTCTAAGTGCAGTTAAATGAGTTGAAAAGTTCCCATCAATTATTTCGGTATGATGCCTGAAAATTGGTAGAAAGTTTCTATCAAGTAAATACTAACTTTTGCAAACAAATAAAAAAAAAAGGAATAAACAAAAAATGAAAACACTAAAGAAAATGTTAGTTGGAGTTGGAAATTTCTAGTTATGTTTTTGTTGATAATGAGTCAGACCTTGAGTCTATCTATGTACATCTATATCTATAAAAATCTCGTGTCACAGTGTTTGTTACCGAACTCCTCCGAAACGGGTTGACCGATTTTTATGAAATTTTTTGTGCATATTTGGTAGGTCTGAGAATAGGTCGTAGGCTATTTTTTATACCTGTAACCAAAAGAAATAGCTAAAAAATCTAAAAAATTGATAATTTTAGGAATTTTTACTTCATTTTAGTTTCAATAGCTTCATGGCCTACCAATTGGTTGACAGCTTCGTAAATGTAAAATTGTTATTAAATTGAATCATTCCATTTGGGGTAAACTACACTATCCATCTCTTTTCCATCATATCGGCCTTGAAACTGTTTTTTTAGGCACGGGGTCGCCGGGGTAAGTGTATGTTTATTCCTCCCTTTTGAATCTCAAAATTTTTCAGTCTCCCATTCCATGACACTAATACAAGGATAACGTCGTTTTTGTGGGCTTTCGAAACACGTTACGTTTGAATGACTTGCTGACGTTAATACACTGCGCATGACTTGCTTCGTACAAAACTACATAAACGTTGCAATCGTTATATACAAAGTGAGGGCAGAAAAGTGAGTCCATTCCATAGTGTAATACCGACCTCATATTCAAAACGGTGTAATGTGATGGATGAGTGATGTAGTTTACCTCATTTAATGACAATTTCCAATTTACGCAGCTGTCAAACAATAGGTAGGCCATGGCGATATTGAAAATAAACTGTTAAGAATCATCAAATTCCATCAATTTAATTTTAAGTTCTTATTAACAAATAACAAATAACAAATAAATAAACAAAAGCAGATTCCAAGATCAGACGTTTCAGCAGATCACCAGGCAGAGATAATTAAAAAGGTTCGAAGGCAACAACGTTCTATGGCATCACTCACCCGAGTTCTACAAGACTACAAAGACAACGCTCCAGGAAGACATTCGCGAGTTTACTATGAACTCAAAATTCAGGTGATCAACAAGAGCTTTGACGAAATTACAGAGACTGATCGGCAAATTTGGGAAGAAACTACAGAGCCTCCCCTCAACTACATCAGGGAGTTGTATGATGACCTCTACGATTGGGTGCAGGAGACTCTTGTAGAATTGCATGAGAACCTCGACACAAGAGGAACAGAAACCCAGAACACACAACAACCACTCAATCAAATCAAATTGCCACGAGTAACCTTGCCGATTTTCGATGGTGATTACACTAAATGGACACAATTCCATGATCTTTTTAATCAGATGATTCACACGAAGGCAATAAGTCAGACGGAAAAGATGTTTTACCTCACCAGCAATCTAAGTGGGGAAGCCAGAACACTGGTCAAGCATCTTCCGTTATCAGAAGCCAATTATACCACAGCATGGGATATTTTAAACAATCGGTACAATAATCAGAGACTATTGTGCACAGCATTGCTCAACAAACTGTGGGATCAACCAGGCACGCAGAACCAATCTGCCAAATCCATCAAAAGTCTTCATGATGTGACGAATGAGTGTATATTTGCTTTGGAAAACATAGGAGTATCCACTGCAACCTGGGATCCGATCTTGATACACCTGCTCATCAAAAAATTAGACAAAACAACTCATGCGTTATTTGAGGACTCATTAGATTCACCTAGAACTACGCCAACCATGAAGGCACTATTGGATTTCCTAGAGAAGAGATTTCAAACGCTAGAAACTCTTGGGAAAGAAACACACACATCAGGACAAGGGTCCAACAGGAGATCAGCAACGCATTCACAAACTGCCCTGACCTCCACAACTAAGGCAATCAATTGCATATTATGCAAAGACAAAGTCCATCCGCTATACACCTGCCCACAGTTTTTAGCTCAAACAATTACGAATCGACGAAACACGCTAAGAAAACATCACCTATGTTTCAACTGTCTAAGGGCCGGTCACGCAGTAGCAAATTGCGCACTGCGAAGCTGCACCAAGTGCTCAGAGAAACACAACTCCTTGGTGCACATAGATGGCGCTCCGAAATCACCCATGAGCTCGAAGATAATGGCGCAAGAAAAACAATCTACACAGCCCAGCAGCACCCAGACTCCGCAAAACTCAACTTCATTGACAACTCAAACCGAAAAAACAAAGCGAAGATATGTGGTGCTCGGCACAGCAGTCATCGAAGTAAGCAATGACAAAGGCGAGCGTGTGCAATGTCGAGCCATTTTGGACTCAGGCTCACAACTTAATTTCATCACTAAAGAACTATCTAAACGGCTGAACCTACACCATATTCCAGAAGTGATGTATGTGAATGGAGTCTGCAAAATCCGACAGAAGACGCAGCATCGGGTGAATCTACAGTTGCACTCCAGAATCAACAATTACTCAACACAATTAGAAACGTTTGTCCTTCAGAGCATTACATCCAATCAACCAGATCATCATATCAACAAGAGAAGCTGGTGTATCCCAAATAATATTCAGTTGGCTGATGCGAAATTCGATGAACCTGGTACCATCGACCTACTAATCGGAGCTGAAATCTTTCTTGACTTACTAGCAGTGGGACAAATAAAACTTGGCAAGGGATTGCCTACACTTCAAAACACTGTTTTTGGATGGATCGTAGCAGGGCCTATACAAGACAACATGACATCCTACGCCTTATGTGGTATTTGCAGTGAGGACGAGAGAACGGAGCAACAACTGGAAAGATTTTGGAAATTAGAGGAAGTTGACTCAGCAGATGAAGGCCTCGGACTAACAAGAGGCGAACAGAGATGTGTAGATCATTTCAATCAAAATGTCACACGCACAACTTCTGGAAAATTCAGAGTAAAACTTCCTTTCTCGCAAGATCCAAATGCTCTAGGTGAATCAAAGGAAATCGCATTGCAACGATTTTATTCGCTAGAAAGGAGGCTTGGTCGTCAACCCGATGTCAAACAGCAGTACATTAATTTCATGAGAGAGTATGAGGCTTTGGGGCACATGACAGCAGTAGATCCCAAAGACATAGGAGTTCCACATTACTTCTTGCCACACCATTGCGTCACCAAGCTTGATAGCAGTACAACTAAGTTGCGTGTTGTGTTTGACGCTTCAGCCAAAACAACCTCAAACTTGTCACTAAATGATGTTCTTCAAAAGGGTCCGACAATCCAGGACGAACTATTCTCAATCCTCATAAGGTTCAGATTCCCACGTTTCGTTTTTACTGCAGATATAGAAAAGATGTATCGGCAGGTGGAGGTCACGAAAGAAGACCAGCAATATCAGCTAATTATCTGGAGAGAAGATCCACAACAACCATTAAAATTCTTCAAGTTATGCACGGTTACTTACGGACTAACCTCAGCTCCCTTTCTCGCTACCAAGTGTTTGGAACATCTGGCTAAAGAAGGATCCATAACCCATCCACTAGGATCCAAAGTGTTAAGAAAAGATTTTTATGTGGACGATGTAATGACGGGAGCAGACAGCCTAATTGAATTATTAGACATTCAAACCCAGCTAAAACAACTACTCCTGTGCGGAGGTTTCAATCTTCGCAAATGGTGCGGAAATCATCCACAATTACTACAAATCATCCCCAGGGAAGATGTCGAGCTCGAATTGAACTTCGATAAACCAACAGATGAATCCGTAAAGACCCTAGGATTAACTTGGCAGCCGAAAGCAGATATCTTTTTAATAAAGACAAATTGGAAAGACACGCGAAAGGTCACAAAAAGAACAGCACTTTCTGACATTTCTCATATCTTCGATCCACTTGGATTCATGAGTCCTGTTACTATAATAGCCAAGCTTTTCATCAGAAAACTTTGGGCTCAAAAACTGGACTGGGATGCATCACTACCTATGGATTTGCACACCAGCTGGCTCAAATTTCGAGAAGATTTGAAGTGTCTTAATGACATTCAATTCCCAAGGCACATATCATCAGACGCAAAATATAAACAAATGCAAATACACGCTTTTGCAGACGCATCCGAAACAGCATACGGGGCTGCCGTATACATCAGGACAACACATGAAGATGGCATCATTTCGGTGCGACTACTTTGCGCCAAATCAAAGGTAGCTCCACTGAAGACAACGACCATTCCACGACTGGAGCTGTGTGCCGCAAAATTAGCAGCTCAGTTAGTTCAGCGAATTCGGAAAGATGTTGACTTATCTCATGCCAAGGCCTTCCTATGGACAGACTCCGAAATCACACTGGCTTGGATAAAATCAGAATCATCATCATATCACACATTTGTTGCTAATCGCGTTGCCGCCATACAAAGATTGACCAGCCCAGATCAATGGAGGCATGTAGGATCCAAGGACAACCCTGCGGATATCGTCTCTAGAGGTATGGCACCTTCCAAACTCGTAAAATGCAACGTATGGTTTTACGGGCCTCTATTCTTACATGGCCCGGAAAGAATCTGGCCACAGCAGCCAACCAACACTGACACGGATGCAGAAAAGAAAAAACAAAAACCAGTTGTGCTAACATCAACAAAGGAAGCATCATGGATGACCACCATCAACCACGGCAATTGTTACCAGAAACTCTTGAGGATTGTCGCATACATGATTCGCTTTGTTAATAGTTCGAGAAAACAAGAAAGGGCTCCATCGCTCATTTTAACAGCCAAGGAACTAGACAGAGCGCTCACAGCAATAGTTTCCCAGGTCCAGAAAGAAGGTTTCCAAGACGAGATGCATCAACTGCAACAAAACCACTCTGTAAACGTCAACAGCGCACTAAAAAGCCTATGTCCATTTTTCGACGAAAGAAAAATCATTCGCGTAGGGGGTCGATTACAGAACTCTGAATTATCATACGACGCCAAACATCCGATGTTACTGCCATACTCTCATCCAGTGACAACACTTATTATGAACGATTTCCACGTTAGAAACATGCACATCGGCCCACAAGGACTGCTCGCAATTGCCCGACAGCGATATTGGCCAATTAAGGGAAAAAACATCGCAAGATCAATAGTGAAGCACTGTATGCGATGTAACAAGGTCAGACCCAAACTGATGACACAACTCATGGGTAACCTACCAGCACCTAGAGTCCAACCAGGCAGACCATTTGTCAACACAGGAGTTGACTTCTGCGGTCCGATCCAAACACACTACAAATTAAGAGGAAAGCGGCCGCAAAAGACCTATATAGCGGTTTTCTGCTGCTTTGCCTCCAAAGCAATACACCTTGAGGTCGCCAGTGATCTCACTACAGAGGGCTTCTTGGGAGCGCTGAAACGCTTCATAGCCAGGAGAGGAAATTGTCGTACCATCTATTGCGACAATGCGACCAATTTCGTGGGCGCAAAAAACCAGCTGTTAGAATTGCGGCAATCCATCCATGATAAGGAAGCACATACGAAAATTTCCACGTTCTGCCAAGCTAGAGGAACCGATTTCCAGTTCATTCCTCCAAGAGCTCCACATTTTGGCGGCCTATGGGAAGCCGCTGTAAAATCGGCAAAATCTTTGCTCCAAAGAACAGTATCATCAGCCGACCTCACATTTGAAGAACTGTCGACGCTCGTTGCAGAAATTGAAGCCATTCTCAATTCAAGGCCTCTAACGCCATTATCCTCCGATCCAAATGAACTCACAGCTCTAACTCCAGGACATTTTCTAATCGGAGAACCACTAACTGCTACCGTTGATCCAGAAGCCGCTCCGCAACCTATCAGTTTAATCCGACGATGGAAATTGGTTTCACATGTAAAACATGAGTTCTGGAGGAGATGGTCAACTGAATATCTCTGCGAGCTTCAACAACGACACAAATGGAAAGAGCACAGTAAAAATGCCCAACCAGGAATGATGGTTCTCATCAAAGACGACAACTTGCCACCGCTCAAGTGGCAGCTCGGGAGAATTGAGAAAACCATACAGGGAGATGACGGACTAGTTCGAGTTGCAGATATTCGAACGACATCCGGAGTATTGAGACGTCCCATTCATAAGTTAGCTCCTCTTCCAATTGAAAAATTGGAAGATTGCAGCAATCCTAATCGACCTGAAGCTCCATTGGATCACCATGATCCAGATGACGAGAGACCGCCTAAGACAAAGAAGTTGAGAACATCTACCAGCTCAGCATTGCTAAGCACTTTACTACTCACCTGCTTCGTTCTGCCCATATTTGGAAAGCCGTCATTTCAAGTCAGCCCCTTCAGTTCACAACCAGGAATATATTTTGAGAACCTAGGCGCAGCAAACCTAGTCAGCAATGAATGGTCTCTTATTGTCTATTACAATATGGAGAATTATTGGAAGGAAGCTGATGCAATCAGTAATAGCATAGCTCGCCTAAACCAACTTTGCAACCTACTCAAAGATAGAAGCCATTGTAACATCATTACACATCAATTCACCATGCTAAAGGACGACATTGTCACAGGCGATCAGCTGTTTCAGATGACATCACCGTCTAGAACCAAAAGAGCTGCACTCAACATTATTGGAAACATGGCCTCCGCATTATTCGGAGTTCTTGATTCAGAATATGCTGAACATATGACCACCACAATAGAACACATCAAGAACAACGAAGATCATCTGTTGGATTTAATAAAAAACCAAACATCTATCATAGACTCCACTTTGAATGTCATGAAACACGATCAGGAAGCTACAGCAAATCAACTAGCAGCTATAGTTAACCAAATAAGAAACATAAACCATCGAATAAACAATATTTCCGAGGAGTTTTACCAGCAGAGGGTAGCAGAAACATTCTCTACTCTAGCAGTGCAGACTACCCTGATGACAACAAGGTATCAACGGGCTCAATCAGCAATTCTGAATGTCCTGACTGACACTCACCACGGCAAAATAAATCCGCTGCTGATATCTCCACGACAATTAAGACAAGAATTAAACACTATAAAGGATCACTTGCCATCAACGCTCAGATTGCCTACGCGTCCAAACAACATTCTTCAGCTCTACAGGCTCATGAATGTCGAAGGTCGAGTGACTAAGAAATATGTGATATTTCGAATAAAGCTCCCGCTATTTGCGTTTGAGGAATTCGAACTCTATCGCATCATACCAATTCCAGTAGTTATCAAGGCCACCTTCCTAGCCATAAAACCATCATCTGAATTCTTGGTCATCAATCTTCACAAAGACAAATATTATCCACTCAGTAGCCAGGAATTCCATTTATGCGAAACTATCGGCGAGTCAGAGCATATGTGCTTTCAACGGCATCCAATATACAGGCGAGGTGCCAACATAAGTTCCTGTGAACTGAATTTCTTCATATACTCCCAGCCGTCCAAAGGTTGTAACCTAATCAACGCAGAAGATTTGCCGAAGTGGATTCAACTTTATAATCCAAACAAATGGATTTATTCCATGAGAACAAGCACCACCATCACAATCGTATGTGGCAGTGACACTAAGCAACAAGTGCTTCAAGGTACAGGGATCTTGAGCATTGAAAATGACTGTGAGATCAGACATGATCATCTGGCTTTGCAGTCCCATAACAACTATCCAAAGACAATCAGATCATCATTCAATCCCACTAAAAATCTCACGGAATTCATATATCCGAGAGATTCAAACCATACCGACAAGCTGCAACCACCTATGGCGGATCATCACCATCAGGACGAACTGGAAATCCTACAGAAGCAAGTTCACCAGCTCAAGGAGAACGAGATTCTACCACACCACATCAATACCAACCATACGCATCAACTGACGCTGGGCTACGCAGCACTTTTAATAGCCCTGGCGATTGCAGCATATCAACTGTACAGATGTAGCACAAGGCGACGTCCCTCCAATGGACATGGACCAATCCCAGCTCCTCGAACATCAACTTGCAGACAATTCGACATAGATCCGGAGCTCATCAGCGAAGATCATTGCCCAGTACCTGGCCAAGGCGGCGGAGGATGTTAAGAATCATCAAATTCCATCAATTTAATTTTAAGTTCTTATTAACAAATAAATTATCAAATTTATATTCATTTTGCTGAAATTGTCAAGTCCATATTTTTATCTTATTTTTTGTCTCTAAAAGAATTTAAAATCTCATTTAAAATGTCACATAAGCACAATGCATAAAATTTTCAATTATCTCGAACGGTAACATGATGCCTCAACGGGTAAAATTTCACTTTAAAAACTGTTTGTATGAAAATCTTCTTCAATCGAAAATTGCAACTTAGCATTTATTTGTAAGACAATTGTCTGCTAAAGGAAGAGTTAATTTATTTTTTGTTGTTTTGTTTATTATTGTCATAAGTATAAAAGAAATTGTTTTAAAATAAAGAATTTAGTCGAAGCAATTCAGACGTGTGAGACAGAAGTGGCTGCAGAGCTACTTCTTTTTTCTATCATACAGCTACACTTGTGTTTAGGTGTTACACCTATTACACAGCGCATCAAATATCACGGTGTTACACCCTGATCTACCCATTTAATAGCGGAGAAGCAAAAGAGTTTCTTCGCTCTACAAAAACATAAACTGAAATACTTTATAATCTTACTAATATTATAAACGTGAATGTTTGTATGTATGTTTGTTACTCTTTCACGCAAAAACTACTGAATGGATTTTAATGAAACTTTACAATAATATAGCTCATATATCAGAATAACATATAGGCTATAATTTATAAAAAAATTCAAAATGGCCGTGCCAATATGGCCGACGAATTTGCCAATTGTGTTCCGATTCCAATGAAAATCGAAATCTGGGGGATTTTAAGGTTGCAAATAACGAATTTATGATCAAAACTTATAAATTCAAAATGGCCGTGCCAATATGGCCGACGAATTTGCCAATTGTGTTCCGATTCCAATGAAAATCGAAATCTGGGGGATTTTAAGGTTGCAAATAACGAATTTATGATCAAAACTTATAAATTCAAAATGGCGGACGAATTTTTCCAATTGTATTCCGATTCCAATGAAAGTGAATATCTAGGGGTTTTTAAGGTTGCAAATAACGAATTTATGATCAAAACTTATAAATTCCAAATGGCCGCGCCAATATGGCCGACGAATTTTTCCAATTGTATTCCGATTGCAATGAAAGTAAATATCTAGGGGTTTTTAAGGTTGCAAATAACGAATTTATGATCAAAACTTATAAATTCAAAATGGCGGCCGAATTTTTCCAATTGTATTCCGATTCCAATGAAAGTGAATATCTAGGGGTTTTTAAGGTTGCAAATAACGAATTTATGATCAAAACTTATAAATTCCAAATGGCCGCGCCAATATGGCCGACGAATTTTTCCAATTGTATTCCGATTCCAATGAAAGTGAATATCTAGGGGTTTTTAAGGTTGCAAATAACGAATTTATGATCAAAACTTATAAATTCCAAATGGCCGCGCCAATATGGCCGACGAATTTTTCCAATTGTATTCCGATTGCAATGAAAATCGGTATCTGGGGGCTTTTAGGGCAAACAACGAATTTATGATCAAAGCTTATAAATTCAAAATTGCGGGTCCAATATGACGCACGAATTTTCCCAAGCCACATTCTGAAATGTAGTAAATTTCTAAAATTCCCTCTAACCAGTATAGAAACAGTAAAAACGGTAGAAAGAGTCGAAGTTTGCAAATTTGTGCGCCCCTATATTGTCATCACGAGGTTAAACGATGTCATCTATCGCTTCCAAAAAGTTCGATCGGAAAAAACGGGACCTGGAGGAAGCTGTGTTCGGGACGAATACTGAGTAAGAAGGGAGCAGTGTAACGGCTAACCGAAAAGAGAAAGTTAAAATTCCAATTCACCGAGAAGTTATATGTTTAGATGCATCTACTTGAATACATAACGCTGTTCTAATTGAATCACCGATAAGATTGGGAAGAGGCAATTTTTTCCAGATTTATTGTTTTTTCATTATACTTTTTTTCCTACCGCGTACAACGCACACATAATTTTTTTTCCGATAGGTGGTGCTCAACCTCGAATTTTAATAAATTTGAAGCATATTTTTTATAGGTAACTCTAAATTCTTTTATGTACCCATAACCATGCTTCATTATAACCATTTCCTATCCCGGAGTATGCCCACATAATTTTTTTTTATTAAAAGGCGTTGCAACGCACGCGGGTTTTTGCTAGTACAATATATATAGCATACTCAATATACCGTTAGATCCGTGGCGGCCGTCTCAACAGGGCGGACTACCACTTTCTTCACAACCCCCTCATGACATGGGTATCAAATGAAAGAGTATGATAAGTAGAAAACCATAAGCAATGTAGTATACTCAATATACCGTTAGATCTATGGCAAGACCCATGTACCCGTTCTTTAACGCACTTCACCTGTGAAAAATTCATATCTCGAAAAATACCAAGACAATGAATGGTTTTTATTGGCTACTATTGGCTTATGGGTGCAGCGAGGCGTACCGGGTCCCAGCTAGTGTTTCTATAAATTTTGCATCTTTTTGCAATATTTTCGTTTTCTTATGTGGGGCAAAGGACGGAAACAGTTGCCCTCCAGAGGACTCTGTTTTGTGCTGCGACAGCTCTCTGCTCCGTCCAGGGTCTCCCAGTTATTGTAGCCTCTACTAATAAGGTTTTCTTCCACCTTTTAGGATTACCAACTTGACGTTCTTACGAATTCCAGTCAAGGACATGTTAGGCTAGTTTAACTTTCTCCCGTTGCTAGATTGGGTCAAAAGGTTTAGTTTAACAATAAGGTGTTAAACAGAGCATATTCAAAAGCAAATTAATGATACATTGTTTAGATAATAAATTCGAAGGTGAATACGGAATTATAAATTCAATATCACAAACCATGAAGAATATATCAACCATTAAATGGAGTGTATTTACCGATCTATAAAATATCCTCACATTATCCCTCTTCAAATTTAATTAAACTGACAATATAGCTCCATTGAAGTACCCACCATACACACATATAGTATATGTAGGTACATGTATCAGCATGTGCATATTGTTCGTTTATCTAAATCCTAGAACTGTTTTCGAAAACGTAAAAGCTTTTAACGTTAAGCGTTAACAGCTTCATCTACGTTATCCTGTCAGCAATGCGCGAGGAAAACATTTCTGATGGTAGACATAGAGTTTAGCGAATTGCATTAATGATAGTTTAGTGGTTATATGCATTACCCTATTTATCTATCACTATATGTGTTTAGTTGCATTAAAATAGGCTTTCTCTGTTCAATATTACGCATATACATACATATATTTATATACAACCACATTGTATAGATTTTGTCTCAAATCGCATAATGCACAAGGATGTTGAAAGCTTGCAATTTCACTCTGTAGTTCATTTGTAGTCTAGTCCTTGGTGTGCGCGATAGAGCTTTGAAAATTTAATCAAATTCCGTTTATTTAAATGAAAATTAAATATTTATCCATAGGGGATTTTCGGAGGAAAATTAACGTTGAATAAACCTCAATTCAAAATGTTCCAACGTATATTTCCTTGTATTAAATTCATTTATGCACCTGATGTTATCCATGCCATATACCCATTCCCATACCCCCCTCTACCTACCATCAGAAATGCGAGTGTGAAATTGCATATGGGCCATGCCATCTAGTATGTATATATCAACTCACCTCATATTTGTGCAGCCACAAAAAAAAAACTATGTGAATGCACCATATCCATTGTCCTGATAAAATTTTTGTGCATGCGTTTTTAATTTTGTGTTAAAGGATAAATATTTACTTGTATACACAACAGAAAAGTGGGTTTTGTGATTTGTTGTGTGATCTCTGGGTTAGTAGAGAAAAAAATATTGTACAATGGAAACTGGAATCGAAATCTAAAATATTTCATGGAAAAAAATAAAATCGTTATATTGTTATTGCTCCAGCTAGGATATGGGAACAGCCTATGTACCTTTCGAAATCAAGCTAAGAATGAAATTACTGAAGTTATTGGTAAAAATTATAAATAGAACTTAATTAAATGTAAAAAACGGTGGGACACTTTTCACCTATATTCTTAATTTATTAAAACTGGAACTTTTCGTATTTAAGTAAATTATATTTCTAAATTTTACCAATAACTTCAATTTCTTCATTCCTATTTTAACAGTAACTTCAATTCCATTCTTAGCTTGATTTCGAAAGGTAGGCTGTTCCCATGTCCCAGCCAAACTATACATTCAAAATTATTTTTTACTTTTTAGTTCCTTTTAAAATAAAAGCGTATTTTTTATTTTTTATAAAATATATATTTTTATTTTCTATTTTTTAGTCTATTATATGTTTTCCACCATTTAGTGGTTCACCGCTTAGATTTAGAATGACGTCACACAGGCTATTGTATTATAATCGTCATACCCTTTCATTTGTTACCGACCCTGAGGTGTTTGTAAAAAAAAGTTAATTCAAAATGGCGAGAATTTGGAACGCCACACAACTAATTGTATTCCACCTATTATGCCCTAACATTTTATACCCCCATGTCAATGGTACGAGGAAAACAATTGCAAAAATCTGGCGCCATTTTGGGCCGCCATCTTGATTTTGAACAAAATGGTCGGATTGCATTGTTAAGCGAACTATGTGTATGTGCAAAATTTAAAGTTGATTAGTTATATTTTCTACTTTTTAGTCTATTATAAGATAGACGCCTTTCTGTGAGCTAATTTTGTTCTATCAGTTATACCCATATACACATTCATTCGATACCCACGTCGAGGATCACAAATGTAAAAATCGGTAGCCATCTTGGAAGCGCCAACTTTTTTTTTTACAAAATGGCCAGATTGCATTGTCAAGCAAACTACCCATATATGCAGGATTTGAAGTTGATGGGTTGTAAGAAAGTGGGTCAAAATCAAGTTGCAAGATTTGTTTACATACAAGTTACAGGTGAAGCTTATAAGAGACTAAGCTAAACAGAGACAGAAAGAGAGAGTTGCGCAACCGACTGTGCACTTGCTTGCTCATTTGTTAGGCTGCTTGAATCTCAATACTTACACGCACACACATAGCGCATTCGTATGCTCGTTTGTAGGCTGCGAGGCTGCAAACCTTCCAGAGTCGAGTCCGTACCTTCGAATGCGTAGTGTCTACTTTAAAGATTGAAACACCTCCTCGATTAACATTGCGAGGTACGAGGGTCGAAGGCATTATGACAACTACCAATATGAAGGCATATGAGCTCTCTTTTGCATTACCATTTATTTCAATAAGACGGCATAAGCATCTATTCTCGATAATAAACAACGGAAAAAGTGTGCATGTTCCTTAAAGCTCTCATACATGGCAAAAGTGCAAAGTGTTAGTCGCTAAGCTTTTTATAGCAAATCACCCATGAAATCACAGCAATATTTACAGATCGCTCAACTTCACCTGGGGATATGGCAAAGGCCGACGAGCACCTTTTCCTGGCTCTATACCAATGTGCTGCACATGAAGCCAACCTGAACAAACATCTCTGCATTTTTGAAAGCGTCAACGAATCCTCAAATCAGACATGTCCACTCTTCCTTCCACCAGAGGAGCTTCGATTTTGCCGAAACACGACTGGTTGTCGCTTGCTGCAAAGCAGGGATCTACTACGGTCCCTAAGACCTGTGCCATGGAACAAACCCACATCGAAGAAATCATGATGATCACAATTTTGGTTTCGACGAAAATCCTGTGAAGGCGAAATTCTTGTGACACCTCTGTTATGTCGTTTGTTACTTTATGCTGCAATGTCTAGCAGTAGGCTTGCTAGGGGCGGAGGGGGAATGGGTTCTAATTGTTCATAGGGGGGGATTGGTGATGAGGACGGTAGTAATGAACCCTCCGTTTGAACTAGTGGATGTTGTAGGAACTCGGAAATACTGACTTCGAGAGATTATTCCACAGTCTATTGGTTTTGGGCACAGCGATCTGCCTAATTTATTTCTTTTGAATCCTAATGGTCTTATACAATGGAGGACCCATCTAATCAAAGATACAATAGCGTTAAAAGAATCGATGCGTCCCTTTATAAGCTTTGATTTCACTATGTCTATACTATACCTGAACTAATGACTTTTAAGACTGCTTGGCATCTTTCAGCGCCTACTTATCTACCATAAGAGGAATAATAATGGATTTTATGTCGTTTAATTTGTTGTTACAGAAGTGCAAGTTAGATCATTTCAAATGGGGGTAAATTATATTTAAGGTAAGCATATAAAATGTGGCACTATATGATCCACCGTATTCCACAAACTATAAGATAAAAAAACAAAACATATCTGTCGCCATGACAATAGTCATAATAATCAATTATCCTAAACTTTTGCTTTAACCTAGCTCATAATTAAACGCAATCTATTAAAACTGAATATAAATTTGCTTAGTTCCTTCTCTCGGAAATTTTCATCTTCTATATCTCCAACCAGTTTTCAAAATAACAATAACATAAAAAGTACTTTGTAATAGCTACACTAAATTAAATTTCTCTGAAATTATTAAAGAAATCGCAATTAATTCGCATGGAGTAAAGCAACGACTTTAATCATTCTCTTTTATCACTTAAAATACCCTTGAAAACTAATTCCGACATAGTTATATACGAGCTGCTTTCCCGTATAAGCCCTATATTCCATTAGATGCCTATTTTCAAAGGATCGCTCCCCAGGATTGGTGCGGCATTTTCTTCTCTTTCACTCGGTTCGTTATACACCCATCAACATCAAGTCAAATGACGACGATCTATACAAACACTTTTGAAGTACTTTTGAGTCCCCATCTCAACCCGAAATGACAATGTGGAGCTCAAGTCATGAATTTGTCACTAGGCGCTAACAATATGTCAGGACTCGTCTTCAAGAATGGTTATATCCATTCTACTACACTTCTCTTGGGCTGTTTAGAAATTGAGGGGAAAACTTGAAGGACATTTAAGGCTTCCTTCTTTTTCGTCGTGTTGTGCGAGAGGAAATGAATGAAGGGATTTCTAGCAATCATTGCTTGAAGGTCGAGACACAGTTTTCTTCTGTTTATTTTATTTTTATTTTATTTTATTTTTTGTTGTTGTTGTATCCTTAGGAAAAATATAGAACGAACAATCTTTTCTCCTTTTTTGAGCTGCACAAGGCTTTGGCCCTGGGCTCGTCTCATGTGATGAGATTAATTGAGCTACTTTCAAAGTGAGAGCTTTTTCGGTCTTAAGGAAATTGAACACCATTTTTCTTATAGAGCAAAAGAAGGCGCCAAATTGTATGAAAATATATATACAAGGATAAAAGAATCACGAAAGGATATTGCGATGAGAGAGAGTAAAAAAGAGATGTTTAAAGTCGTTGACTGTGATGAATCAATCTTTCAGCTTGGTTGACAATGAATATTTGGAATTTTATAAAGAAGGATTTTTACTTTATCTCTCTGGAATTGAGTTGCAAAAAGGGAATACCTGTATCAATAGGATCGAGATAAGGATGGGATATCTACGAACACGTTTACTGCCACGCCGAAGATTGTTGAAATTGAGCATCAATTTAGAATTGAGATGATGCCATCAGTCGAATTGCATCTTGATGTTGAACTGAAGTTTTTGTTTGGGGTGCTGAACTTAAACTGTAAAGCTAGTGTATAATATTTGAAAGCTGGTGCAGCCAGTTTGAAACATTAATTACTCTTGATTTGGTTAAATCCATATGATTTTTTTATGTGAAAGAGTAGAGCTCACTAAGGATGCTACTGTGCGTTGTCGAGTGTCTGACAATGAGGCTTGAAATTAGCAGAGTGCAACAAGAGCATAATTATTTAGCGAAAAACCGTCGCTCAGACCATAGACAGATAAACTTTCGGGTTGGTGAGTCATTGGAAATAATGAGAGCATATAGGCTTGAAGGGTTGCATGCAATCAATTAAATAGAGGGGTGAGTGATGACGACCTCCTAATATGCGTCAACCATCAAACGGGTTCACTCCGGTCAATGCGTCCTACAACGTAGTAGACAGTCCCTGATGTCCATCCGCGGTCTCCTGAATACCTACTGCTGGAAACAGGCAAAAAATGCCAGAAGTCAGTCACCGGTGGCAAACTCATCGCGCAAAAAGTAGTGAATGCGAACGAACAATTACAGACTTTTGGGAGATCTGCGAAGGTGGCTAGGCCGGCGCCCACAAAACCAGCGAGGGACCGTATGAAGGAAAAAGGTACGGTCTAGCAGCACCAGCTCGCTAGGAACCAGAGCGAGCATATGAAGGTAAGTTTCTTGTGCAATATGGAAGAATGAAAGAAAGAAATAAAAAAAAATTTTAAAAACCGACTTCAGAAAAAAACCCGCGATGCACAAAAAAGGATGAAATAATTGTTCTTAACAACATCAATCCAATAAGAATGGATCTAGAAAGAAGAATCACTTTTGAAGACGGTGCCAGGTAGTAGTTGACTTTGATTGCACTAACTCTTGCTTCGGCAATTGTTTACATTTCTTTGTTAGGCTTATGCCCTTAATATATCACCCACATGTGTTAGCACCGTCTTCAAAAGTGATTCTTCTTTCTAGATCCATTCTTATTGGATTGATGTTGTTAAGAACAATTATTTCATCCTTTTTTGTGCATCGCGGGTTTTTTTCTGAAGTCGGTTTTTAAAATTTTTTTTTATTTCGTGCTTTTTAGTCCATTCATTTTTTAATATTGCCTGTCATTGCAAGGAGCCTACGTTTTTACGACGCCACATAGCGAAGTGTATTCTACTTGTCACACCTTTTCATTTGATACCCATGTCTGGGGTCGGGGAGCGCAATTGCAAAATTTGATTGTAGATTGTATTGTCATGCGAACTATACGTATGTGCAAAATTTGCAGTTGATCGGTTATATGGAACTGGGTCAAAATCAAGTTGCAAGATTTGTTTACACTATACACACATACAGATCAAGATAATATAAGGCATATAAAAAGTTAAGTTGCCATTGATATCGGGGAAATTAAATGTAAACAATAAACTTCTTTGATTCTTCATCCACGTCATGGTATATTTATTTATTCGATATAAACAATAGTTTTTTGAGCTGCAAATTTCGCCATAATTTCGTTCTTATCGGCTTTTGTTCTGGAAGCAAATTTACAGACGCAATCACGTCGAAAACTTGTTTAATATGGAACAAAATTCCCCGAAGGAAATTAAAAAATAATTATTTTGTCGATATATAGAAAAAAAAGCGCCGCGAGCCCTTGGGATCGAACTCGCACCCCACAGATCCCACAGACAAGAATACTCGTCTCTAGCCCTTTGCGCTATGTCAAGTACTATCGGCCGCTGACCAATATGTTAATAAATCATTTCAGAAAAAATAAAAAGAGAAAAAGAAAAAAACCGGCTGCCCCGACCGGAATCGAACCTGAAACGCTGAATCGAAGATCCGACGCTCTACCCACTCCGCCATCGGCCCGCTGCCAGATTTACAACAATAAAGTAATTTGTTCGGTGCCCATGAAATGTTTAGGTTGAACTTTAACAGGTTGAATTTAACAGTTTTTTCTGCCTAACTTCGAACTCCGTTATCAGAATTTAGAAAAAATTTAACGGGACCACCGTGGGAAGCTCCCCCTTCAAATGAACCAAAAAAAAAGCAAAAAAGTTATTGGGTTACAAAGTTATGCGTGAACAGGACCACAAAATACCTACACGTCGAATTGAGTAACCTCCTCTTTTTTTGAAGTCGGTTAAAAAAAGCCCCAAGAAACGGTAGAGGCCGTTAACATAACGGCCCCAAAAGAAGAGTTCCGCCAGGACTAGAGTGGAGAATAAAAAGGCGAAGAAAACAATGAAGAAAAAGGGCAGGGAAACCTTAACCACTATCAAACGGCGCAAGATCTGCTAGCATATACAGAGAAGAAAATCGATGTCACAACGGCGTCTGGTTAGCGAGTAGCAGCGGAACGTCAGCGATATGTAAGTTCCGGAACTGAGTCATGGAAGATACCATGAGAAATCCCGAAAATGGTTCCATGCTGGCAAATGTAGGTGGAATACACGTCTGCAGCTATACGGCGCGTCTTTATCATAAGAGATACATATAAGGAAACGAAGAAAATTCTGAGCTAGGCCATCGTTAGAAGTAAATCCGAGCGCCGAAAAGGTTGTGCAGAAAAGCAGAATCGGACCGCGTGGCCGAGCCTAAAAGGCGGTCATGTCAGCGTTCAAGGGCAAGCGCTCTCCTGCGATTTCCTGCCCCTAGGGCTAAGTTGTCTGGAGAATTGACCGAAAGTGCTCGACGAACAGGCATCTCAGGGTCTTGCTGCTTGGTAGTATATGTGCAATCCTCCTTTTGAGGAGAGCCCAGTCCATTGGAGGAGTTCTTGAAGAAGAGCTTTTGTCGTCTAGCTGTCTCTGATACATTCTGAAGGCTCTCAAAGGTGGAGCGTCTCAGCTGTTTGTTGTAGCCCATACCAGTTCCATATACTTTTTAACATTACATGTCATTGCAGGGGAGCAGGGGAGCTCCTAATAAGCCTTCTAGAAGCATTATGAAAAAGCTTTTTAAAAAAGAAATATTCATGGACCGTCGATATCGAAAAGCTTTTATTTTTTTCATCTTTTGCAATTGCCTTTTTCTTTCCAAGCCCGAGAAGAGCTTTACCAAAGCAGTCTTCTTACCATGGTACAATAATTACAAGGTAAGCTCATAAGGGCCCCGTGACGTCACTCAGATCTTAGTTCACAAAGGAAAAAAGCTTTCTCGTGACGTCACTCAGATCTTTTGCCATATAAAAATGGTAGAAGCTTTTCAAGATGGAAACAGAGCTTTTCCTTACGAGCCTACCTTGTATTATTGTACCATGTCTTCTTACTACTTCCAAAGCTGCTTGTCCTCCGTATCGAACGAGAGCCGGGCTATTGAGTACGCTAATGTCATATTCTATGGTCAAGAAGATAATTGAGTTTTCTTTTTTTTTTCTATAAAATTTATGAAAGCTCCAGGAAAGCTCCCTTGAGAGAGCTCCAAGTAAGCTCCCCTATGCATCGCTCGCAATTTTTCCCACTGGGAGAATACAAGGGAGAAAGGATATTCTCATTACCCGGCATATTTTCCTTATTAAATAGTCTTCTTTCCTACACATGGTTCATTCCTTCATGGTAGTAGGAAGATCAGCACCTGAGTGAGCTCCGTGTCAGCTGTCGCCAGTTCGCATACCGAGTTGATGGAAGCGGTGAGCAGTCCGACTTCCAGGCCACAAGTCCCTGAAACTTAACTCCCCCATACACGGTAAAACTGGATGTACATCCAGATTTTCATCAAACCCACAAGCGCAACGGCCGACCGGCTCACAATCATAGTTTTGGCTGTAAATCCGCATTTCGATGTACATCCAATTTGACCGTTGGGCTTTTAGATTATTTGGTTTTCGTAGTAATCTGGAAAGAGGTGCGAATGTGGAGATCCGCAATGTTTAACCTCATGGGCAGATTGTTGTTATATCCTAGTTGTTGTATTATTTTCGTAATAATCTTGTTAAATTGCTAACTGGTTGGAAAAAAAATCTGTGGTTTTTTTAACTAACTGCTTATCTGCAAAATTGTAATTTTACAGGAGATTGAAATTTGTATCGTTATTTCAAAGCAATTATAAACGAGATAAGATGATATCAGCAAAAAAAACTTTGTTAATAATAGTAAATTCAATTGCAACAATTATAAGGTTTTGTGTACATTTTAATTCTGAATACTTTAGTATAAATAACTCAAAATCACAAATTTTGCAGATAAGCAGTTAGTTAAAAAAACCACAGAAATATAAACTGAAATAAATAACATAAGCTTTCCATACTGCAATATTTTTATTGTGACCTAAAACGTTTAAAATCTCCTTTCATCCCCAAACAAAAGCTCAGATGCTTTATTGTTATTAAATCATTGCAGATCATTTTTAAAACTACTAAAAACTTTCCTTTCCCTTATAATTTCCGCTTTTCTTCAGGCTCTTCTATCACTGATATCAAACAATTCTTCCTACTTCTTTTGTAGCATTCATCCCTTGGCAATGCTTAAGTGATTTACCGTATAAGGTTCACCATTGAGCTCACATAAAGTCCCCAAGAGTCCACCTCAGGTAAGGATATCATGCGAAAAATAACAAAAAAAAAAATGAATGCAGGAAAGAAAGGATAAAAATGTAGAAAAAAAAAGAATACGAACATATCCCGGCCATATTGAGCAGTCATCCGGAAAAATAAAAACGGAACAGAAAAAAATAAAGGAAAATCCTAACCCAATGGTCAAGGAAGTAACAATCGAGTCAGTATCCAACATAAAAGGCGAAGACCAACAAGACACGAAGCGGTAAGCAGAAAGGATATCGCATTGGGGGCAAAAAGTATTGAAGTACTGAAATTATCCTTGCAGGTAGACGTTATAAATCTTTCAGCCATACACGATGGAGTGCATGGGGGCCTCTTAATGGTTAAATGGACGAAATGGATTTTTTTGTGGATTGTCTGTATGCCAGGTTGTGTACTTAGTACATATCCTTCTATAGCAGTAGCAAGCACTTTACTCGATAAGGGCGCAAACATTTCTACCCGCAAATAGTCCTTCCTGTTATGTGTGCCCTTTTTTAAACTATCTCCACCAACAAAATCATATCCAACCTGCATTTGGAAGCGAAGTTTTGTTTGCTGGGAATAATTGATTTGTTGATATTTAAAAGGATTCCCCAATTACAAAGATTATTGTATTAACCTGTAAAAGGTAGTCGTTGCCCGCTCTTGTAGGGCTGCTTTTAAAAAATTCATTTCGAGCTTCGTTTTTCCTCAACGGAAAAATATTTTGATTCCTTGTAATTGACGTTAGACAGGACAATCAAATTTAACATGAAAAACGTAGGAAGTCACGCGATAGGGATCCTGTAGGATATTCTAACCTGTATAATTTTATTAATTTTTTGTGTTGTGGAATGATTTTAATTACAAACAAGATGGTTGTTAAGGAAGTTGTAATTTAAAAAAGGAAAACCCCAACTTGTTTAATTAGCATAAGACATTTTTGGGTAAAGGTAAAATTTAGGAACTTTAAAAGAATTATTAATATTTTAAGAATTGTAACCTACAATTATGAATAAATCCAGGTGCCATATGGTGCTTAATCTTAGGGGTGGTTACCATTCAAACTTTCAATTAATTTCGGCTATTTTTCACTGAACTTTAAAGCAATTATTTTTAATTTATTGGAAACATTATTCACTATATCGATAACTCTTTCTTCTATATACAAGGAAACATTTATACCAGAGTTCATAGATTATGAACTCCGACATCGCAAGTCATTCAATGGGCGAAGTCTTATTAAGCACAATAAGTCCACACTAGACCGCACAGTAAGCCCTCAATGGTCTTAAACAAATGATCTTCATCGTTGGCTAAAATCCTGCCTACACTATATTTTTCTCTTTTCATACTTCTCCAGAGTCTATCTGCAGTCTTAGAAACTTTTTCATGTTTAGTCCTATTACCATCTCTGGAATGCAAATCCCATACTCCAATACTGCAAAATATTTGGGGATGAACTTAGATGCAAAACTTAGGTGGAAAGAACATATAAAAAAGAAAAGAGAGGAACTCAACATCAAATTTAGAAAACTATACTGGCTTATTGGTAGAAGATCAGTTCTATCAATACACAATAAACTGCTTATATATAAACAGATATTAAGACCCGTGTGGACATACGGAATCCAACTGTGGGGGTGTGCCACTGAAAATAATATAGAAACTATCCAACGGTTCCAAAATAAAGTAATAAGAGGAATAGTGAATGCGCCATGGTATATAAGAAATACTGATCTCCATCGCGACCTTAAACTGAGCACTGTAGCAGAAACGATTGTGGAATACGCAGGAGCCCATGATCGAAAGCTGAGACAGCACATAAATCACGAGGCAGTGGAACTCACCAATACGAACGGACTAATTCGAAGATTGAAGCGCACCAAACCACATGATTTAATTGGTGGCACCTAAATGTTTTAAAAATTTAAAATAATTCTGTATAAAACTGTAATATTCTTTTCTTTTTGTCTTTTAATGTATGTTAAACTTAAACTACTCGTTAGTGTGAACTAGTTGTAGTTTTATGAAAATGTAAACATTTTATAACATTTCGATAAATAGAAAAAAAAAAAAAAATGTTTAGTCCGAAAAGGTTTCAAAAATTCTGTTCCTAACGAGAGAATGGGAAATCCAAAGAAAATGACCAACTAGTTTCAATGGTTGGTTTACAATATTTGCTCCCACTTTGACCAAATCTTCTGATGTCACTGTGACTGGATAAACTACTGAAGAGTTATCCTTTACCTCGTAGCCAAGAACGACAGCTTCTTTTGACAAATTTCACCAAGCTTGGGCTTTATAGAGATCAAGCAAAAATTTTTATGACAAACAATATGAATTTCGGCAGAAGCTCTCTTTAGGCTAGTATCTTTTACGTTGTAACAGCATAATGGCGCGATATAAATAGTGGGCGCCACTTATGCGAGGTGTTACCCCCTTAGCCACAAGCCCGGAAGAGCATGGCCAAGGAGCCAACACCAGACACAAGAAATAAAAAGAAAATCCGGAACTCCTACGCCGGCCACACGGAGTTGTCTAGCTCGCCGGAGGGGTCGTGGGGTGTGTGGCCGGGGCTTACCGCGGTTGGTTCACCACTTACCTGTGTCTGTGCAACTTTGACTTCCGTCCATCATTCTCCGGTCATCGCCTGTGCCTCGTCATGGCAGTTCGTTCCCCTGACAGCTATTAGTATAGAATACTATCAGCTTCAGGAGAATGCACTATTTAAGAACCCTGAAAAAGAGAATAAATCCGCCCCAACCATTCCACAAAGAAAAAATCTAATACACAGACATTTAATCAATCATTTAATATGCCTGTTTATTGCAGGACAAACAGTTAACACAACCAAACAATACAATGGATAACTGACACGTCACTATTTCAAGACAACAATCGCGGCCTTGTCAGATCTCAAATTCCAACGCTCAAATTAAAAAGAATTAATATACAATTAAATTATCATGAGTATATCTGTAAGAAGAACTGAAGAAAAGGAAAAACACGTCGTATTGGCGCCAGTACTCGTCGTTTTTTTACAATCGTTATCACCAACAACAGGTTCTCTTACCTGGAGAACAGAAAACAACAAAGAATAAACTAGTTCCGACAAGGAGCAAAACAAATTCACAAATAATTATAGATAAGATTATAACGTTAATATTACTACCATTAAAATTATTATTTTAGTAATAAATTTAAATTTAATAACTGAAAAATGTGTTATTTTATTGTGTGTAGTTTTTGTGTGTTTTTTTTTCTCTTGTAGCAGAACTGCGACTTAATTTTCTCGCCTTTGTCTACAAATGCACAGCAGTACGTCAAAACGATTTCTTCCACAGCCCTGCTGCAGGTTTTTTGCAAAATTATATTTAGGTAACTTCAACGACCGTGACAGCTTTTGGGACAATTTCCTTCGAATAGACTGCCCTTCTTTGCCACAAAGTTAAAAAGTTAAGCAACCACCACTTCCAGAGGCCGCAATCCTCATACTCGTACACACACGCCTAGTGCCTATGTGTTGACCAGATGCGCCACGGCACTTTGTATGCACACTTCACTGGAGATCAGTGGTTTTTCTCCACCACGAACTGCCTAAAAGGGTATGAGAATTTTGGGTTGTAAAATACCTGACCTTTCTTATAGCCGCTGAGGTTGCCGTTCGTGTTCCTGCGAATAGTGGCTCCTTCCCAACAAAAAAGCGTTATATATGCCTGGTCTTCTTCCCTTCTTGTATTTTGCTTCTTCAAACAAAATCTGTTCCTACTTTTTTATGTAATAACAGCACCACGTATTACATCTGCATCAAATCCCCGTGAGTATTTATTAACTGGACTGCATAAAAACTTCCGGCTATCCCCAATCTAGCTCACCAAAAAAACTTTTCTTTTTCTCCAGAAACAGGAACTCTTATTCAAACTGTCCTTTCACTTCCAAATTTATTTTTCGTCTCCCAGCCAGTCGTATGTTTTCAAAATGATTTTTTTATTTCTTAGTTAAATTTCAATTTTCCGAAAACTTTTTCCGGACCAAAAATTCCTACGTCAAAATTCGAACTCTCATTTTCTTTTTTTTTTCATTTCTCCCCGCCTACCTATTTGTTCCCAACCAACTACTCGATTTTCTTCTCCACAGTAATTTTTAGTCAAGTAGATATTTAGGCAAAACTGACCGTTACAACGTTGGAGTTTTGAACATCGTTACATCATTGTGTTACATCGGCTTAGCAGCCAGGAATATGTGTGTCCACCTGCCCCTGCTTAAGGCAGGAGACAAAGCTGGGGTTAACCATCCAGGCGGTAGTGTCATGTTCCTACTGGCCAAACTTACCAACCGTTTTGCATTATGATTGAGTCCAGATGGTAAGGTTTAAGGTACCTTAAGCGAAATTATATAAACAATTCACTGGTAACATAAGTGCCCGTAGGTGCGTCGAAAGGTGGCTATTATTCTATCAAGAAGTTCCTGGTCTCTAGCCCATCCTAAGAAAAGAGCCACCTATATCTTAACTCTCCTTCTCACCGCTTGACAGGCTTACTCATTACGTCACAGGACTTGATCAGCAATCTAGATGCTATTTCTCCTTAAATTTCGAATTTCTTAGGCTCGATTGTTTAAGGTGGATGATCTTCAGTGCAACTTTCATTATTCTCCACACCTACACTTGCCTCATTATCTAGTCCATGATGTTCTCCGGCATCAGCTATACCTCAGCGACTTTTTCCAACACAGTCCTGAACTCCGCAAATCTCGTGCATTTAAATAAAACACGTTTCACGAATCCTTGGCCGAACTGTGAAAGTGGACCCTAGCATTTTTCACGTCAAGTGTTATCATCGCTCAATTCCCACTCAAATCCATTGCGGCCCTTGTACCATAGTCACTATATTGGCAGTTGCCGTGTCGATCTAGCCTTACTGAAGCCGAATTGGCTTTCTGACTAGCCAATTTTACTTTCGCCTCTTGGGTATAATCTCTTATATATTACCAGCTCAAAAAGATGGTCCATAGTGTATAGATATGTTAGTCAGTAGGCCCACGCCCAGGGATACATTTAAAATTTAGGCGTCCGTAGACCTAAGAGTTTTTTCGCCCCTTTACATACCACTAGTGGGACAAGATTGATAATACTCGTACTATCTTCTTCTTCATTGACCGTGAGCTGGTGGTCCAAGTGGGACGTCCCCGCAACGGACACGCTGTTGTCGGTGCCGCTGAGTCTCGAACTCCATTCACCATTCGTTTTTTGGCGACGTCTCATTGCCGATTGCTGAATTCTCCAGTGTGCTGGGCGGTCTCACCAAAGAAGTTTACGTGTCAAGCACTATCAAAATTTTATCGCTACTATCATAGTGACTGTTCCGCCGAGTTAAACGCTCTCCTGCCTCCACGGCAATCTTATACCCGCAACACCAGATTAGCCCACTCGTCTCATTCCCTCCACCTGCAACTACCCCGTTCACGCTATGAATTCGTTTGTTAATAGAACAACTCGACTGTGGAATAATCTCTCGCAGTCAGTATTTCCGAGCTCCTACAACATCCAAGAGTTCAAACGCAGGGTTCATCACCACCTTCTTCAATACCCCCCGTACCTTTTAACCCTTAACCTATACCCCCCACCCCTCCCCCGTACTAAGCTTACTGCTAGACATTGCACCATGACGTGACAAATGACATGACGGACTAGTAGTGTAAATAATTTACGAGGGAATAATAAAATACAACCGTTAAAATTTTAGTCTATTTATTTGGAAAAGAGAGTTAAGCTATCACCGTCGTTGTTATCGCAAGAAGAAGTGTTTTGAGCAAGTCCTTTCTATTTTATATCAGGAGCTAGTGTTACCAGCTCCGGAATATTTTTCACATCCTCCGGCCGGGCGAGTAGAAGCATTCAGTTCTAGCGGGTACAAATGTTGAACAGCTCTTCTGGTGATGAATCCATTGGGCAATCGGATTTCACACGCGCGTATTTTACCATCGCGACCGGGGTAGGTATTAACAACCACGGCTGGTTTCCAGAAGAGTCCGGTAGTTACGTTGTCATGCATTAATACAATATCACCAACCTTAATGTTTGTGCCAAATCCAATTTTATTTAATGAATGGTGTGCTGACCGCAAGCTTTGAACATACTCAGTCTTGAAGCGTTTTGAAAATTTATTACTAAGCTGGAGTCGAATCTTCCACGCTGCTCGTATATCGGCATCAACTGGTTCTTCACTGTTGTTGACCGAAGTGAAAACGTAGTTTCCCACAAGAAAACTGTTCGGCGTTAGAGGTGAGAGATCCTCTGGGTCATCACTAACATAAGTGAGTGGTCTGCTATTAATCACCGCTTCGCTTCACAAAGAAGTGTCTCCAACTGATCCTTGTTTAGAACTGCCTTGCCTATAGTTATTTTAAGCACGTCCTTCACAACTTTAACCAGGCGCTCCCAGAAGCCGCCCCACCATGCAGCTCGCTCCACTATGAACTCCCACTGAATACCTTCTTTGCTAATAAAATCCTGAAGTTGACTACACTCAACTATTTTTCCTAATGGTCGAAGTTCTATACAAGCACGTTTAAATGTCCTAGCATTATCGGATAAAATTCTTTTCGGAGTACCTCTGCGTGCGAAGAAACGTCGAAATGCGAGAACGCAATCCTCAGTGTTCAAGCTCGAAACTAATTCTAAATGCACAGCACGTATGACAGCACAAGTCAAAATCATGAAATAGAATTTTTTCGTCTCCTTGTCTGCCTTTGAGTTTTTAGCATATATTGGTCCAGCAAAATCGATACCGATTGTTTCAAAAGCTCTGGAAGTGGCTAAGCGATGTTTGGGTAGTGGTGCAACAGTTTGTACACCTGAGGGTCCTCTAAATTTCTGGCAAATAACACATCGTTTTGTAATTGTCTTTACTAGTTGCCGCGACTTGACTATCCAAAACCTCTCTCTCAGTCTCACCAGCGTTACTTTGACACCTCCATGTAGTGTCCGTTCATGAATATCATTCACCAAAAGATTTGTGAAGTAAGATGATTTTGGGAGAATTATCGGATAAGTTTCATCGAAGTTAAATTTCGCCTCTTGCAGACGAGTGCCAACACGCAGGATTCCTACTTTGTCCAGGAAAGGTCTCAACGTTAAGATGGGCGAAGACTTCAAGATTTGCTTCCTGGTCAGTAGACATTTCACCTCTTCCGCGAAGAACATGCGTTGGGTTAATTTGATCCAGTATTCCTCAGCTAGCAATAGTTCATCACCTCTCAGAAAGGTGGGATATGTTCTGCCATGCTTAATTCGGCTAATGTAGCGCATTACATATGCTGTAACTCGCAGGACCTTTCGATAACGACTGAAGCCTTCAATATTAAATATAGGACAACGGTTTTGTTCATCTTCATCAGTAATCTGTAAGCAAAAAAAAAACATTAGAGATATCGGGTAAATAATCAATACTTGGCCAGTTAATTTCGTTTTGGACAAGCCACTCCGGTCCTTTGAGCCAACTAGATGGAACTTCTGCAACTTTCCTGGAAACAACTCTCGTCACAGAATCTGCTGGATTTGAAACTCCTGGGCAATGTCTCCATTTCGTTGGGTTACTTAGCAGGCGAATTTCCTTTACTCGGTGCTCGATGTAAGGCTTATTACGCTGTTTATCCCGTAAAATCTAAGCAAGGGCAATCCTGGAGTCGGTCCAGAATATTACATCATCAAATTTAATATGCAGATTTTTACGAAGGTAACTCGCAAGTTTGCAGGCCATTAGCGCAGCAGTCAGCTCAAGTTTTGGAAGCGTGAGGTCGGTGGAAGTACTACTCTTTAGTGGTGCAACTCGACTCTTCGAGCATATACATATATCCGACGCTTGGGGGATGATCCTCGTAAAGGCTTCTTAGGTAAGCTACACATCCGTAAGCTTGAGGGCTGGCGTCTGCAAATAGGTGCAGCTGTAAGTTTGTTGGTCGTATGTTGGCAAAAAAACATCTAGGAATTGTCACCTCCTTCACTGTTTTAATTTGTCTTATGAGTTTATTCCAAATTGATTGAAGGGGTGGCGGTAAATGCTGGTCCCAGTCCAATTGAAGTTTCCAGATCTCCTGAAATAAGATTTTTAATCCAACGATAAATGGTCCTAATACACCAAGGGGATCATAGGAACTCGCTATCAGGCTTAAAACGTTGCGTTTGGTTGGAGTAACTGGTAGGTCAGCTAGCTTTGCAAATGGAATAATAAGTTCATCTCTTTCACAAGACCAATGGATACCTAAAACTTTCTGGCTGTCAGGACAGGGTGCGTTTTCTTTGAATTTTTCTCGCAATTGTGGATCGTTGCTGTTCCACTTTCGAATATTCATCGACGCTTCGTTTAATATTTGACGTGTCTGTGTATATAATTTAAGAGCCGCATCCAAATTATTAACACTCACCACCAGATCGTCCATATAAAAGGCTTTTTTCAATATTTGGGCAGTATCTGGAAATAAGTTTGAAATATCGTTAAAAAGTTTTTGCAAGGTAGCACAAAGGAGGTAAGGGCTACAAGCCACACCAAACGTCACCCGCGTCATCCGGTACTCCACCATTATAGGTAGTTTGTTCACATCTTGTATTGGATTCTGGAACCACAAAAAACGATGCGAATCACGATCGCGCTCATAAAGGAGTATCTGCAACAACGCTTTTTCGATGTCGGAAACTAAAGCTGTTCTTCCGATTCGGAAATTTAGCAACACCGTAAGGACGTCCGGAAGCAGATTTGGACCTTGAAAAAGATGCTGGTTTAAGGACAAAGCATTACCTGTACTCGCTGACGCGTCAAAGACTATTCGCAATTTTGTTGTTTCCTTGTCACGTCGATAAACTGGTCGGTGTGGCATAAAAAATATTTTATCATAATTATTTGAATTGGGAGGGACTCTTTCAACTATCCCAGCTTGTATCATCTCTTGCATTTCAGAGTCGTACTCAAGCAGGTTTTTCGGTACACGTGATAAATTTTCTATTAATTTTTTAAAACGCACAGTAGCACCTTTATAATTGTTGTCAACTTTGCAATTGGGATCACGCCACAATAAACTCGCTTCGTATGGTTCTTTACTTTTCTTGATAGAGCTCCTAAATTCATTTTCATCCGGTTTTCGTTCAACAATGCCAATGGATTCTAAATCCCAAAACTTTTTAACGTCACAATTATTATCGTTGCACACATTCAACAATGAGCAAGTAGCGGCACACAGCACATTGATTTCCTTATCGTTATTTAAAACCGGTCCTTGAAGAGTCCAGCCTAATATTGTGTTTGTGGCGATTAATCCAGGTGACACTTGCTTTATTTCCTCTAAAACTATGGATCCGAAATTATCTGCACCAATTAATAATGCAAGTCCATCACAAACATTAAATTTACTGTCATCAGCCAGAAGCATGCCAGAGCCAGTAAATATTTTGGAATCTGCGTTTGGCACCGGTAAAACATCAATACAAATGCTTGGAACCACAACTGCTAGCAAAGAAACAATTTTTTCACTGTGTATGCTTTTAATTTGCACTCGCACACGATCAAACGATTTAGCTGGTGATTTTCGTTGACTACCGAAGGGAAATATGTATACGCAAATTAATTGTATCAAACAATTTTATCCCAAGCTTGGAAACTACACTTTCTGTAATGTATGTTCGCTGACTTCCACCATCTATAATCAATCGCACGGCTAACGCAGCGGTACTAGAAGGTGATGTCGATATCACAAGAGCACGGGCCGTTTGCAAAAGTATATCGGGATGCTGGCATGAAACTGAACACAAATTAGCAGAGTCTGATGAAGCTGTTGGCGTTTCTTCGCGTGCGCGCGTTCGATTCCTTGAAATAAATGTTTTGTATGATGGATCACACATTGAAGTGGAATGTCTCCCGTTGCACTTTGCACACTTAATATTTTTATTAGCACATTCTCGTGAGCTATGTCCCTTACCTGTGCATCGAAAACATCGCCCTGCTCTTTTCAAAATTTCCTTTCTTTGTTGTAGTGAGATAGAGCTGGAACATTTATGTGAAGAATGATGATTTGAATTGCAAAAGCAGCAACCTCGCGTCATTCCGTCAGTAGTCATAAGCCCTGCGGCAGATTTTATGATTTTTGGATGTGAAACTGATGACGACGCAACCGGTGATGCCGTAGAAGATGATCGCTCCAGGGACTCCACTTCCTTTTTTAAGAATTTTAGTATTATTCTTAATTGCGAATCATCGCAAATACTTGATGAGGAATCGTCGTCTAGGGATGCGGCAACATCCTGACGACCGCTGTTAGAGGCATCATCCGCATCGTTGAAATTATTTGCGTTTCTGTAGTAATCGGCTGCTAGTTCTCTGGGCATGCATCGCAGTAGCAGGGGTTTGAGCATTACGGAGTATTTTGAAGATGGCACTCTTAATGATGTCAGAGACCTGGTGTGCATGGTCACATCATTGTATAGTTTACGCAATCCACCAACATCCTTTCGAGATGAAACCGTTTGTAGGGCTGTAAGCTGTTGCATCGTATAATCAATCAGCTTACCGTTATCTCCATATTCTTCCTGTAGCATGGATATGGCAGCCGCATAATTCTCGTCAGATGGGATGAATCCCGCTATAGAATCCGCTGCCTTTCCCGTTAAATGATGTTGAAGATAATTAAATTTGTCAGCTCCTGACAAATCTGGCCGTTCATGCACGGCTGTGCGAAAACGTTCCCAGAATGGGATCCACTCCTTGAAGTTCCCTGAAAATGTTTTAAGGGCCAAATGTGGAAGCTTCGCGCCTGTGAGAATGCCAAATTTGCTTTCCTGAGATGACGGCATTGCTGCGGAACTCCATTCACGGTTGCGAGTTTGCTCTAACCTCTTGAGCCTTACCTGTAAGCGACTAATGAGGCTAACTGCCTTATCCTCATACTCGGCAATCGCTTCGCTTTCCTTTTGGAAATCTTCCAACTTTATAGAAGGTCGCAATGCTGCGTTGGCCTGAAGAAGCGATTCTCTTACGGCAGTAATGCGTTGGAGGTAAACGCTGCATTCTTCCTCGATGGTGTCTAAATTAGAGCCTTCACTTATTTGCGATTCCGCAGACGTTAAATATTCTTGCGCGGCGTTCGTTATTTTCGTTAACTGCGCTCGATAAATTCCTCGACTCACGTTATCCATTTTTTATTTATTGTATTTTATTAACAAACCGATTATTAAATGTCTCCGTCCCGGGTTTCGGCACCAAAATGTAAATTAAATAATTTACGAGGGAATAATAAAATACAACCGTTAAAATTTTAGTCTATTTATTTGGAAAAGAGAGTTAAGCTATCACCGCCGTTGTTATCGCAAGAAGAAGTGTTTTGAGCAAGTCCTTTCTATTTTATATCAGGAGCTAGTGTTACCAGCTCCGGAATATTTTTCACAAGTAGTACAAACGGTGACTCCTGAGCTTAGCACTGCCACATAAAAAAAAGTGGCTATCATCCATTCGACAAACGTATCCAAACCACCGTAGTCGACGTTTTTGTATTTTTTCTTCGATCAGTGTCTATTGATCGCATATATGTCTAACTATATCGTTTCGAAGCCAATCGCGTGGTGAGGTACCGAAAATCTGCCTCAAGCATCGCATTTGGAACTCCGCGTCGCCCATCGATTGTGTCGATTACAACGTTGCAGAAAAGTGGCGAAGTGACGTCTCCTTTTCGGACACTTGTTTGAATCCGGATAAGTCGCTTCCAATATGAACGCTGCGGGTTAGGCCATCGTACGACGATGGAGAAGATGGATGATTTTAAATGGCACGTGTTCGGTTTCTAAGGCTGTCCACAACCTGTCCCAGTCTCGATTGTATGATTTGTACTAGGTACTTTGATGGACCTAGTTTGATTAACGCCTCCACTATTTGGTTACATCTCAGTGATTTTTATCTATCTCGAAACTGTTCAATGTCTAGTAGCAACCTTAGCTCTCGGGATAGAAAGAATATAGTAGGTAAAACGGAGTCTGGGGATCACTGAAGAGGAGGCAATGAACCACGCGTCTCAACACTTGGATGTGGAGCAGCCCACTCAGCAAAAGATGCAACCGTCGGGGTTAGGGGAGTATTATGCCCCCTACAATAGGTGAATCCCGTTAACCAGCGGGCAAAGATTGTGACGTCAGTGATAGACTACCTGTCGAACAAGGAGGGTACTGTCCACTAAGTGGAGACTCAACCTAAGCGAACCTTTAGTACCCTATTACTTAACTGCTAAGCCAACATGATGCCTTATTAAGGCTATTCTGGTTTCTTCGACTTTGGTAAAAGTGCAAGTATATGCTGTTTCCATCGACCCTCTCTCTGTAATGCATGCTGGGGAGATTTCAGTGGATCTTTTAGGCGCTATCTTAGACGCTGGCTTAACCGCTTTTTACCAGAGACCTTATTGAAGGCTACCCTATTTGCGGTCTCCAGAATCTCTTCTGCTTTTATCATAGGTATATGCTCTGGGTCCATGTGAAAGTTTAAGCTCAGGTGTTAGTCTTCTCTAGTCGTACCTAAAGCAAGTGCAACTTATAGTTGTAATCTTAGCTCAAAGAACAAAAAAAGATTGGGTCGGTTAAGGAGAGTCTGAGGGATCCTTGAAGAGGAGGATATGAAGCTTGAGTTTCTTACATTTTGTATGAGTTCAGGTATACTGACCGTCGAAGCTTGAACAAAATCCGAGTTGTTCTAGCTTTAACCGAATGTCTAGATCTCTAGATTTCTAGAAATATGCGCAAAATTAAGAGTTGTAGACTGTGCTGGTGAACTGAGTCGGCTGGTATTATGCTGCGAGAAAAACATAGCTGTCGAGGCAGAATATTATTTATTTTGGTAAAGAATTTTTTGCACCGTACATTCATCAAATTTAATTAAATAAATTCCAACTCCTCTACTAAAAACTAGACAAATACGTATCGATTTCACTAAAATTAAATTAAACAATATCACACCTTTATTGACAGCAACAACAGAATATTAAACATTGACAAACGAATCAATGAAAAACTAAAATAAAATTTCAACAGCCAACCAACAAATAAAGATATAAAAAATTTTATTCATGAGAGAACAGAGAAATAATGTCAACAACATGGTGATAAAAAAAAATTGAAAACACTATACTTTTATAACACCAATTAAACTCGGACAGAAAGTGTCCTATAAGTGCTCTGCAGTCGAAAATTTTGTATGCAATGAGATGCAATTTAATACAGTAAACATTTACCATATCCATATCCAAACCAACAATTGCCGAAATTCTGTTTCTGATTTGCAAATCAAATGTTATATAAAATATTACCCACCCTGATGTTCTCTCTAAAGTAATAAAACGTGAGCAATACTGCTGTATAAAAACCAAAGCAAGGATAACCGAAAACATAGGAGGAAGCATATGCAAAGCAAGTGGATGACAAGGCATTAACTTACGTCTATATTGTAGCTCTTCATGGTGGTCGTCGCTGCTTCCACCTAAGCAACAATAGGGGGAATAACAACAAAAACACCAATAACAAATGAAACACCCAACATTTTGTCAAATCTCTAAACAATAAACGTCGGCACGGCCACAAAACATCAACAGTAGTACGATGGAATATATACATGACTAAACAAGGACTCCAACAAGGTCTCCAACATTTCAACACTGGATATCCTGAATTGTCGTTTCTGGGTAATTTCAAGTTTTATGGGGTCACATCGTGTGTAAAATTTCATTCTACACTACTTTGTCCCGGGGATGGGGGTGGGCCAGTTGACTCCATGTTATTTGAATTCGAGAACATATATCCTATTCATGAGTGCCCTAGATCTCTCTTGGATATCGTTGTGCGTGCATCTACAATTATGGACACGGATTTTCAGTGTAGTATAAATGCACATTATATGTATATGTAGGTTAGTATCCATACTAGCCACGGTGACCCATAAAGGATTTTTTATTTCCACTATGAAAGGTGCATGAAATTTTTAGAGAAAGACCGACGTTCTTGTTGGACAGAGTATTTCCGGGAAATATGTCAACGTCAATAAAAATTTGTTCACGATGTGCAAAGATGCATTTTGAAGTCTTTGAACGACGAAAAATAACTAAAATAATTGACCTGGAAGGTATTTATATCCAGCGTGCTTTCTACATGTACCTGATATTGTGCATATGGCTTACTCGTTAGAAAATGTTTGGACATTGAAAAATATTTTCTTTATGTTTGACTGACCAAGCTTAGAAATTATCTTTTGTACTATCAGTTCGTCATGTCGTACTCGACATGTTGCAGTGTCTAGTAGGTAGTACGCTTAATATGAAATATAGATAGAGGATTAAATTGCTGGAGAAGGAGATGACGAACCTTGCGTTGGAACATTCGGATATTGAAGGAGTTCTAAATAACAGACTGCGGAAGAATATCCCCAGTCCCACCGTCGGGTTGTTCCATACATAAACGAATCTTGTGAGATCACTATATAGCTCAGTGTTAGGGGAAACGTATTTGCCGTATAGTAGAAAAATTTTTACTCAATCGAAACAATTTATGTTTACATTTTATTAGACTTAAATTGAAGAGTACTTTCTTTTCTAAATACTATCTAGACAATTTATGATTCTTGAGGTATAACGACTTTCAATTTCTGAAGGGATTATATGCTCTTAATCCTTCACTTTAGGACAAGTGTATGAGTATGGCATTAGGAATTGCCTGTATTGACCAATATTTTCATCGCTAGATATTTTCCAGAAATATTTTATTACCATTACGGATTGCAACAAAAGAAATATTATTTGAACACATTTCTTTATACTGCAGTTATTTTCGCGCTGAGTGAGATCCAAATCTTACGTAATGACGTCTTGGATCATTACCAGGTTTCCGGGTGCATATTAGTGCATAATCTCTACCCCCATAGAGGAGTTGCCATATATATTAGGAAAGTCGTAGCTTTTCAGAAAGTGTACAACAATTAAAATTTTACTTCATAAGCACGTCATTCTCTTCTGTTTTCTATACATGAGACCTAATATAATTCATGAAGCTTCTTCTTTAACATTTGACGCTATCTCAGAACTTATCTCTGAATTCTTATTCTTATGTACGGAGTGTGAAAGCATTGGTTCATTTCAGCGTTCACAACACAAATTGGCTGAATTATTCAAATGGCGCCAGTGTCTCTGGCCGAGATGCCGAACTCTTTGCAGAGATTAATAACCTTCACCAATTGGTTAAGTGCCCTACACGAGCTCCCAACGCTGTAGATCAAGGGGTCCATGGCCTTGATCTCTTTCTTACCTCCCACCCAACGCGGTACTCCATCGAAGTTGATTCACCTCTAGGCCACTCAGACCACTGCCTGATCAGCGCAAGCTTCCCATACCAATCATCTATCTTAACCATACCAGTACTTAGAATAACAGTTTGGCACTATGGGAAAGCCAATTGGCTGGGGCTTATTCGCTTCTTCCAAGCTGCAGATCTGTGTTTTCAGAATTGCGATGCCAACTTTTCCGCTCTCTGCATCACAAAAATCATATTGGCAGGAATGCGTTTATTCATTCCTCATTCTTTCAAATCCATCAGGCCAAGCCGCATGGATGGTTTAATCAAGAATGTGTGAACGCGATCAAAGCCAAAGAAACCGCCTATAGAGAGTACAGGCATTCCCTGAGCGAATCATCCCAACGCGAGTACATCAGGTTAAGAAACGCCTGCAAAGCCACCATCAGGCAAATCAAAGCATCCTTTGATGACAGGTTAAGAAATAAACTCATTAACACCACTGCTGGCAGTAAAATCTTCTGGTCCTTGGTAACGTCCATCAAGAAAAATTTTAACACATCGTCGACTCATTCTTTAATTCACGATGGGAAGTTGTTAACAGAAAGCAAATCCAAGGCTGACTTACTCGCATCTCTGTTTGCCACAAATTCTTCCTTGCTTGATACTGCCGTGAAACCCCCCATTGCAGATGATTCTTCTCACTCCATGGGCAGAATTTTCTTCAGGACTCGTGAAGTGTACAAGTGCTTCAAGGAACTCGATTCCAATAAATCCCCTATGGTTCTTAAAAAAATGTGCTTCACCTTTGGTTAAACCTCTGCGCAAACTCTTCGCGCTTTCATACTTCTCCGGAGTTTTCTCTGACTCCTGGAAACTGGCCTATGTTTAGCCTATACCGAAAAAGGGTGATCCCAGGGACCCCTCTAACTACCGCCCAAATCATGGAGACAATTATAAACAGAAAGCTTATGGAATATCTTGAATGCAACCAAATATTGGATGACAAGCAGTACGGCTTTAGATCGAAAAGATCTACTGGCGACCTCCTTGTATGCCTAACTGAGCACCTCTACCAAAACATTTAACGCTTTGGTGAATCCGGCCTGGTTGCTCTCGATATATCCAAGGCCTTTGATAGAGTATGGCACCCCGCTCTATTGAGTAAATTCCAAGCTATTGGTATTGACTTTCTTCTAAAGAATTGGATTGAGAGTTTCCTTTCCGACCGTTCAATCAAGGTAGTATTGGACGGCGTCGAATCTAATCCCCAATCAACTCTGCAGGCGTTCCCCATGGCTCAATTCTATCACCAGCTCTCTTCCTAGTTTTTATAAATGACCTGCTCTCAATGCCATCGAACTCAATTCACAGCTTTGTTGATGACAATACTCTGCTTTACTCGTGTAGATTCGATAAATCAAGACAAGCAAGACAAGCCAGACCTTGTCTTCTTGATGGTGAATGTAGATTCACTAACACTTACGAATTCTTCATTTATATGCTATAAACGCACGATTCGCCGTAGATCTCCTGCAGCGTTTTCAGCAATTCGGCACATGAATTCTCGTTTAAATACACAAAATTCAAGCCACACTTTAGGTCCAACTAAATTTGCACTAAAAACTTTAAGCTATATCTTTTACTTTAATTTAAGCTATATCTTTTACGGCCATATTTGGGTCGCCAGCCAACAGTTACCCAGGGGGACTTACACGCTGCTTTGTGCTCCGTGCCGGAACTGTGCTACACTGCTGGAAGCTCTACTACACCCTCCACGTGGGGCGACTGGAAACAGACTCCTGGCATGGTCATGTCTCTACCAGGAGTGCTGGCTAATGGTAGTCGGGCGGAGAGAAGAACACTCTTTAAAAAATCACCCCAGTCTAAGGTGGAACAGGATATGCCGAGAGACTCGTGGCCAAGGGGGTGCTTGGTCTCTAATATCCGAACTCTGGATACCTGGCGTCCTCCAGTTTCTATTAGCCTTCCCATAGTATACGGGCTCGCTATGGGTGACTTACTTTCCCGAATACTCGTGGGACCATTCATGGAAACAAATAATATAAAAAATTATGAGCTCGATGCAGCTCCGACAGCATCATCCTCGTCAATTGTGACGATGGCCTCATCTCAAGTGTCTTTAGGGACACAAGAGATAGCAATTGCCTCAACTAGCGGCGCCATTGGGTACGCTAGCTGTGAATCAATTGCTTTAACGAGCGGAGCCATTGGGCACGCAAGTTTAAAACCAACAACCTCAACCGGTGGAGCCATTGGGCACACTGGTTCTACAGACGGATCGTCAGTCGTTGAAGATGAGTCTTTAGACGCAGAATCCGTCTGCAGCGCAGACTCGGTCAGTGTGTGTTCGGTCATTTCCGGAGCTTCCACCATTGGCCGAGACTTGGGTAAGATGGAGCTTGACAAACCCAGGTTTGTCAAACTCTCCAACCGCCAGAGGAAATGCTTCCAAGAAGCACTGGCAATAGGCCTCTCCAGGGATATGGCCCTGGAAAAAGCTTTAACAAAGCCCTCCAAAAAAACTAAGCTGAAGAGAGTTCGCTCAAAGGAGGAAACTCCGGAACGTCCGGAACAGAAGAGGACCAAGACGGCCAAGGGGCCCACTCGCCCCACCTTTAGCCAGGTGGTAAGCAGTGTAAAGCAAATGGCACAGTTGCAGGAGGCGATCATTGACGTCGTAATTGAAAAAACGGGCGGTGAAGACAAGCCGTCTTTCGAGGGGAGTTTCCCAAGAAGAGGCTGGCTGCTGTTAGTCTGCTCAAACCCTGACATAGCTGAATGGGTGAGGAGTAACGTCTCCTTCATTAAGAGCAGGAGTGGAACATGGTACAGGGGCTGGTGTCGCAGGACCCAACTCCAAGGTTTCGAATGCAATGGGTAAGTGGCCCTCTGTTTTCCAGACTGAAATACATGCCATTGCGACCTGCGCTAGGCTCAACCTTGAGAAAGGTCTGAAAGGCGCCAACATTAAAATCTTTTCTGACAGCCAAGCTGCCACCAAGGCACCCTCAACGTGGAAGTTTTCTTCTAAAATAGTAGCAGGGTGTTTTGACGTACTCCAGAGCCTGGCCAGAAGAAACTAGGTCTCGCTCTGCTGGGTCCCCGGACACGGGTATCGAGGGAAAAGAGGCTGCAGACAGCCTCGCAAGGGAGGGGTCTGAGACGTTGTTCCAGGGCCCAGAACCCTTCTGTGGCATCTCTTGGTCCACCTCCAAGTCCTTGATAGAAGAGTGGATTAAGAGAATAAACCTAGCCTAGTCCCAGGTCTTAGACAGGCTAAAGATCTTATAAGACCCTTTGCCTTAAGGGGCACTATTACTCTAAACAGAGCGGACCTAAGGCTGCTGGTGGGCTATCTCACTGGCCATGTAGGACTGCGGTACCACCTCCACAACCTAAGACTGTCTCAAGAGACAGAATGTCGACTCTGCTTGGAAGGCGACGAAACTTCCACACATATTCTTTGTGAATGTCCTGCTCTGATCTGGCTTAGAAGAAGAACGTTTATCAGAGAGTTCTTGAGCCCTTCCCAAGTCCGGTCTTCATCAATTAAAGACCTTCTTGCCTTCATTCGGAATGCCGATAGTCTGTTCCGCTAGTGTGGTACGTACACAATAGGCCTAACTTGGCCGCAGTGTTCACCATATGGGTAGCCCCCTCATTCCTTATAATAATAATAATAATTTACGGCCATATTTGTAATGATTATCTCCTTATACTATATTTCTGATAGACAGACACTTTATAACAAAAAAAAAAAATAATAATACGCTTTAACGTTTTACAAATTTTTATTTAAAAAAAACATTAACATTTTTCATTTCAAATTTCAATTGCGTCCTTTATTCATCATGAAGGAAACCAAGCATACCCTTCGAAAACAATGGCTTACCAGCTTCTAATCTTTCACGTAATTTCTTACATTTTGCTGAATCAACTTGATGTTCAGCTGGGCACGCCTTAGCGAATTCCTTCCACATGCAATATGTCATTTTCAAAGGTGCAGCACTGCATTTCTCATCAGCTTCGAATTCCTTCTTTTCTTGGATATGCTCTATGCATTTATCAACAATACCTTCAGCAGCATCTAGCTTCCACTTATCATCATCACCCTTGAATTTATCCTTCATGAATGCTAGGATAATATCCTTCTTCATTGCACCAGTATCATCCATTAAGTCCAATTTTTTCGATACACATTCAGTAATGCAGAGAACGCTAGATTTGACTTCCTTGAAGTGATCACATGTGAAGGGTGCGGCTGTGGATTCTTCTGGTTCTGGTTAGTCAAAAAAATGTAATTGTGAAAAACCTTTGTAAAGCAGATTAATTATAGTACAACTTACCTTCACCGTATAATTCTTTGTAGCAATCTTGTTTCAATGCCTTGATCACTTTGAAATCGGCTGTATTGACTTTGGTGTTGCAGCACTTGATCTTGTGTAGGAGTTTAGCCTTGCACTCATCTAATTCTTCTTCAGTTTCACGTCTGAATCTAGTGATTGCGGGCTCATAGAGAGATTCTTTAATATCTCTCATATTATCGAAAATTAAATCATCTGGAAATTAATGGCAGTGGTTAGATAATTTGAAATGTACTAAAAGACGTAGTATTTTTAAAGAAGATGGTTGATATTAATGGACGGAACATAGTTAGGGCCAATCAAGGGTAGTTTAAAACCAACGACTAGGAGATTCTTGTGCCATCCAACTACCTACTCAGAGCTCGATTACTGTAGATGACTCTGCAGATGGTGCAGTTATAGGTGATGTTGAGAGTACTAGTTTATTCTATGTAAAACTTTTACTGTCTCTTTTATGAGTGGTTTGTTGGGACCCTAAATTAACTGTATACCTAGCCTACTTTGCACCTACTTCTAAGCCCAGTCCAGTCTACAATGATAAACATCGGAAAGTTCGTACAATTCTATACCATTCATAAAATCGTCGATAAAACTCCAAGATATATATTTCTATTTTACATTAGGGGCCCATACACTTTTATATTGATATTTGAAACTATTTTGATATTTGGGACAAACTTGTGACATTCATAAAATAAAAACCCAAATTCGCCACACATTGTCAATCTTTGTTTAAACGCATAAAAGCTTGTAATGTGTTGACCCCTATTCATACCTCGCCTCATTACAAATTTGATACTTCACTGCATCAAAAGAAGTAAAAAAGAATAAACCCACCACTACGTATTTCCAGTCCATTGACGTTCATTCCAAGTTAAATTTTACTGCACCAAAAGATGTAAAAATAGAAGAAATGCATGTCTCTACGTATTTACAATCACACCTCGCCTCTTTTATCTCGATTTGATCATATACCAGTAGAGCATTATTTTTGAGCCAGGACATTTCAAAAATTTGAGGGCTCAGTACAATTTACCATCGTGTAAGGTACAAATGTAGTGCCTCGTGTAGGTCCGGCTCAACTCTAGATGACACTGACAAAAATTTAAACGAAGGGGAATATTCAATAGCAAAGGCTTCCGCAGTGAGAGATCAGGAAGAAAATCCTGTCGAAATTGTAGCAAATAAGTCTCTAGTGTGTCACAAAAAAAAAAAAATAAAATAAAGAATCTATTTTTCTTACGGAACAGCCATAGGATAAAACAAACATTTGTCATACATTCTTCAACTGATAACATTATACAGTAAGTTTTAAAACTGTAGATAACACAACTTCAACCAGCTTATGACCAAGGTGTAACCCTTGTCACAAGAAGACGAAGACGAAGACCCCTCCTTACATTGTCCTTGGTTTTCCCGTGAAATCCGCGACTTAAAAGTTCAGCGTGAGTACAGACCTTATCGTAGGACTAAGATACTTAGTTACTTTAATGATTACAAACTGATCCGCAACCTTATCAACAGTAATTTTAAGTCTGCAAAACTTGAGTATTATTCCCTGCAAGCTTGATCCCACTTTAAATTCTAAAAAATCCTGGTATAATCTCCGTTCGCTAGGCATCCATGCTCTGGTGGTCATCCCGTTTGATGCTGATATAAACCTATTCAATGCTACTTTTATTCAATTTCCATCTGAGGTGGAAGGTTTTGAATTTCGTTGTGTTGACACACTTGAAGTTCTTGAAATATTGCTTTCCATCTCTTCAAACAGTATAGGCTAGGATAATCTATCTCGCCGTTTTTTTAAGCTTCTCTCGCCGCTAGTTGCTGAAACTATCACGCACATCTTGAACTACTGCCCGACAACTTCTTAAGTTCCATCGCTTTGGAAAAAAAGCCATAGTTATTCCTTTACCTAAACTCCCTCCAGATGACATAACAGATTTTCGTCTCATCAGTATTCGTCCTTTTCTTGCCAAAGTTTTTGAAAAAATCCTCTATATATAAGTACTACGATATCTTGAGTTTAGCAACCTCCTCTCTAAATACCAGCCTGGCTTCCGTAGATCCCATAGTTTTGAAACAGCAGTATTAAAGGTAATGACTGATTTGCGCTCTGCGCTCGACATTGACAATATTGCCGTACTGGTTCTTTTAGATTTCTCTAAGGCATTTGATTCTGTAGTTCACTCGGCTCTGCTCTCCAAACTTAGCCTACGCTATCAATTTTCTTCTTCTGCCATTCGACTCTTCGCTTCTCGTCTTTCTAGTAGGCTTCAATGTGTTCACCTTAACAATGTGGTATCCTCGTTCCTACCTGTGTCCCTTGGAGTTCCGCAAGGCTCTATACTTGGCCCTCTTTTCTTTCCGCTTGATATTAATGATCTTCCCGCTGTTATGCATAATTTTTAGTTCCATCTCTTTGCTGACGATCTCCAGCTACATACCTCATGTAATCCTAACCAGATCGAACAATGTATTTCTGAATTCAATAGCAATTAATGAATGGTGCTCCTTAAATTTCCTTAAACTAAATCCTAATAAATCCCAGGTTCTGTTCCTTAGTCGTCGCTCTCCGTCTCTTGGCAACGTTTCGTCTCTTCTACTCAATAACATTTGCCTTCCTATTGTTGACTGTGTCAATAATCTTGGATTGTTATGAACTCCAAAACTTTCTTATCTATCTATCTATATAAATATAATTGGAGTGTCTGTCTGTAATTTCAAAATAATTATGTTTTTTTAAGTTTTTTTGGTTATTTACATGTAATTAAAACAAAATCCACTATTTTTAAAATTTTTGTCTGTCTGTATGTCTGTATGTCTGTATGTCTGTCTGTTTGGCCGCGGTAATCTCGGGAACGGCTAGGCCGATCGGGATGGGACTTTCACTGGAAGATTCAGTATTTTTGCGAGCATGTTTTAGGCTATTTATATACCCTATATATTATCTCTAACTCTGTGTATGTATGGATGTATGTATGTAGACAAAACTTAAAATTTGATTTTGACCCACTTCCCTATAACCGATAAACTTCAAATTTTGCACATATATATAGTTCGGGTGTCAATATAATCTGACCACTTTGTAAAAAAATCAAGATGGCGGTTCCAAGATGGCGGGCGAATTTCGCAATTGGGCTCCCCCACCCCCGACATGGGTATCAAATTAAAGAGTATGACAAGTAGAATACAATTAGTTATGAGGTGCATTCAAATTTCAAAATGGCGGCCAATACAAAATGGCGGACTACTTTTTTTCTTACAACCCACTCGATATGGGTATCAAATGAGGCGCTAGGGAAAAGTTCCGGTGTTAATGAAATGAAATTATAGGTAAAAAGTACCCCGATTAGACCGAAAACTTGAATCCTTAGTCGGAAGAAATAGAGTGTGAAGACTTTTTTGAACATTCCAATTCTAGGTCTAAAGAGCTCTAACTAATTATTTAGGTTCTCCAAAATTACTTTACGCCTTTTTCTTTTTGGTAAAATTTTCGTAGTTAGGGTTGCCTAAAATACGATCTGTACTTAGGCACCAATGGGTAGCTCTTTGAGGTCTACAATTGGAATTAAATTATGAGATGCAACCTGACTACATACTACAGTGAACCGACTAAAAATTAAATCTCTGTGCTATTGGTAAATTAACCATGTATTGTAATAACCGGGTCATAATATCTACTTATTAAAAAGGATAACAGATTGCAATGAATCACAGAGACTCACATATTACACTATCATAATGATACACTGTAATATCCCTTAATATTTATTTATTGGCAAAGAGAGTATAATTTTACAACCTACGCGAATGAAATGCTGTCACTACGAGATATTGTTCTTTTAATTGGTGGAAATACTCAGGATCATTATGGTTTCCCATTTCCACAACTAATCGATGGGTCTGAAAATAATCTAAACACAAAATAGATGGAGCACAATAAACCAAAGTTGACGCATTATCAACAGTGTCAATACGGGTGAATTTTTAAGGCCCAACAGGAGGCACTGGCATGACGTTCTTACGTGCAAATAACAGGGTTATCCCAGCAGGGTAATTAACAGAGATTGTGGCAACTTTACTCATAAAAGCAAAAACAGCTCATTCTATCTTTATAATACCGATCGGAGAAGATCATATGGAAAATTCTGCATGTAACAAATCTAAAAACCGCCACAAAGCTAAAGTTTTGCAAGACTGCAGGATGGTTGTCTGGGAATGGGACGATGCACCTTGATAAATATAGTATCTATTGAAGCCGTTTACAGAACAATGTAAGATTTAAGAAGAAAATACCAATTACTTATTTTGGTGTGAAACTGTTTTATTGGCATATATTTCGGACAAAGCTTGCCAGTTGTTCCAACAGATACGCGGGCCGATGAAATTAATGCAGATCTAAAATGATCACTCATTTAGGGACAGATTGAAAAATTTCATTTAAAATAAAATATGAAATAGCAATTGGAGAACTCAGAATTCAGTACTATTCTCCTCAACATAGGAGATAGAAAATGTTCTGAGATTAAAGATATGACATTGAGCTGCTCGCTGCTCTTTGAAATTTCGTAATAAACGCTGAAGTTTTGACATTTATGACTATTTGTAAAATATCAACTAAACAAAGTCCACTCACTTAGTAATGTCGCAAACGTTCTAATACTTACAAGGGAAACATCGAGCATCGTATAAAAAGAAGTGTTACAGTGAGTTGTTAGCCTTGCATGAATATATTTTGAACCAGTGCCGTGCGGGTGGTATGACTAGCTGCACCGAAACAAGAAAACGGGAAGCAGCAGTGGTCCTTTTTCAGAATCAAATCAGTAGTGTTGTTTTATAATATTGCCAATGTTCGCCTCCCACGGATATTTATTCGATTTTTTAGGGGCATAGAATTATGAATTTTTGAGCTGCACAATAGGCATCAATTTTGAAAAGTTGATGATCTTTTTTAAAACTTTTTTTGGAAAACAAATGTAGAGGCCGCCATAGGGAAAGTCTTGAATAGGGTGCCAATTACCTGGGAACGTAAAAATCCACGCGCATGAGAGGAATTCTGAATATGGCTAGGTGTCTGTACTGTCACGTAGTATAAAATTTTTCCTATAGGTGGTGCTCAAACTCGAATTTAAAAAAAATTGTGGGTAACACATTATTTATTGGTAACTAAATTATTTTATGTACTCAAAATCATGTTTTGCAAATTTGTGCTTTGTTTCATCCCGGACTATGCACCCCAATTTTTATTTATTAAAAGGCGTTGCAAGGCACGCGGGTTTTTGCTAGTTGCAAAAATGTTTCACTTTTGCTCTCGAAGACGTATGGAACATTACGCAAACTTTGGCTCTATTTCATTCTATTCCACATCTATTCGGTTTAAGCTTGTTAAGTCCCTAGTGCCACATTTCATCTGCGGCGCTCTGATATATATTTCTTTCGACTCATCCTGTTGTCAGCTTCTCCAAGTTACTTTCGATAATTTTTTAAGGTTCATTTTCTACATGAGAAGATTTGACCATGTGTCTGGTGTCCGGTTGTGGCCTCTTTCGCTTTATCGATATGATGGATTTGGTCGTCCTGCATATAGTTTTCTACACTAAGAGCCCTCTCTACCTTTCTGACTTCCTCACTCCTCTCCAATCCCGCAAGCTGAGAATATAAATGACGTTTCAATCGAATTACGACTTTCAGCACAAGCTTCTAGAGTGGAAATGCTAAGCTGTACTGAAATTCGAGATTCGACTGAAACGTCACTTTCTTCGGTTAAAACAACTTGACGTGTCACGCCGAGTCGACTTTCAGAACAGAAGCTATATGCTGTTGTTTTCACATGTGCAATTTCCTATATCTTTGTTTATTAATCAAAATTACAAAATGATATGTCAGGTAGCCCAGGACAGGCAGAATGACTAAAATGAAAAAAAGCCAAAAGCTTTAAAACGCAAATTGAATTATATGGTATTTTGATTAAGCGTTTGGAAATCGGGTTGCAATAATTTTTCCTCATGCCACATTCATAATCATGAGCGAACCCCTCCTAGAAGCCCTAGCTGTGCAACATCTCAAAATTACATTAGGGTGGTATCGAAGTGCAGTTGAATAAACGAATCTCCGCAGTTTCATTCAAGTATTAATGTGATACCGTGTTATCCGATATCGGTTCCTTGCTGTAGCTTTTTTGTCACGTGAGAGTAAAAACGTGTTGTAGGATACCGTGTTAAAGGATGCTTACATTTAATTGAGAAAATAAGGGATACTCGACTGTTAAAAACTAAATCATTTTTTTTTTAAATTTGGTTTGACGTGTACCAAACGCTAGTGTTGTGCTACCAATCAGTTCCCCAACTAAACACTAACGATGTCCATTGCTGCTTTACCTAAACAATCAAACGAGAGCCGATCTACAGTGTATGCTATTGGCACCCTTTTTCAAGACTTGAGGTGTGACACGAATATAAGATGTAAGCACAAATAACTTCAAATTATATAGTATATTTCAAGAAAAATATAGAACGACACGAAAGGACACTTTTATTACTTTTGTGTATTAAAATTTTAATCGTCGAACAGTGTCTTGTTGTTTGAAGCGGTCCGATCAACAAATCTGAGGTTTTGGGAAGAATAAAAATATACGAAGAGTAACTATATTTTAATAGAAATAAACTGGATTTGATGGTCTCTTATTTTATATTTGAATAAATTTAAGGACGTCTCTAGGGTGTCTGACAGCTATAATCCTCTTGTTTTTGAGGCGTTTTAAACAAATGCAGGATACCACAAAAAATTTAATTAATTTCTGTATGATTTTCATTTTAAGTATTAAAAACGAATAAGATTGCCCTGCTTTGTCCTTATAAATTATTGAACACACAATAATGAACTTTAATATTTAGGATTAAATTCAAAATTAAATTTCAACCACTTTTAAAATATTTTTTTTTTTTCACTATAATTATATTGTAAAATTTCTACTTAAAAAAAACTTACTAAAATCGCTATCTGCAAAGTCATAAGCTACACAAGTAGCCACGACACACATCAAAACAATAACAAACTTTTGCATTTTTCTTGTCTCTTCCTTCACTACAAATTATTATCACTATTGCTTCAAACGCTTATCAAGAACAGACTGATCTTCCACCTACCTTGATCATAGCTTTTATAGTCTAACCGTCAATGTTGTTCGTCTGTTCTACCAGTGTATTAATGATACAGGTAAAATTACGATTTCTCTTCAGTTATCTTCATCTACCTTTGTTAAATGAACTTTTTAGTGCTTTGGGAAGTTAGAACATACACATTTGTAGAAAAAAAAAACTACGTTTCATGCATATTATGTATTTTTTTTTTATTGTTCTTGGTTCTCCACCTTTTGTTGATAGGTAGTCGAGACTTTTATCCGTCAATCAATCATTAGTCTTCTTGTACTTATAGAACGTTGAGATTAGGTCATAATTTTTCAATACAAACAAAAATTTTAGAGAATAAATGCCAAATCATTGGCATTATTATATTGACTGATAGTTCAATGTGGATCAATCATTAATATTATAACAACAGGTGCAAGTATAGAGAAAACTGGTTTAGACAAAATCCCCAGTGCAGCAGCGATCAACTCAATCAGTGCGATCAATATTTTTATCTTGATGAAGATCTCTTTTGCACCTAATACAATGGTTCAATTACATCCAAAAAAACGAATTATTACCTGAAGTTCAACGAACCGATCGTAAGAAAATTTTGACTTGTTAAGGGAATAAGCAAATAAGGCATAAAAATAGTGAATCTTCACCATTATTGGTTCAATTTTTGAATAAAGCTTTTACTAAATTTACACCACCGGAAAAAAATTATGTTTACAAACTTCGTTATGGCTTTTTTCACTTCAATGGAAAAGTAACTGAACTTGACATAGGACAGGTAAACAACAATGTTTACCGGAGCAAGTTATATTAAAATCGCATGCGGGTCCGACGACTATGGTTTAATAATAGTTAAGAATGATTGACAGAAATTTTTTTTGTGTTATAATTTTGTTTAATGCACAAAAAAATGGCACTGTGCAAAAATTGATCGTGCTTTTAGCCATGACTTAGAACTTCTAAGAATTAGCGCAATTTTTTTTGCTATTGTCATTCAATTATTAATTTTTTGATCCATATGAACACAAACGAATGACTGATTGATTTATTAATTTTAATTTTTGGTTGAAATGTGTGCAATTTATTATTACTGGCTTTTTTACTTTTTTTGTCATCCTTCAATTATATTTATAACTACATATTTCAAAAGATTTTAATTTTTTAATCAATGTCATTCCATATAATCTAGTTTACCTTGACCAACACAACAAGTGAATTGCGATAAATTTTTTTTTAATTATAATTTTTTAAGCGTGTGAAACTAATTTGGTACAAGATAATGTGGCCAGTTTGTAAACTAATGCCTATTAAACGATGATTTTTGAATTTATATCGAATTCATGGAACTAATAATCCTGCGGAGTTTATTGCGTATTTATAGGAAGCAATTGGTTGGGAGTTCTTAGAATAATTTTTTTGGAGGTCTAAATTTATGGGCTGAAAAATTAAAATTGAGTCATGTTTGTGCGGGCACATGTTTTTTTATTTATACTCAGTACTTAATATTTATTAACCATTATTAAGAAAGGATTACTGGATTACAAAGTCCTAAAAACGTTCATACTTAGTCATTCCAGAAATTAGACCACTTTTATTCTATAGTCGAGACTGTAGATTTAGACAAACTGTGCATTGGATACCTTGTTTAGATCCGTCTAGAGGTAATTTACATTTCGGTAATAAAATGTTAGTCTCATTTTCTTTGGTTAAAGCTTGCTTAATAATTAATAATTATTATTATTCATAAAAACTCGACGGGTAATAATACAAATTTGAAGAACATTGATTTAGTTTCTATACCTATTCTTAATCGCTAGTGGCTCCACTTCTTCTAAGAGCTAGTTTACACTTTTGTACCTTTCTTATTTCCTAAAATTTTTCCTGAAAAAGATCGAAAATACTTCTATTGTAAGAACTGTCGTGTTTTTTTATGTATTAAAAATTAAACAATATCAAAAATATTTTGTATTCACTAAAAGTTATATCGATTCAATTAAGTAGTTTTATGGTTTTATGGCTAAAAAGCTCGTGCATATACAGGGTGTTCCGTTACTCATGGTACAAAGGAAAATGGCAGATAGTACATAAAAAATTATCGCAAAAAAAAGTAAAAAAGGGGGGGGGGTACCTCTTTTCGTTTTCGAGATTATGGCGTTTTGAAGTTTTTTTTTGGTAGAGGTTTACATATTACCCTGTATTTTTGTCACCTTATTAGATATTTTAATGAGTAAGACATCAATCTACGCAAAATACTCCCGCCTATCTAAATCTGTAAAAGTCAAGGGGTCAACCCACCAACATCCAGAGTTATGAGTCATCAAAGACAAAATTTTGTTTTTTTTTTCACTAAAATTTCCACTTCAACCACCTTTTTCTCCAAAAAATACGTAATTAACCAATATTTTGTTTTACAAAATTGGAAAGCTTGGACAATTTCCTAAAAACTATTATGCTACGACCTTCACTTTTGAAGTTATTAGCAATTTTAATGGTGAAATTGGCTCTATTTCGTCCTTTTTTAGTAGGTACTTTTTCACCAGAGTTTTGTCGAAAAGTACCAAATAAGCATCAAATAAGGCCAACTTTTGCGTTAAAAAACTTCAAAACGCCATATCTCGAAAACGAAAAGAGGTACCCCCCCCCCCCCTTTTACTTTTTTTTGCGATAATTTTTTATGTACTATCTGCCATTTTCCTTTGTACCATGAGTAACGGAACACCCTGTATAGTGTAATCAATCTAAAATTGTTGTGCCATCGAACCTATAACAATCTTAATGCAAATAGCAGAAGAAATGTCGGCATGTCGTGAATAGCACAAAATAAGATACATATGTACGTGGCTGGAATACGATGTGAGATTTTTGGTTGAAAAATCATCACGTTAGTCCAGTCAAAATAGACGAAAAAACGCCATAATTGGAAGATAATTCGGAAGTTGCTGAAAATTGGAACAGCTTTTAAAAACATTATTATACATAAGCTGCAGAGACTGCCACGCGATTGGACGACTGCAAACTTTTTTATTCAAGGTCAAAGGGTCAAAATATCAGTTTTTTGCAAATATATGCTAAACCGTACGTCTTATCAGAAAATTGTGTTTACAACGTTTGTAGATTAGGCGATTATCTACAAAAACATATATTATACATTTTCTCTTAGGAATTGCCATTTCTGAGATATTGGGCGGTGTGAATAAAAACTTAGTGTTCACTTACGGTGAACACTTCTGAGTGGAGTGATTCGTTAAAAATGAACACTCGATTTGGTGAGAATAAAAATTTCCTCATTCAAATGCAATTCACTCATGGGAAATTTTGGGATTCAAGTGTTGAAGTGTCAAAGTTGTACGTCAAGTAAGAATCAAAGCAGGCAAACTTTTTATTTTTATCAAAAAGCAAAGTAGTACAGGTAAAATACTAAAAATAGCGAAAATGATTGGGTGCATGCTGCAAAGGTTACAGAGATCTTCCTTTTAGGGTGCCTAATAAGGAGTTATAAGGGGTTTAGGCTCAAGGGAAGGGCTTTAGGCTCAAAATATCAGTTGGTAATTATATCGAAAAATAATGTTCACAAAGTTTTGAAGATCATCTACAGAAAAAGTTATTATACATTAACCCGAACGAAATGCCATTCATAAGATATGACCATATCACCGTTTTAAAGATTTGAAATACTCATACGCCCTCATTCGCAACTTGACATAGATGTTCACATGTACATAAAAGATGAGCCTAAGTATGTTGCTTTACCATAATTAGTCTACGAGTTATTCAACTTTAAGTAAATTTAAAATAAATACAATTCTTCGTAAGCACCCTGTATCTTAGTGGATAATGTGGATAGCCCACTCTAGAACAATTTTGTCCTCCAAATATATCCAGGAATCCCCCGTGAAAATATTAGCTACGTATTCCAACAAAGGGCGGTGATTTGGTGATTCCGATGATAGCTGTATAGATTGAAGTTTGTAAAAGTGGTGGGTGCTATACCAAAGCTTGGAAAAATTGAAACCTTCTTAAGATATGTAGGTTTTCCGAGCTTTCAAGTCGGTGAAGATCTTTGCATCCATAAAACAGCAGCGGCAAAATAATTTGGGAGGTGTGTAATACTACATGCACAAGAGCAGATAAATGGCTCAAGTTTCCGATTTCACGTGAAGAAATGAAGAAGGCAAAGAAGAAATGGTTGGCAAAAAATAAATTTCCTAGTGAAATTGATGCTCTGGATTGAATGCATGACTTTTATGCGTAAAACATGGATAAACATACTTTTAATAAAATGAGGAAACTGTCCTTTAAGTTGAAGTTTCCTTTTTAACTTTCTCCATCGATTATCTCTTTCAAATTTCATTTCATCAAAATACATCCAGGAATGACCCATAAATATATTAGCTACGTAGTCCCACAAAGGATTCATCCAACGTCTGATGACCTGTACAAGTCCCGAATTAAAAGGAAGCTCTCTGCCAAGTTTCAGCCTGTACCCAATCATTTCCGCTATTTCGCTATTTCTTTTTTCGGCCTATTTTCCTTACTTAAAAAGGGAATTAACACGTTTTTGAATATTAATCCTCGGAAAAGAAAAAGTCACGGTCAGCGGTGATTCCGGTGATAACTTGAAGTCGTTGTTTATAACAATAAGGAAGAAACTCGTGGTGGCACTATACCAAAGCTTGAAAAAATTAAAACTTTCTTAAGACATGTAGGTGATCCAGGCTTTCAAGTCGGTGAATATCTTGGCATCCATAGAATAATATTGGCAAAATAATTTGGGAGGTCTGTAGTACTAGAGAGAAATGGATCAACTCTCCGACTTCACGTGAAGAAATAAAGGAATGGTTGGCAAAAAATAAATTGCCTAGTGCAATTGGTGCTCTGGATTATACACATGGCATTTATCCACAAAGCATAGTTTTAATAAATTGACAAAATTGTTGAAGTTGAACTTTCCTTTTTACTTTTTTACTCCATCGATTATCTCTTCATCTATTTCATCCAAAAAATCAATTACATCATACATTTTTCGTTTCAAAGCTCCTCGCCACTACCCTTAATTTTTACGAGCGTTCACTCGCAAACAAATGTAAAAACATAATTTTATTCACACCAAAAAGAAGTGTTCACTTGATATGGGGAAATGACAGAGTGAAGTACTTAACGAAACCTAACGAAGGTTATTTTTATTCACGCCAAACTAAGTGTTCCCTGCAAAAATGCAAAGTGTTCCCTGCAAAACACCACCCATTGTCGTTTTAATAAGTTAAAATACTCATATTCTATCATTCCCGACTTGTAAAGGTCATCAGAAATTTAATAAATCCTTTGATGGAGTACGCGGCTAATATTTTCAGGGGTGATTCCTGGATGTCTTTGGAGAAAAAAATTGTTCTACAGAGGGCGGCTATCTCCACTATCCACTAAGATACAGGGTGATTAGGCAAAAATTTTTGTTTTTTTTTAAATTTACTGAAATTTGAATAACTCCTAAAGTAATTATCATAAAGTAGCCTAATTAGGCTCATCTTTTAGGTAAATGTGTATTCTTTTATTTGGTATAAAGCACAGCAACCTGAGTGACTCCGTTCAAAAAATATGTAGGCTCAAACCAATGATACTACGCCGCAGTTGAAAGACGAGTAACTTTTTAATTGTTCACGATAAAACTACTACTACTACCACTACCTACAAAACTACCCAAAATAACCACTTATTGTGTATGGAAATATTGTAGGTAATAGTTTGGTGCATCAGAAAAGCAAAAAAAAAATGTACTGTTAGTAACGAATTTTCTGAGAAAAACGAAGAAATCTGCCAGGTCTAGATGCAAAGCATTGGAAAAATGTCCATCACAGCGCATGATTTTCTTCGGGATATAACAACATAGACTAAGTACATATATTTATTCTTCTTTTAAACTGTCACACAAAATGTATAACTGGGATATAGATAAAAGCTAAACGTTATAGCCCATGCATCACATATATGTGACTCATCAAATTAGAAGCAACTGAATAGAATTGGAAGAAAAAATCTAAACAAATACAATATTTCCAAGTGAAGTACATTTATCTATAATCACACGTAACGATGTTCGTACCCGCAAATCTCCGAAACTGCCCAACCGATTTCGATGAAAATTCGTGAATGTGCATGGTTGGTTCCAGCTTGAATGATAGAATAGTTTTGGATAAGTGGCACTGTTGTCAAGCTCTAAAAAATACCAGATTCTCCTAGGCCATTGTATAAATCATGACAATTTTTCATCACGTTTTGATGTTACAGTTAGGGGGTATTTGAAAACAATGAACAGAGTAACCGGCAGTTTCTAAATTTTTACATACAATTGAAATATAGTAATATGTAGTATCACGCAAACTGTTTATGGAATGGATTCATTATTCCTTCTGACCAATTTCCAGTGTATCCTCTCTCTATATGCAATATATATTGAAAAAACCTTTCGGCTCTCTGCCAATTTTCAGCCTGTACCTAACTGTTTTTGCTATTTCAATATTCAAATATTTGGCAGGTCTCCTATGTCCAAAGTCCCGTGATAATTATCGTAATTTTGGCAATATCTTCTCAGGGTCTTTTTAGGAGACTCATTGTTCGAGTCGAGGGCCGAGTCATCCTAAATCTAGTTCAGAAGTCCAGTGATCTCACTTTTGGCTGAGGAGCAGCAGATGTCAGTCAAAAAAAGACGTTTTTGAATCAGCCTTTGAGGTGCTAACCTTCTCAGTCTTCGAGCTCCAGAGACACACTCTCTGTTGATTTTCGCGTTCACTTCTATGCTCCTATGTCCGGGAACCCAAGCAAAAGTCTCTTAGTCTGATACTGCCTGAGTCACAGCCTTTGTTGGCCGCAGACCCTGATCATCTACATCCTGGTATAAGTTCCAAGTTCACTATCTTCAAGATCATGGCCCTTGCTGAGCCTATTGCTGCCGTCCTTTGGAGCCTTCCCCACTTTGTGGCGTTGTTGGTGCTACTCCGGGCTGTCCAACACACCTGATAGTCTTGTAAGCGATGGACATACCACAGCTGTGTACATCTACCAAACTATATATATCATAACCATATACTACTGTCACGGTAACGATCGAGTATGTTACTAATTGTGCAAAGATTCCAAATCCACGGAAGATCACGATCGCTGTTAGTCACGATCATGTGTGTTCTCCTTCTTCTTCTTCTTTGATCCGTTAGCTGGCTGTCTGAGTGGGACGTCCCCGCAACGGATACGCTGCTATCGATGCTGCTTGAAATGCGGTTTCCTGCCTAGTTTCTTCGGTTTCCCAATTCTGGTCAATTCGTCAAGTCGACCACCCTCCTCCTTTCACACCCTGGACTTGGGACCAGACGACGACTATTTCTCGTTACCAACCACAATAATTAAAAGTTTGTTATTTGACCTCTATTGGCGTATTTGATTACCGCCATGGTTCCCATTGGCTAAGGCTTGGGCTTATGTCAGGCTCTGAAATCGATTCAGTACGTATATCGTGAAAAGCGCCGTTCTGTCTAGCTGGATCCCAGAGTCCATTGTTTGTAATGTAGGATTCCCTCTGAGATAGGCATTTTGAGCTGAAGACAATAAAGTCATAATAACTACGGCAGATGTGAGGATACCTTTTAGTGAGCACTTCACGGATTCGTAAGTTCTTCTTCCTGTCTTTGGAATGAAGACGTATTTCGCCGATCTCCATCTAACTAAGCCACACGCAACTCTTGAATATGACCATCAGCCATGGCAATACTAACTCAAGTAATTCCTGCCTCATTACTGGTTGTACGCAGCCAGACCTGGGTGCTTCAAAGCGGCAGAAAGTATTGATCGCCCAGAGAAACTTATCTTTTGTAATAATTGTTAAAATATTCTACCAAGAGTATATCTGCCACTTCCTTTATGATGCGACTTAATTTTCGCCCTTGCTTTGGTTAAAGTGTGTATTCATTGTAGTTCAATGGATCCTCCGTGCAATGCCGATTGGCAATAACCAAGTCAAGTAGGCATCTCTCTTAGCTAAAGCACTGACTTTATTATACAGCTTTAGGTAGCCTTTGTGGGGCTGGCAAAGACCTTGTTTGTAATAGTCAATGAAGATCTATGTATTTAGTTAACAACTTACCGAGTTTCGATTAAAATTCATTCCAGTAAGAGGATTTTTTGCCAGGATACGCTTGACTATACTAGTGATGAGCAAACGCAAGAACAAGACAAGACTAATCTACACTGATAAAAAAAAATTCTTGGCTTAAAGGACTTTTTCTTGAACCAAGCCAATAATGTTTTGGATATAACGAAAAAAAAATTGTCTTCGGATAAGCAATACTCAAAGTCTTGGTTTTATTGTCTTGAATGAAGACAAAAGTTGACTAGAAGTAAGAAAAAAAATTTCTTGGTTTGAGATATACTCATTTTTTTAATTCAAGCAACTCAAGGTAATAAAATAATAAATTGCCTCAATAAATATTCTCGAATTAAAACTTTATCGTGTCTTTATTTAATACAAATTTTGTTTTGAATAAAAAGTATTTAGTTTCTTGAGTCAAAAATTAAAAAATCTTATTTCGAAAAAGACATATCTTGGTCGAGTTAATCGCAAAAAACTGCATTCAACCCCAACCACATGATCAAGGTTGAAATTTGAGCGGCCATAACTTTGAGCCAAATCAACTCACAGACCTCGTTGAGCGCTCATTTTATAGATAATTTTATTCTCCAACACCTTGCCAGTGATCATTTTCAGCTATCATTGCATGGAAACTGGTTATTTAGTATAAACGACCTCTACCTCTTTTTCAAGATGGCGGCTTTTCCCAACACAGTGAGACCCCACAAACTTGGTTTTAACAATGTCAGATGTACCCAAACAAATTCAAAAAAAAAATTTCGTACATCATGAAATGCAATTTCATTTACTAATTGCATTGGGCTATTTATATCAAAATTACTTGAACATCATAATCAATTTTAAATTTTTTGTTTTTAAGAGAATTAATTTAGGTGAAAATTTTGCAAAAATCTTGCTAAAGTCTTGCTCTGGATCGTGTTCTTGCAAAGTTAGTCTTATTCTTGTTCTTGCAAGCGTAACTAAGTCTTGTTCTTGTTCTTGCTAAATGTGCAAGAACAAGACAAGACTGCAAGAACAAGACCATTTTTGCTCATCACTACCTTATACCTTACCGTTGATCGGTGATCTGAAAAAGGCGCTTGCTGTCCAATTTACTTTGAATGTTTCAACGTCCCGTTATACAGCGTGATGGCCAAAACTATTCCCAACCCTGGAAATTCTCTGTATTTGGGAATACGGGGTTTTGCACAGATTACACACGGCTAGATTTCAATTAATGCTAAAATTGAAAAGTGACTGTCCCCACTTTATTGTGCCTTAAACCAGGTTGGATTCATTCGATTTTAGGGTTGGTGTCATCTTGTGAACTCTTCATAAGCCATACGAACTCAAATGTATCTACAGTTAAGTCCGTTGAACTGATGTTAGGAAAGAGGTAGGCTTTAATGTGTCATTTCACCAGCATGCAATATCTAAGCTTTCCGTGATCCGAGCGGTGGTAAAAGGTCTTGTACTACGTGTCCACGAACAATTTTATGTTCCGTCATTGAACTTAGGATTTTTGTATTAAAGCAACATCCATATTTTACTCCCTTAGGAAAATATGAAGGATTGTATATGGCTGTCTTGATGTTCCCTGGGCTGAATCATTGGCGCCTTGTTCCAATTTCAATTCCTGCGTCTGTGAGATTCCTCCTCTTGGCTGGTGTTTTTAAAAATTTGGCGTCTTCCATTCCTTTCTAATATCTTGATGGATTTCTGGTAAGTAGAAAGAATGAAATACTATTCCTCTGAGATTCCTGATCACCTATGTACCCTCGTGGAATAATTCTAGATAGGTGAAGATGATGATATAGGTGATAGATAGGTGAAGATAATGATATAATGGTATCGAACTGGTTAGGGGTCTTAATCCTTAGGTTACCGAAGTCACAACCGTCCCATTATTTGCTGCTGAAGGCTTTAGCTTGTTTCAAAGTGAATGCATATTTTCTTAGAGACAATATATGTAATATGAATAGTTGGCTCCTATTTCCGTCACTTGAATAATGTTAACCTCCATTAAATGTTCGGTGATATACTGAAGGCTTCAGCTTGAAGGTACCAGGTCCGTCCACTTAAACATAATCGACCAGTTTGAGACTCATCTCGTACTCTTAGTTTAAAAGAGCCTCTAGCATATATTACTCATTGGACCAACTGTTATTTGAGAAATCTAATTTGAAACTGCATTTGTTTAAAAGTTATGCAGTCATAAATCTTTAAAATATTAAAATCCAATTCCCTAACTTCCAAAATCAACTTTGTCGTGTGCAATTCACATAAATTAGTGCAGGTGCATATTACTACAAAATTTTGATAATGAATCCCGACTCTTCCTACACAATCCGCAACGGTTTACTGAAACACCACCATTGATATCAATCTAATACCATAGAGTTCGCCTACATTGTTGCCTCTTTCAAAAGGGTGACTCTCTTCCACATACAGTATACCATAACAAACTGATTATCCCCCAAACAGAGAATAGTTGAAGGGGTTGAATGGAATGAAAATTGTGTCGTTCTCTGCATAAGATAGATAATTCTGACAAAGCTAAACTCGTTATGTTTGTAACAAGTTGCGATCAAAGCACGGTGATATGGAAAATACACAATTCTGCCCGGAAACTAGCACTTATGCACAAACATAGAGGAGCATCATAGAAAATTGTTTCACTTTCACTGCAATATTTTGATTGGTTGCTTTTGTTTGTCATTACATATGCTCTTTGTGACTTTGTAATAAACAATTAAACAGTCGTAATTGGAATATAATTTGCTTGGGAAAAAATTGTTTGTAGTAACAAAACATTCTATTAAAAAACACCACGAACGTACAAGTTCATGCCGGTAATAAAATCGCAAGTATGTAGCTTTAATTATATATTGGTGGTCTCAAATTGTTTGCTAACAACTTCGTGTGCTCAGTCAATCTTTAATTTGAAATCTGGGAAACACACTATAGACATCTCCTACACATTAACTCATGCTAATTTTTTTTTTGATCGTGATTATTATTTATTATTTCCTCTTATTAAAATTTATTTTCGCGATGATTAACATTGTGTAAGTAATTGAATTATTAATTTAATTATTACTCATGCGGAAATCAAATAAATTTTCGATGATAAAAATTTAATTGGTTTTATCACTTACAAAAAAATTGCATTGTAATTGTGATGATGATATAAAAAATATGTTTAGGGAATGATTTGATGTTATTAAAGCTTTAAAGTTTTTGATTTTTAATAAAAAAAAAAGTGTACTTTGAGATATTAAAATTTGAATGAAATTTAAGAATTAACTTAATAAAACGTTTAATTTTTTTTTACAATATTTGATTCTTAGGTGTCTCGGAGTCGCAAACGTGCAAAGTAAAACTTGAGCCCTACACTTCTTCATTTTTTGTGTAAAAAGAATGTAGGTAGGTACTATTATATGAAAATTACCTTAAGTCAACTTTGGTATTAAAATTTAAAAACGAGCATTAGATAGCGATGAGATATTGTTTTACCAAGATAAATGCTATAATAGGCTGATCTTGGTCTTGCCCACTATTTTCTGTTATATTGAAAGGTGGAAAGCTACACCAACTCGCCAGCCCCGGTTAGGTGGGACTCATAAATAGGACCAATAAATTTTATTATGCTCAGAGGCGTAACTAAAGTATGTGCGTCCCCTCTCCGGCATATTACTGACTGCGCCCTGATACAAGGCATCCGTTTGATCTTTCGAACCTACATTTTGAAAAAAAAAAAGTCATTTGAAAGCGTGACTGAAACCCTTGACTATTTCACAACTTTTAATGGTAGGTAAAGGACTGCCTCCAGTGCGACCGGAGGCGCAATTAGCGCTGGGCACGCCGTTTTGTTGTCACGAGTCGTGTACCTTACGTTCAGGGGTCGTTTGGTTTTGTCGGGTGTGACGGATGCCTAAAGCCATCTTGTGGAATTTTGGAAACTTATCAGTGATCTGATCTCTAGTTTTGTCTTGGAGCGCATCATTACTCAATCCAGAGCCTTTATAGACGCCTGGCTCTCCATAGCCGGCGAATAATGTGGGTATGGTATAGTAGTATTACCCACCGGAAAAAATTGGGTGTTTAAAATACCTACCCATATTTGAGGGTAAGTAGTCCTAATTTGTAAATATATGTCGAGTAATTTCGTTTTTATTCCATGTTATTCTCCTCGACTTCAATTGCCGTTCTTTTCGTGCGTTTGGAGACTTTTGACTACCGACAGGCTCCGTAAGCCGGTTGTGTGTTACCAGAACACCTCCTAGTCTTTACTCTCTCCGGCTTTTTTAGCATCGCGTTTTGGCGATGGATCAGCTTTTATCTAGCTGCTGATACTCCTGTTGTTTCTTTGTTGCCTCCTGCGTACGGCTTTCTGCGTCCCTTCCACTCTTCCCACTTATCATCACTCCTTATCACGTGCCCTAGTATGTTTTTCGGTTCCTGTTTCGTCGAATATCATATAATAAAGTAACCCGTGCTCCTGATCCTGAGTACCTGGACATGCCAGGCACAGCGGCGATTCATCGTGCCCGAAACGATGAAGGTATTTCCATTCAAGAACTGCGTTTTTCGGATTAGTCTGTAGGTCCACCTACCCTAAAAAAAACTCCTCCCACTTCCCATGACATTTCGTTACAGTCTCTTCTACCGCACTGTATTTGGCTCCCCTCTAACACGGAGGACGCTTAGTTTGTATGCGGCCTTACATTTTCTTCTGGCCGTCTTGTTTAAAACGCTGTTGCCCCTACTGGCGCTGTCTAAAACAAGCCTGAGCTAAGGACACTCGCCATCAGGAGGAGTTAACGGGTCGGTCTAAAGACCCCAATTTGGAAACCATTCTTGTAAACGCTGTACAAATAGTGGAAGCTGCAAGCGCATCGCATCCAAGTGTGGTTTAAAATTAAAGTCAACTGTCAACTCCAGTCAACTTCCAGGTACCTGATCTGTTCCCTTACCTAGGATACATGCTTGTTTTCAGCACAGCTTTAGTTTTCTTCTCAGCAAGTGTGAGACCAGCGCTTCCAGGCCACGGTTAAATCTCTTAGATATCTTCGATCGCACCCAATTCAAGCTCAGAGGGCGTCCTTCGTTGCTGCTTCTTTTGGGAGGTGTAGCCTAAATATATTATGATCCACAGGAGAGGGCCCGTAATGGATCGGTGCGGAGCTCTACATGTTGTTCTGTACACAACGGGCACATCTTTCGATTCAAAATGAAGCGATACACCTTATTTCTTTTTTTAGAAATCTTGTTATCAAATAACAATTTCGTAGAGGTCAGTTTGTTTTACTACCCACCAGGGCCCAACGCGATCAGCCGACACTGTGGCTGTCTGTGAAAATTCCAATATTATATCCTTGTGTAAGTTCTAAGTTCATAATCTGAAAGGTCTTCAGGATCGCCAACACGTCCGCTTGAAAGATACCCTTTATAAGTTTTCAATCGCTTTCTTTCGACTATAAAATCCAGTTTTCTGTCTGATCCGATAGTCGTAGTAGCCTCAGCATGCCTAGGAAAAATCTGAATCTTCCCGTGAAAATCCCAAAATCGGTGGGTTTTCAAGTCGGATCACAAGAATCTTTTCGTCATACCGGGGACACACTAGCACCCTTAATCCGGATTATGACGTCAAAATGACGCAGATCCATATAAAAGATATGAAAATAAAATGGAATCTACGTCATTCTGACGTCATAACCCGGATTAAGTGTGCTAGTGTGTCGGGGGTATAAGCTGCCATCGCAATCGGATTAGCCATTTTCGAGATTAGGCCGGACAAACAGACAGACAGACATAGCTAAAAATTTAAAAATTCATTAATGTTTTTTAAAACCTATAAATAACCGTGTGATTTTATATTAATATGTACAGAAACAGTATTTTAAATGCATTGATTATTGCGCCACAATTAGGAATGCTGCGATATCCCTGTTGCTAGAGTTGTACACGAGTTCACGATCTAAAAAACAGGATGTTGCCATATGATCGAAATTGTAGCAATAACGCCGAGTACCGTCCTTGCCAAGACTATGAAGTGGGTAGGAGGAGATTAAGGGCAGATCATTTATGAAAATTAGGAAAATAACTGTTGATAGAATTGACCCTCGAGGAACACCGACTGAAATGGTGTGGGGCTAAGAATCGGTGGCATCTAGCACTACCTTAATTGAACGGCCAGAAAGAATGCTGTCAATCCAGTTCCAGAATCGACTCTGTCATACTCTGTCAAATTCCTTGGAAATATATGCAGCAACCAGACCAGACTCGCTAAAGCGCTAAATGCTTTAGTTGAGTTTATCTTTCAGGCACACGAGGCCACTAGTAGATCTGTTTGATCGTACAAAATTCGATTAATTGCTTATCGATATGTCTAAGAAGGTCGAAAAATATATATTTTTTTACCAGACGATAGGCATTTAATCGAATTTTGTGAGCAAAGTTGTCATCTTTTCTCATGTTTCCAATGAACTATAAATGTGCCCACAAAAAACAACTATTAGGACAACTCCTCCAGAATATTTTCAGCCTAAAACGTAGATCTACTGTAATGGTGTTTCGTTCGGTGGTTCTCTAAACCTTGTCAGATCATACACTTCGACAACATCCCACAGGTATGCGGTATGTGTTGTGTGTTCTTAGCGTGCCGGATTACACACCTCGACACGTTATAGGAAAGGCTGCCAGGAATATTGTCGGATCATACACCTCGACAAGGCCTGAGCCAAATTCCACAGGTATTCGGTATGTGTTCTCACCGTTCCGGATCAGGGTATTAAGCTGGTGACATATCCAAGCCGTACATGCATTGCATTCGTTGACAGATAATATAGAAGTGTGTGTATTCATATGCGAGCTGACGGAATATCCCGTGAATGGAAGGCATGCCACGCAAAGGTCGGGCTACTTTCAACTTTTTCTGCATTGCCGCATTCGAGATAGCACACACAAGCATAAGCACACAAACACATGAACACGTTACTTAGATTTTCGGGCTATGTGTGAAAGCCGGCACGGAACGCAACCATGTAATATTGTGTCAGAGGAAATTCGCCGGATTTCATGGAGCCTCTGAATGCAATGCATGTACGGCTTGGATATGTCACCAGCTTAAGACCGCAGAAGGAGACCTCTCCGCAGCGAGTCTGGTGAAAAATTGATTTTGGCCTGGTGAAGCTATTTCTTTTATAGCTAGAAAGCTCGTCAGGGCAGGAAGCTTTAAAGCTTAGCAGTGAAGCTTTCATAGGGAGAATCATCTGACCTACTGGGGGAATATTTATTTTCCTAAGGCTTTGTTGGGAGAGGGGTTATTATTAAAGAATCGCGGTTTGTTTACACTACACTCCTCACGTAAACCCTTTTTTGTACAAAGTGTAGTTATCACGAAAAACTGTTTTTGCCTTTTTTGCCGATATTTTGGAAACGTTCCCTAAGATCTTCGAGCGCTAAAAGAAATCATCAAATTCGACGGAATTTTTCCAATTTTTACCCTCGCGGATTGCTCGCGGCGAATTTTCCTAATAATGATAAAAACCGTCCTGTTAAGTATTCGATGTTCCAAATTCCTTAATCAAAATCCACATTTCGTTAGCTGCGTCGTTTCTAATGCGTTCATCCGGTTCGAGGAATACTTTGAGCAGTAGTGCCGGTGGGTTTTTTCCTGGAGGAGCAGTGAGGGGTTTGCTTCCTTTTGAGGCGTGAAACATTCACCTTCCAACCTCCTTCGTCTGGTACTCTTACATACGCAAGGTATCCATGGGTCATCCGATGTAATGACATTTTGGGCTAGGTGAAGATATGATTCGGTAGCATGGCGGTAGATCTTAGATGGCGCACCCCAGGACTTATCTCTTTGGTCGTAGCGGGCTCTTCAAAACGTCCTTTACGCCGTTACTACCATTTGTATCCTAAATAACTTTGACAAATTTGAAGGTAATTTTACTTTTTTACGGAAGTCTCAAGAGGTAAAAAGTGAGGAAAATGAGACTAGTAGGGATGGCTTTGCCATCATTCTTCCTGGTATGTATTCTAACGTCAGTTTAGTCATATTTTGAAAGGCCGTCAATTTCATCTTTACAAGCGTAATGTGCTATGGAGCGACAGCATATACGAGTATATATGATACCTCTGGTTCAATTCCTAGTGCAAAGTTATACTGGACTGGTATGGATCAGCTGGATCTTTGTAGCGATAGATTTCTCTCTCTTCTAACCACTAGTATTTGTAGTAGTCTTTACTTAAAACACCGACAGCCATTGTGATTCCTTAAAGTTTTATTAGGTTTGCTCGATTGAAGCTTCATGAACTTTGAAGGGTTTGGGTACTGTTGATGGTGATTGTTGATCTAGCGAAACAGGCCCTCGAAACCTGCAAGGAACCTGTCGAGCTGGTAGACTTAGAACAACGTGGAGGAGAACCGCAACAACTGGAAGATCCTGAATAGAGCAGAGAGCTGTCGCACAAAACAAAGTCCGCTGAGGGCCTATGTACCATGAGGGATTAAATAGGTATAAGCAAGTTAGTTCCTTTAAATATTTGAAAAAAAAAAAAAAAAACAATAAAACTGCTTTAATAAATTGTCACATGAAAACAATTTAGAAATGACTGGATATAATCTCAACCAATTTCAAAATCAATTTATGTCCCCATCAATAAAGGCGCTGTCGGGGTCTAATCATCAACCGCTTTCTTCAAACCAACACAATTAAAACTTCCTGGAATTTATTAAATAAAAAAACCGGAAAAAAGTATAAAAATAGAAAACACATCCTTACAAATGTTGCGGTTAGTCCTTTGGCAAAAAGTTTTCAGAATGAAACAAAAATGGGTTTTTTATACCCGGAAAACTAAGAATAAAAAAATTTTCCATGAAGAAAAAAAAACCGACGAAAAAGTATTTCACAGCCGCTTAAAATGATTCGACTATGGGTGTATGTATGTATGTATATGTGTCGGTAGTACTCTTTTTTAACCCTTTTTTCCTTTCTGCTTTTAGTCGATGTCTTTTTGATGTTTTTCCTATGTTTTCTCTCTTTTTCACGTTTTCGTTGAATATTTAAGAAAATTTTCCTTCTTCGCAGATCCTTGTTGCTTCCTTTAGTAGACGATTTGGCTCTGGAGCAGTTTGTCGTTCCATAAAAATGCTAATTTGGGGCTTTTCCTATCCAGGACCTCCTTCCACCTCCCATGTCTCCGCATCAACGGGTCACGAAAAGTAAGAAGAAAATCTCTTTGCCAAAAAAAAGAACCAGAGTAGACAGGGGTAGTAGTATAGACCCAGGACGAAGGCTATCAATAGGACAAGACCTTCTCTCTTGTAAGGATCCACATTTCATTGGTGTCCTTGTTCGGTCTCTAGCCATGGTTCAACAAAGGATTCTTGTCTATTTGTCTCAAATCAAACAGCAGCAAGCAGCGTAACTGGAGTCCTGGCCGGCTGGTGTGGGGCAGACGAAGGGGTGAGAATAGGTAGATTGTGGGAATTTGTGTCTTCCTTATAGATTTCCTTTCTTTCCTTTACTTTTATTTTTATGCCAATGCCGAATGGAGTCCTTACAGTGTGTTCAGAATGGTGGCGGATATCATGCATAAAGGAAATTTAAGGAAATTGACTTTTTATGCTTAAAATCCTGGGAAAATCCTTTTTATTTGGCGATGGTCTTTGAATCGTTTTACACTTTATTTTTTCCGTCTTTTTTTTATATATGCATGTATATGTACATGCATATACATATATATTGTTGTTGCTGGCTGATTCCTTTCCGTTACCGTTACTTTATATATTTTTGTGGCCTCCTTGATGGACTAAATCCGACATTTAGGTGTCGCTGAATTGAATTTGAAGTATTCCTCGAGGTTGAAATTTTATATTCGTTTTGTGTTCCTTGATTTTGATCCTTTTTCTCGTATTCTTCTTCTTCTTCTTATGCTTCTACTTCTTTACTGTGTGTTATAACATTGGTTATCCATTGTCCTTGGATCTAGGTTGAAAATTTCGATTATTTATGGGATTGGTAGGGTTTCTTTCCCCTAAAACCAGCCACCACCAACCAAACCCCATATTCTTTGCCTCAAGTCTAAATAAGTTTTTGGTTGAGATGAAAATCATCGTAAAATTTTATTACAGTAATCAAGGATGGCAGTTTGAATATGAATAACTTTTATATGGTCGTCAATGGAGGATGTCGTTAAGGGGAGGAAGGTTTATTGTATGATAGTGAAAATTCGATGGTATAAAATTGAAAATGTTTTTTTTTCCTGTATATAGCTTAAAACAGAAGGTTAGAAAGGAACCTCATACCTTGGCTGTTATCTATTTTATTATACTGGTGTGGATTACATAATGTTATTCAAATTCAAAGGGATATGCATACATATCTTGATGTAACAACAATTCACTTTGTTATTTAAATCTATAAAATAAAACCTAGCTGCAATAATAAATGTTTAAAACTTCCCCTTTTTATATTACTTCACTAATTTATATTCAAAATGAAATCAAAGAGGCAACAATAAATTGCAGCCAAAATAAATTTCAATCAAACATTAACAAATCAACAATCGATACAATCAAACCAATTTACCAGGTATACTGAATTGATTTTCGATCTTCGTTGGTAGCTGCTTTATTTGGTGGTTTTATGCAAAATATCAATGAACATTTCAAATGCAATAATGGTGGTCGATAGTTTGGAAAATTCGTTTTAAGTAGCAAAGTTTTAGTAGGCAATTTAGGCTAATATTGAATTGGTTTTGTGTGTTTTTGTATAATAATGTCAGTTCGACCAATATTATGGACAAAACTAATCGAATAAATAATGATTTAATTTTTATTTACGAATTGATAGGATGCATGTGATAGAGCTTAGAGGTAAAAGCTCGTTTTATTTTAGAGTATTTTATAATAGAATGTAATATCGAACAGCAAGCTGAAGTACGAAGGGAACAAAAGAGCGCACACATAGATTTACTAGACTGGCTTCCATAGATATGAGTTGCTGGGTTTCATTTTAATGGAACAGGAGACGCCCCTCATCGGCACTGCTTGTCGTGGTCGTAAGGCTTGCGTGCCTCGTGGTAGCATTAGGCTGTCGGCAGTGGTTAATTGGGAACCAGCAAGCCACCGGTAGGGACACCCATGCCCAACAGGCTATTTGCGAAGATTCCAGACTTAGCTAGGTACATCCTCTTCCTCCCCCTTTCTCTTTTTTCTCAATTTTCCCTTCTTCCAATTTCTCCACTTCTAACCCAACGCGTTTACCGTGCTGAGGGCTACGTGGCCAGATAGTTGTTTAAGAGTGCTGGTCGTAAATGGTTACCTCCGATGCGCGGGTAAAGTCGCAGTGTATAAGTGCCTTAGGAAGGAAACCAAACCTGCTGTTTCTAATGGCAATAATTTTGTTAAAAGGAAACAGGGATCTTAAGAACTATAATCTGAAGCTCCTCAATCCCTCTAAGCCAGTTGCTTCGACAGAAGCAAGCCCCTCAATTTCACCAATTTCTAGCAAGACTAACAAAATTGCCATGATTTCCGGCTCTAAAGGTGCTCCACCATCTAAAGTGACCAAGCGCAACGCAGCGCTTTAACAATCCTTGCTCGATTCGAAGGTGTTGCAAAGGGTGAGATCAGCAAAAAGCTTCAATAAGGTAGGCGACATAGTCTGCCAACGAGCACACTTCGCAAACTGGCAACCCAACACTAAAGCGTCAGGGGCCCCTTGAAGAGCCGAACCACCCTGAGGATAAGCGGAGTAGGAATAGTAACAATTTACTTTCTCCTATTACTAAGACCCGAGATTTTCGTCCCAATTTTTAGGAGCATCTTGGCCCTGCGCCCTACTGTCGCAATGGCGGATGGCATCAGGGAACCTTATCGCATGTGCCAAGCAGAGATCTGTCGATCTTTATAAAATACACATATCCATAATCGGTGAAGCATGGCCAGGCGCTAGACTCAAGGTTATTATGAGTCGACCGAGAACGTGTTCCTGGAGCCCAGCGGAACCAGCCAAGCCTCGGGTCATTCTAGATAATTTGCGGTTCAGTAACCCAAAGCTACAGGCGTCATCGCGGAAGATTACGAAACTAGAGGATCCCTATAGTGGCGGCTGAGTGGCTACACTTGCAATTAACAATTAGTCGTTTGGACCCTTGGCGACATCTGATGGCGTCATAAGTTTCGGTTCCTCTTCCAGAACTCTGAGTCCTTTTAAAAAAGATATCTTTCTCCTGAAGCAGAGTGGAGTGGCTTCAACTGCTCCACCTGCGGCTGCAGATATTGAGCCCTCGGGCACTATAGGTAACACAGGTATGGAAGTTTCTGAATCCAGCATAGTATGTAGTGTAACACAGGGACGGAAGTAGCTGACCCTAAGGTACTCACCTACCAGCTCTGGGTCCAATGGATTCTCTTTTCTTATCCGAAGGGGATGTTCAAATCTCAGGCGTTCTTTCGCCATCAACGACGGAGGACGAACTGAAGGACTTTGCCCAACTTCTTTCGGTGGAAGATGATGATATTATTCTCACACCGGAGGGAGACGAGGATGATATAACGGTGATCGAGATGGATCCCGTGCTCACAGCTACGAGGTCGAAAGTAGCGCAGATTAATCTCCATTGCAGCAAGACTTTCCTCTTTCGAAGGTTGATTTAGATGCCGTCCTGGTACAGGACCCTTGGATGCGGAACCAGGACTCAAAAATACAGGTTGATCTATCCCGGAAATGGAGAAGATAAGTCAAGAACCTGTTTAATTGGAGTTGTTCGCCTCCCGCCAGAAGATAGTAATCGAGACGACCACCAATTCGGTGAATGCCAGTCAAAGCACAGCCATTCTGGATCGGCCGAAGCGAATCAAGAGGATGTTATTGTGTATGTGTTCCTGCTGATATTCTTCTTCTTTTCTATTTTAAATTCTCTGAGCTGTTGTTTGACATAAAAGTCAAAAATCGTTTTTTTTTTTTTAAATTTTAGCCAATTGAAGTTGTGTCTGCCGTAGATGCTGACTTACCAATGATAAATACATTTCTTTTCGAAAAATGCGGAAGAAAAAGAAGAAGATAAAAATGGTCATGTACCTATGTTAGTGATCAAAGGTTTTCAAGCAATGATTTCTGCGGAAGAAATTGCAACACTTCCTTCCACTTATTTACCTCTCTCTCTCTCCTAAAAAAGTACCCGGGCCTAAAAAGCCCTCTGAGAGAGAAGGACAGAGATTACCTGCAACTAGACTTGATGGATGAGATTTCTTTGGGAGACGCACTAACCCCTAAACTTAGGTGGAGGCGGAAGCCAAACTATCAGGGAAGGGGATGGACCACATCCTATAAGCCACGGGAGGAAAAACGTCCTACTATGGGTAATCAGACGTGAATGAAGACCAGGCCTCAAATATCTTCCTACTCGAATGTTTTAGTAAGATCTGTAACGCCTTGGACGGCAAGAGCCTTAAGCTAATCTCAACTGTGGATATCCTGAGGAGATTTAGAGCCCGCATCTTGTTCTTCTTCCCATGGTGCTGAAGCCCAACTCGAGCCTTGGCCTTCTCTAATGGTTTCCTCCAGTCTTCTCTATTTCTGGCCAAAGTGCTCCAGCTCAATAGGTGGAGTAGTGTCCCCGCTTCTGCTACAACCGAATCTTTCCATCTTTTCCTCGGCCTGCCTACAAGTCTTTCTCCTTCGATGATGCCATTGAAGACCTCGTTTGTTGCTCTGCTCTGGCATCGCTTGATTTTTATGAACGCCACTAAATCGATGACGTCATAGATATAACTCGCTGTTATATCTGATTCCTTTCAAAAAAATTTAGCATATGTCCTCTATCCTTTGTATGAGCGTCTCTGTTCCACTCACGTAGCAAACTTCGTCTTTCCACGTTTTGGTCGAGGTTTTAGCAATATACGGTATGCGAAATGGTAGAATTTCCGAGTAGAATTATTCTCCTACTGATTTTTTTCTAGCTCTTTGTTTCAACAAGCCTAAATATGCGAAATGGTACACTACTTCTAATTTATGTGCATTTATTGTCCGGTTCCTACATCGTGGATCTATTAACTCGTATCTGCAGTATAACCTTAGTTTTCTCCTCGTTGATTCTAAAGCCTACTTCTTTGGCTAAGCTCTGTGTAGCATTTCTAACTGCTCTGATCTGCCTGCCAGCATCTGGTTGCCTAATGAGAAACTGGGAAAGCTTATTCAGTATCACTAGGCTCAAAATCCTGTAGTTCTAATGGATTACTGGGTGGTCATCAAAACAGAGGAACCGGAGATGAATAGCATTTCCTTTCTTATCCTTATTAACAAGGGGCTGTCGCGATATTAAAGAAGAATGAAAACCAAATAAGTTTTGGAATCATGTATGTCAAACTAAATGTTTTCAGCAGTGAGCAGCAGCAGGTGGAGGGGAGTTTGGACGAAGGCGTCGAGGAGAAGGAGGTCCAGAGAGCACCTGCAGATTGTTGGAGTCTTGCAGATTACCCTCCAACACTCCAAAACGCTCACAGATAACCTCAAGATTTCTTAAAGGAGGAAAACGCTGAGCAGGATAGGGTTGGTATAAAGTACGTTTACGTCTAGGTCCCTGGACAGAAGAACATACAAGGGAAAGAGAAAGGTAGTTCTGGGAAGACGAACGATAAGGATAGACTTCCTGAAGGACACATTAGGCAGATACGTTCCGGAAGACTTAAAAGAAATATCTGTAGACTGGAGATAAGATCACCGATCGCTTTAAACATTAGTTCCACCGATCAAACAACCATTGAATTTAAATACACAAATTGCGGCATACCAAAGCCCTAATTGGTTATTACTTACGAAGGACTAGCAACCCTTTCTGGCATGAAATTCTTACTATGGAACCTGCGGCACAGTCTCGGATAGGGCAGATTTCACGTGGCGACTTGTAAAGCATGCAAGGTCCAATGACGAGCCTATTTTCCTGAAATTTAAGAATACTATAACTACACGGTAAGCTTAGAATGCTATTCGATGAAGTGCGGATATACAGAGTGGACACCGTGACCATTCGGACGGTATGATGGACGCAGAGAAGGAGATCTTATAAAGATATCAATAAAGTCCCCGTCATAGGTTTCGAAGCCATAACCATGCCCCAATAAGGAAAATAAAACCACGCAGATTAATTCAGCTGAACCTTTGACAGGAACGTAGTGGCAGATGACGCCTTTCTAATGACTTACTGAATGACCGTTGTAAAACGGATAAAAATAAAATGCTTCTCTAATTTACTTATTTGCATCTCGCTGCTTTGTCTTTTTCAGCCATCACAATTAGGAAGATCAAAACTACCAAAATTCAGGTCTTAGCTCCCCACACATTTTCATTAATTGAACGTATTCTCCATTTACTAAAACATTTAGTACTAGACCACGACAAAAGAGCACATGTCCTTCGTGCAAGAACCAGACATTTTCTACACTAATTGTTTAAAACTAAAATGAAATTAATTAAAAAGGAAACTCTTATTTACTAACCAACATCAAAATCTATTTAGAAATGCTCTCACAGTGCTTGAGAAAAACTTAATCGTAGAAATTTCAAGGACTCAACATCATTGTCGAAAATGGCTACCATCATCCACCCCAGCCCCGCTCAAAAAGTTAAATGGAAAATTAACATGTCTGATGATTTTAAATGTATGCTCATCGTAGCAAAATTTCCGTTGCCTTTTAACTAAGGAGCAAAAGTTTGTGGCTTTTGCTGCAAAATGAGAATGAAGAATGGTGGAATGATGGTAATATGGTGTAATAAACTTGTGTCAAAATATATACAGTATACACATATTCGCACAGATCGTTTTTTCGTTGGTGTAGTAGATACGATGTGCATACGTAATGAAAGTTCCATAGGAAAAGGATACAAAAGGATGCAATGTTGATGTCGTTGTAATTTAACATGACACATTGCTGCTAATTTGGTGAAAACTTGCAATTGTGAATTAAATAATTTTGTGTGTTTTGTTGTGTTGTTAATTTGAAGAGAAATGTTGGGTAAAGATTAATTGGGCTTTATATTGTATTTTATTTTTATTGTTTAATGCAAGGTTTTTTAAGAAATTTATTTCTTTTTAAATCTGAACTTTTTCTTAGAAATAAATACACCGTTTAGGCGTAAAGATACTGCGTCAATTTGGAACAGACATTTTTTTCATTGCTATCAAGCAGTACATGCAATTATATACATAGAGCAATTAAAAAAATCGTTTTTTCATCGAATGAACTCTGTTCGACATTGCACTCGATACGAAAATAATAGATTGCCGACAGTGCAAACGGGCTTTATCTGAGCATCTAGTCTTTCACATAAAAAACAAAGCTAGATACAAGAGGGTTATCTTTAGTATAAATCATAAACCGCGATCGCAAGCAATAATAAGCAAGCCAGTAGTAAGAGCACCCGTAAGACTTCAGTAAGACTCGTCGTCAGAGTGAGAAGATCGACGGAGGCAGAAGTCAAGGCAAGACAAAGGACGTAAGCTAAATCAATGAATCTTTTTGTGAGACTTTTTTCTTTACAATCCCCGACATGAGCATCAAATAAAAGAGTATGACGAGTAGAATACAACAAGCTTTGACGTCATTAAAAATCATATGGCTGCTACCACAAAATGGCGGATTACCTCTTTATTTACAACTTTACATTTTACAACATCAAAGAGTATTTTCTGTAAGTTTGATGCTAATTGGTCTAGTTGGCGGTCTTGGGCAATCAAATGAAAAAAAAAAAAATAGAGACTGGTTTTTAGATTACCCGATCCGACTTATTCACATTGATCACCGGTTATTCACATTTTAAGCTCGAAAAACGCTTTATAACAAAAGTAGCACAAGGTTTGCAGGGCTCAAAACTAGGAATATACTCCTGGAGATATCCCAAACAGGATAAAAACATAATCTTGCTGCTTTTTTTACTGCACTACTAGTATTTGCACTAAAAGCAGGCAGTTCAGGGCGTAAACACAAGTCTGGCCTTTCGGCGGATCGCTGTCACCCGGATCGAACGGCTACGAGGGGCTACTCTTTTACTTTGTGGCGCTGCCGGCCCTAGCCCTTGTTGAGGGTGGAGCGAGATTTTCTTTTGGCGCCCTTTGTTCGACGCTTTCACTTCACATAAATTGTATTTCCAGTTGTCCTAGATAAAACTTTTTTCGAGTGCTGCTGGCTTACCATTTCCTTACAGTATTACATCTCCCCTTTTGCAAGCCTTTATGGGTTGGGGGCCCCATAAGGATTTCGATGGTGGTTTTAGGGTCACCGTCACAGTTCCGCCTGCACCGGCAAAAGAGGAATTATGTTTTCTCAGAGTTGCTTCCCCGATGTTACAGCAACAGCACCACCTTCTTTGGCTATTTGGTTGTTTGTTGTTGGACAGCTAGTAGGGTTGAGATGGTGGAGAGAGTCACCATTTCGTTAAAAGAGGCTTCTCCTGCCATCAGTCCAAAATTGCAGTGTTCACCATCCTGACAACATCATATCTGTGAATTTTATGCGGTGCACTTTGTGGAGTATTCTCCACTCCTATACCCCTAGGGTCTTCTTTTGGACCCCTATCCTTTCAAGATAGTGCCAGTGGGGTCTTCTGTTGCTGCCGGAAAGTACCCGATTACAAAAAGACTGCGCGGCAGCTTGGTCCCGTATACAGCAACAAGGCTTGCTCGTTCCAAGGCTTAAGGCGGCCCATCATAGAAGGCGCACCGTCCCCTACTGACCTGGGCTGTTCTGAGCCCTTAGCCAATTCGGCTACCGCCTCAAGAAGGAACTTCCTTGCACGGTAACTAGTTGTTTCGTGGTCAGAAGAGTCTTCGGATTGTTAATCGCAAGCACCCCAATTCTGACACTTTCCGCTATTTGACAGAAGGTCGGCTTTGGAGTCGCTCTAGACTTCATTATGGCTGCGTCCGTCTTTTCTGAAGGAAAACCGTACGGTCAAACCCTTCGCCCTTTTCGCCGGGTTATTATGCCCTGGAGACCATCCAGATGATCTAACCCTCTTCTTATTAAGAAAATCGGTATCCCTTGCTTCCTCGAGGGCCACGCAGACCCTACCTGCCTCTACAAGGGAGCAAGCGGCCAGATATCGCATAAAACGTTTTCGGGCTGTGCCTCCCCGTCTTCTCAAAGCGGTCGTTTTTCTAGTCGCCTCTCCGATTGGGTGCCCTTACTTCCGCAAGAGATCTCCCAATGAAGGAGTGATCTCAACGTACTCCATGCCTGGGTTTACGGGCTCAGACTCCCTTACCTGAAAAAGAATCCCGAAAACTCCTCACTGGGACCACATTCAACACCGTGAAGCATGGATCAAAAAAATCTAACTGGCGTTGTAGGTCGTTGTTTTGGGAACTGTGGGAGTGCCAGAAATGTGTGGAGCGTTAAGAAGTCCTCCAGGTAATTTTATATTGATACAACGAGCTTGGCGAGAAAGGACGGTTGCCCATGGCAGAGCTCCATATCACCAATGGAAGGCTAATTCAAACCGAAGTTCGCCTTTTATCCGCAGTCCATAGTTAGCAGTACACTCACGCAGTACCATTCATAACTTCATCACCATTGTTTACACATTAGGATTGCGGTTTTTATCGAGTTTAGATCTGTCGTATTCAGGCTGCTCCATGGATCTCGAGCAGGATGTGGCCTAAGGCGATGTACGATCGGTCTTGGAGTCAGTGCTGCCTGCTTGTGCCGTGTTCGAGTCATATTGATGAGTACATAGAATTGGCTAGCTACAAACAACGCCCTCAAAAAGTGCTATCAAAATTTTATTTTTTGCTCGAAATTGTTTTTCGCATTCATTTTGGGGCTCGCTCTAGGCGCCACCGCTCCACTCGCTCTACCCTATGGCCGGCGCTGTGGCGTTCCCATAGCCTGGATAAATATTTTAGTGTAGGATTTAGCCATATAGTGGAGAGACATGTTTTACTTAATTTCACCTAGTTTTCTGATATTCCAAAACGCCAAACAAGCCACCCAATGCCTTGGATTTCTTAAGATATGTAAGCTCCTCCGCCAGCCAGCCGCCCTGGCTGCAGTTTACAAATCCTAAATTCGGCTGGCCTTGAATACAATTCTATCTAGACTAAACAACCTTCGCTTGCCTCGACAAGGTGCACAATGGTGACATCATATTCATTGTTGATGGCACCTTTCGCGTCTCTATATACCCTTTAAGCCACTGTAGGAATGTAGTAGCCCTCTCTATACTATATCACTATTACCATTAGCGACTGTTCCTCTGAAATTCAGAGCCTCCTGCCCGCTCGGCCCACCGCATACATACACAATACGATTTTGAAGTTCGTTTATGAATAGAACAACTCGACTGTGGATCATCAAAATTTCCTTGGGGACCTCCCAGCCCCCGTTACATTTCCTATTCCCCTCTATTATTTAACTAGACATTGCTCCATGACATTAACGACAAGACACACTTTTAGTATAAAAGGTGACGCCTAAGCTTGGTTTTTTCGCATAAAAAAATATTTTACACGGGAAAAAATTACGTGATTCATATTTTCCGAGACCTCCCTCCCCCACGTCAGATTTGATAAGATTAGTGTGGACCCATCCCCCTAAAAGCCTTACGTAATTAATGGACGACCCCATTGTTGATCGATTACGAAATCTTAAACGATCTTTGAAGAACAAGCCACACCAGTGCTGCCATACACTTTTGTTTTACTCATTTTTTGTTTAGAGCACGAAATGTGAGACAATACTCGTATTTGCACTTTCTACTATAATATTGTTTCAACAATTTCAATTAATGTTTTTAAATTTCTTCGATGTATTTTGCTTTCGGTTTCTCACAATACAAATTAATGTAAGTAGTGGAAGCACTAATTTGACGTACATATAACTGCTAACAATTTTGACACATGTGAGTTATGTTCAATGATGCTTGTTAATTGTTTTTGCAGGTTGCTTATGTCATTTTCTTTCGTGCAAGTTTGCAAAAGCAACACCCGTACTCTCAACCGATTCCGTATCCCTAGCTGTGCGTATACACCTCACTCCATCGAGTCACTTATGAAGGTGATCTCTAACCTGTGGCATCGTTTAAGAAGGCGTTTTGACAGCCGGTGTTTGCCAACACGGAGTCGTGAAAACACTTCATCACCTAGCTTTTCACTTAGTGATTTCAATTCGAGATTCGTAGGCTTCTTTCACCAATGAGCAATAATTGAAGGCTTAATCTTGACTGCTACTTCTCAGTGGTCTATTTTTTCTCCCTCTCCAAAAAACTTCGTCTATTCTTATATTCATTCTTTTATACCCTCGACGGCATTTATGGCGAAAGCTCAGTATTAATTACGAATATGATCCACATAAATTAGGAAAATCGATTAGCCCAATTTTGGTTAATTGAATACGAAATCTCAAAAGAGGGCAATTTGTAAAACGATAAATTATGGCAAAAAGCTCGCCTTTCGGTGTTTTCGCAGAGTCTCAAGATATCAGCTGATTTTAGCATTAATTTTACTTGAAAATTAATAAAAATATTACTTGTTTGCACCTTAAAAAATCAAATATTATTTGTTTCCATTTCACGTACCAAAGATGATTTTTTTTTTATTTTTCGATCTCTGACATTTTTCACTACATTAACACTTGGTACAACTGTCATAATATAATGAGATATTTTAACGTATGTCACTCCCTAAAGGCATTCGTCATAAATGACGAATTTTCGTTATATTTTTATTGCTGTGTGTCGAGGAGCGTGATCTGTAGCGTTAAACTGTGCCTTTAGGCTGAACCAAATATGACGTGTCGTACCGTAACCGTACGTACCCAGCGCCGACTCTAGGGTAGAGCGAGTGGAGCGGTCGCTCTAGGCGCCAGGTGGTAAGGGGCGCCAAAATGAACGCATAAAACACTTTCGAACAAAAAATAATATTTTAATGGTGCTTTTGAGGGCGGTATTTGTAGCTAGCCAAGTCTATGTACTCATCAATATGTCTCGAACACGGCACAAGCAGGGAGCATTGACTCCAAGACCGATCGTACGTGGCCTTAGGTCACATCCTGCTCGAGATCCATGGAGCAGACTGAATACGGCGGATCTAAACTCGATAAAAACCGCAATCTTAAGGTGTAAACAATCGTGCCGAAGTTATGAATGGTACTGCGTGAATGCACTACTAACGATGGACTGCGGATACCAGGCGAACTTCGGTTTGAATTTGCCTTCCATTGGTGATACGGGGCTCTGCCATGGGCGACCGTCCTTTCTCGCCGAGCTCGTGGTATCAATATAAAATTACCTTGAAAAAAACTTTTGGAAATGGAGCACTTCTTAAGGCTCCACACGCTTCTGGGGCTCCCACAGTTCCCAAAAGAACGACCTACAAGGCCAGTTAAATATTTTTGGATCCATGCTTCAAGGTGTCGAATGTGGTCCCAGTGAAGGAAAGTTTTCGGGATTCTTCCTAAGGGAGGGTAGTATGAGCCCGTAAACTCAGGAATGGAGTACGTTGAGATCACTCCTTCATTGGGAGATCTCCTTAGATCTCCTGCGGAAGTAAGGGCACCTAATCGGAGAGGCGACTCGAAAAAGACCGCTTTCAGAAGACCGGGTGGCGCAACCCGAAAACGTTTTATGCGATATCTGAAAGCTTGCTACTCCCGTTTAGAGGCTGGTAGGGTCTGCGTGGCCCCGAGGAAGAAAGGGATACCGATTTTCTTAAGATTTTCTGAAGAGGGTTCGATCATCTGGATGTTCTCTAGAGGGTATAATAACCCGGCGAAGGCTTTGGCCATACTGTTTGAAAAACCTTCAGAAAAGTCGGACGCACCAATAGTGAAGTCTAGAACGATTCCAAAGCCGACTTTCTGTCAAATAGCAAAAAGTGTCAGAATTGGCGTGCTTGCGAGTAACAATTCGAAGACTTCTGACCACGAAACAACTAGTTACCGTGCCAGGAAGTCTTCTGGAGGCGATAGCCAAATTGGCCCAGGGCTCAGAACAACCCAGGTCACTAGGGGTCGGTGGCCCTCTATGATGGGCCGCCTTAAGCCTTGGAAGGAGCAAGCCTTATTGCTGTAGACGAGAACAAGCTGCCGCGCAGCCTTTTTGTAATCGAGTACTTTCCGGCATCAACAGAATTATGTTAAAAGGAGAGGGCTCCAAAAGAAGACCTTAAGGGTGTAGGAGTGGAGAATACTCCACAAAGTGCACCGCATAAAATTCACAGATATGACGTTGTCAGGATGGTGAACACTGAAATTTTGGACTGATGTCAGGAGAAGCCTCTTTTAACGAGAAGGTGACTTTCTCCAATATCTCAACCTTACTAGCTGGGCAAGCTCTAATGCCCAACCATGCAATGCAAACAACCAAATAGCTTCCAAAGAAGGTGGTGCTGTTGGCGAAACGTCGGGGAAGCAACTCTGAGAAAACATTCTTCCCCTATTGCCGCTATAGGCGGAGCTGTGACCCTAAGACGACCATCGAAATCCTTATAGGGCCCCAGCTCCGAAAGGCTTGCAAAAGAGGAGATATAATTCTGTAAGGAAATGGCAGGCAGTACTCGAAAAAAGTTTTATCTAGGACAACGGGAAATACAATTTATGTGAAGTGAAAGCGTCAAACAAAGGGCGCCGAAAGACAATCTCGCTCCACCCTCAACAAGGGCTAGTGCGGTAGGCCCTGTACCTACCCTAACGTCCGAACATGAGTGTTCATATGGTTCCGCCTTTAGCCGTCGTTTCCAGTCAGGTCGTGTACAGGCAAAGCTCGGCTAATAACACAATCAGTGCTTTTTGCTATGTTCAGGAATATTTTAGAAAAAGAGACCAGGAAGGTCGTATTTGAATTGTTTGATAGGCCATCCGTGGTATACCATCTTTGAACTTCTCAAAGTGTTGTTCTTAAGATCTCTGCAATGGTCAGGTCATCTGCATAGCCGATATCATCGAATCCAGGTTCGTGTAGTTTTGTATTTCGTCGATAACCAGTGTCCAGCGTAACGGTGACAACATGACCCTTGAGGCCAGCCGTTAACAGCCTTGGCACTAATGCTGGAATCACTCAGGGCAGAAGAAATGCTATCATAGCCTATGCTCCAGGTTTCCGAGCGACAGTGGTTATTACTTGGTTTTAAATTGAATCGAGTTATTTTTTTTTTCATAATGCGCCACTTTAAGAAAACCAGAAAGATTCATTGAGCTCTATTACTAATAGCTCTTCGCAGGCTTAAATCGTTCATTCGGTAAAGCAATCATCCCCCAAGTATTTTCTAAAATTTAAAACAAATCGAACACTTGTTATTGTTATTAAACAACATAAATTACATATGTGCAGAAGAATTAAATCGATTTATGCGTGGCGGCATTGCTCGGCTCCCCCCAGTGGAATATTATGAATAAATTTCCACAAAGATTTTAAACAAACAATTGCGGAATCCCCCCACATTAAGTGCGATATTTTTCGTTTTCGTTGTCGATTTTTCCTTGTTTTTTTTTTTTGGTACCATGAAACGACATTGGGGATATATTCAATTGAAATTGACACCCTCAACGTGTGTGTGCCGTTCTCAACCCCAAACGTAGTCTGTCTTTTGTCCTAAGCAATCACAGATGATATTTTTTTTTGTTTTGCACAATCCATCCCAGACGATGTATTGTTGTCAAATACGCATTTGAAAGGATCACATTTTTCAATACCGCAGACGATATGCAGATACAATGTTGATAGGAAAGTTTTTTTTGCGTGGTGAAGGGCGGTTTCAATAAGGGGATTTTGTACCCGGCGTTTAATATCAAGGGGAAACAGATTAAAATTTTTTTTTTGTTATGCTTCTACATGATTGACACTTTAGTATCGACATGGTGTAATCCTCTGTATTGTTTGGGAAAGTGATGTATGGAGTACATGGTATGGTCGCCCCTGTTCCATCAACAATCAAATTAGTATCATAGATTACGATTTAATCTGGTAAATTACTTGGCACCATCAATTGTAATAAAGCCTTATAATTCCCAGAAACACAATAATCCAACCGAGAGACTCCCCCATTGCTCCCCGGAAGTTACCCTCCACGGAAGCTACACTACTATTGGGGGCGAGAGATGAGAGCACACTCAGCTTGGAGACTGGGACATCATGATGGTATCTAAATCTCTAATAATTATCAATCTAAATCTCAACACGGAAGTATACAGAAAGAGGAGCACGCAGTTAAATCTCCGGAATGATGCCACCCAATAATATTGGAAATCTACCATGTGAACAATTTTGGTATAAACGAAACGGCAGAGAATATCGAAATGGCTGCACAAACAAAACGATTACCAGTTGTCGAACATTCGTTAAACCTCGGTCCGTAATCCTACCAAAAACTATAATGGGCTTTTCCCTGGATTACATACCGAAATCGTATTACGTTTTCCGATGGGGTTTTGATTTTGCCTGGGATCCACACTGATATGTGTTTCAGAGAAGGAGTGCCCCACCATTTAATGCTGCCATTCATGGTTTTACTGATATTACTCGAGGAATCTCATTTTGTATGTATTTAAAATGTTGTGTTAATTTCTGGTTAAATGTGTGTAGAGTGAATTATTTCATTATCATTTTATTTTTTAGAGAAAATCGATTTGTAAAACGTTAGTTACAAGGAAAAATATTGACAATAGGACAAAAACTAATATGGCGGTTCAATGAAAGAAGTTTTCTTATTGAAGCCATCATCTAAGCTGGTATTAACTCAGTTATGACATCAAACAAGGATTATCCTAAAATGAGATTTTATTATAAACATCAACCTGGATTATCCAGGATCTAATAGAAGATTGTAGGTAACATAATGACTCTAGATCGCATGTAAAATTTCGAAATTCAAGATATTTTGGATGTGCAATCTCAGAAGTCATTGGTAAATGGGGGGGGGGGGAGTTTATATCGCACATTTACAAACAGCAATTATAATTGGGATTCACGGCGCACAATCTGCCTGCCTTAGTTTCTTTGAATATGCCACGTTGACTGTCGACTGGCTCTCCTCGTTTGTTTTATTTTGTACTAGCATTCCATGTATAATACGTAGGCACTTTCTAGTATAGCAGTATTTTTGCAAAAGCGCCATTTTGACATAACGGGAAGAAAGCAGTTAACGTTGCAGCCGGTGGATGCAAGGCTATTTATTTTATTTATTTTTATTTATTATGCAGGTGTAAGGAAATTACAGTTATTGCTTTTACAAAGTATCTTGGCAAAATTTCATCGTAGTTACAATTTTTTATCCCAGTCATAAGAGTTGGTTATACAGTCCACTCTATGACGGGGTTAGTTAACTTAGAATCTAAAATTGGGCTTTCGCAATAACTTCGCTGAAGGCAATAATGCCTGTGCGCGACCCTGTACATATAATTTATCTTAAAACTATTCTATTACACTCTATCCATAGACATACTCATATATATAAAAGAAGTAACAACAAGTATTGTATATTTACATCATTCATGGATGCATCCGCCATCACAGAATTCAAACGATGGGGTGAAATAATGATTTCACTTCTTCCGTATTTAAACTGATAATCCATTTTCTAATTTCTCTAGATCTTTTAAGTTTATCAATTTGTTTTTCTTTTAAGTTTTCTGGAAGTAAATTAAATATTTTCACACTTAAGTATCTATTATTTCTTCTATCAATTTCTTTATTTATCCTCGGTGTTTGTAAAAATTGTTGCCTTGCAGATGTTTGTTTTATTATTAAGAATTTAGTTTGAAGTGACTCGAAGTTAGTGAAAAGTGATTTTTCAATATAATATTTTCTCAACTCAATTATTTCTCGTTCTCTATATAATTGTTCTGAAGGGAAGGAAGCAGACTTATTAAAAATTAATTTAAGTATTCTTTTTTGTATACTTTTAATCGGAGCTATTACCGTATTCGTTGCTCCTCCCCATGCGATTAAACCGTAAGTTGCAGTAGACCAGAAAAGGCTATAGTATAAAGTCATTAATTGTTTACTTGAAAGTATACTTTTTAATTTATAAATTAGGTAAATAATGTATCTAGTTTTCTTTGATATATTTAATACATGTTCATTCCATCTCAAGTAAGAATCTACCATTATTCCCAAATATTTAGTATAATTAACCCTTTCGATTTGTTTACAATTACATTGGTCATTCGGGTTGCAAAAGAAGTCGTGAATCGTTATACTGGATGTTGCTGGTAAACTATTACTGTAACTACCAAAGGTGATATATACTGTTTTATTAGTGTTCAAAGAAAGGTGGTTACGGCAAAGCCATATCATTACTTTATTTACTTCAATATTTGCGACTCGTATTGCATCATCCCAATTCTTTTCTCTAATAAGTAAAACTGTATCATCAGCAAAGGAATATAAATTTGCATTGAGATCTAGACTAAAAATACTATTCAAATATAATATGAACAGAATTGGGCCTAAAATAGTGCCTTGAGGGACTCCACATTTTACATGTTGTTCACAGCTTAATTTATCATTTATTTTAACTACTTGCTTTCTGTCCGACAGATAGCTTTTTATCAGGTTGTATGCAGTTCCTTTAAACCCCATGCAATAAAGTTTTCTCAACAAAATATTATGATCAACTGTATCAAAAGCCTTGGCCAGGTCCAAAAATATAGCGATACAAGGGGTGGAAGTGCTAATCGCATCATGTATTTCATCAAGGACTTTAGTTAACGCGTGATCTGTTCTCTTACCCGACTGGAATCCAAATTGATTCGGATCTATCAATTTATGCTTTTCAACGAATTTAATGATTCTCACTTTCAAAATTTTCTCAAATACTTTCGCGAAGTTAGATATTAAAGATATCGGTCTATAGTTTGTCTTTTTATGTTTATCTCCCGCTTTAAAGATGGGTATAATCTCCGCTTTTTTTAAAAAATTTGGAAAAGTCTCTACTTCGATAGAAGAGTTAATTAGATACACGAGGGGTTTAGCAATTAAGTCAACTATCCATTTCAGCATCGAAACTTGCAGTTTATCTATCCCGGATGCTTTGTTAGATTTCAACTCAAGTATGATTTTTATAATTTCAGTTTCAGTCGTAGGATAAAGAAAGATCGAATGTGGGTTTGAAAAATCATTTTTAGTGTCATACGTGGGAACATTTTCAAATTTTTTAGCCATTTCCGGGCCGATGTCAGCAAAAAAATTATTAAATTCATCAGCGATTTTTCTTTCATCATTAATGTATGTATTTTTTCCTTCTGAAAATAATTTTTGGATTTTGTATTTGCCCGTGCTTTTACTTTTTACTTGTGAGTTCACAAACTCCCACAATTTTCTACAATCATTGCCTATACTAACTAAAATATCATCATAATATTTTATTTTAGCTGCTCGTATCAAACTCTTTAGTTTATTTTTATACGCAATATATTTGGCTTTAAGACCGAGGTCATTTCGGTTCTTTTTGTGTTTTTGGTATAATTTATCTTTTATCTTACATGACTTAAGAAGTCCTTTCGTAATCCAACTATTCCTTTGCTTATTTTTCTTTGGTTTGGTTTTCACCGTAGAAGCTAAATTTACATAAAATTCAATTTTTTTAGTAAACTTTTCGACCGCGAACTCAACATTTGATTCGTTATAAACATCATACCATGTTTCTGTTTTCAACAATTCCCGCAATTTTTCGTAGTTTTTTATCTTAACTTTTCTTTTTTGTTGTGTAGTATTATTATCCTCAGTTTGTTCATAGCCAATATTCAAAATAGTAGCGTAGTGGTCTGTTATACTGGATTCATATACCGCTGATTTAAGTTTGAAATCATCGTTGTTCGTCTTAACAAATATATGATCTATACAAGAAGCGCAAGTTTTATCGACTCTAGTTGGAATATTTATAAGCGATTCATAACCAAGTTCATAGAAATTGTTAATATATTTGTTTACAAGTGTGTTATCAGTTAAAATATCTATATTAATATCTCCAATATTATAATATGGTTATTGAGGTTTTTATGTTGGTTCAAATGTTCATATAAGTCGTCTATAAAACTACCAATTGGTATACAATGCGATCTGTAAAGTGACGTTATGTTAATGTGTTTAGCGTCAACGACTATTTCTGTAAATAGGGCTTTGATTCTACCAATGTTAATTACTGAGTTTTGGTGACATAATTTTTTTGAAATATACAAACAAGTTCCATCACATTTGTTAATTTCACTATCGACGGAGTAAAAAACAAAGTTATCAATGTTAAACAATTGAGGTAAAATGATTTTACGAGTTTCAGTGCAAATGATTATATCCGCTCCAGTTGTGAAATAAACACGTTAGCCATTTGGTAGATGTACTGCAAAATAAACAACATACAACTTCATTGCAACCCAAAGAGTTTAGATCATCTTCTCTCTGCGCTCTAAATGTTAAGCAGACGAAAACATACAAAGTGACAGCAGCTGTCAAAAAACACCCTGTTCAGTATGAGCAATGTTTCCTTTAAGTGGCAGTGCTAGGCTCAATAATCACCCTTTGTACTACCAGTCCGTCATGTCGTTTGTTTGAAGGGGTGTTGAAGAAGGTGGTGAAAAACCCTGCATTTGAACTCTTGAATGTTATAGGAGGAGATAGTCCCACAGTCGTGTTATTATATTTAGAAACGAATGTCTATTTTGTTGAGTGTGTGAATAGACGAGCTGCAAGTGGTGTGAGTGGACTAATCTGGCTTTGCGGGTATAGGATTGAGAGGAGAGCGTTTATTTAGATGGATCAGTCTCTATGACAGTAGCGAAAAATTTTGACAGTGCTGCTACACTTCTACGGCTGGCTCAAGGGGTCGAGGATGGACCAAACGATGTCGTCAGCAATAAATTTAAAGGCCTTTTTTGCACCCTAACTAACCACGCTATGGTGGTTATCGAAGCAGCGCCCCAAACGCGGGAATTGTAGCAGCACTGGCCGATGGCTGGAGGAAGAACTTGCACCTCTTAGGAAAACCCAACCTCTGTGATGCTTGTTTGTTTGGCGATTTGAAATATGTGGTCGTTCCATCGCAAGTCTTTGCCTAATATCACGCCTAAGATGTGTAGGAGGGGTCGGGCATTAATTCAACTTCACCCACTGTCAAGGATGGCGAGGCGTTGAACTGCTTTTTTCTAAATGAGGTAGTACTTGGTTTTGGTGGGGTTGAATTCGACACGATTCTTGCTTCCCTACTCTAGAATGAGTTTAATGTCGTTATTAATAGAGTTAGACATTAGGTCACGGTCTGGCACGTGTCTGTCTTGTATCAAAGCCATAAGAGTAACGCAGGGTACCGTCGTCAGCGAAGCTAAGAAGTGGGTTGGAGGGAAAATTAAGAAATAGAGCAGGTGATAAAATTGACCCCTGGCGGATCCCCCAGAGATCGGGTTGCATGCGGATTTGACGCCTTCCAATACTAGCTTGGTTGAACGGCCGGAAATCAAACTGCTGTAGAAGTGAGTCTACTCCCATAGCTTTGAGTTTAGCTAACAGGGCTGAATTGAAAAATCTATCCAGAGCAACCAGACTAGACTCACCGGATCCATGGAGACTTCGGCTGAGGTGTTTTGTAAGACAAACTAAAAGATCCCCAGTGGAAGCCATACGGTCTGTCGTTTATGAGTAGGTTGGATTCTAGATATCCCATAAGTTTTTTGTTGATTATCGTCTCCATGGTTTTTGAGAGAATAGAAGTAATTGCAATTGGGCTGTAGTTGGAGGGAAGGTTAGAGTCACCTTTTTTAGGTATTAGCTGAACATGGGCAAGTTTCCAAGATTCTGGGTAAACACCGGAGGAGTAAGATAAGGCAAAAAGTTTGCGCAGAGGTTTAGCCAAAGGTGAGGCGCATTGTTTTAAGACGATAGGGGGATATTATCGGGTCCAGTGGCTTTGTTGTGTAAAGCCTTTATATGGAAAATATTTACGCCTGAGATAAACTTGCTCTTAGCCTGAATTCTGACTCGTATGCAAATTGTACTCGGTACTCAATTGTACCCTCGTAGTACTCGGTGAAAGGTATGGAGTACTGATATTTTAGGGCTTCGTTTAATTTAGCAGATTTTGTTATCAATTATTAATAGACGAACCCGTTTTTAACTTTGTAAGTTTATTTTAAATAATTACTCTTTACACTTTATTTTAGGTCTTTATAACAATTGGATATTTATTTAAATGCACGACATATATTTTGTATTAATTTTGTATTACATTTATTCATTAAACTTTTGGTTATTATTGTGATTTTGCATTAATTAATTAAAACTCACTTTTTACAAACTCGATAAGTTTTTATTTTGATTTTTCACAAATTGACAACTCGTTATTTTTATTTTTTAATTACTTAGCCTCAGCCGATTATGTTTTTAGAAACATATCTCCTTAGCTAAGTAAAGCCGGAAGCAGTAGGACGATGTCCCTACAGTATGAGTAGAATCGAAAGCCAAATACTCATATGAGTAAAAAATCAAGCACCAATTCCGTATCCCTACGCATTACGACCATCAAACTATTACTTTCCACAAGGGAAGAAGACCAGAAAGGGGACAGCAATACCACGGCATAAGCACTTTTGGATGGGCTCAGAACAAGCTCTATGAGGAGCTGTTCAAAGAGATAATCTTGTAGGAGAATATTGGGCAGACAGGATGCGCAAATGGAAGGTTAGCAAGCGTCACCTGCCACTGCCATTCCCTCATACAAAAAAGGCCTTTAAAGCAAGTCAGCTCAGGGGAAAGTCTCATCACCTTCTATACAGACTCGGCATTCTGTATGTCTCTTGAGACAATCCTTCCTTATGGAGGTGGTAGCGCATCCGTACATTGCCTGCCAGATATGCCACCAACACCCTTAGATCCTCGCTGATTACAGTGATAATACCCCTTACAGCAAAATGTCTTATTACTCTTAGACAGGTTCAGCGCTTTAACTCACCCCTCCATCTGGGACTTGGAACTAGACTATGAGATGCCACAGAAAGATTCTGGACTATGGACTAACGTCTCAAGCCCCTCCTTCACGAGACCTATTTGCAGGCTCATTGCCCTTGATACCTCAGGGTCCAGAGACGCAGCAGAGCGAGACCTTATTTTTTCTGAAATCTTCTGAAATCTTCCAGAGCCTTTGTATCCGTCTTGTGCGACATGAGCATCAAAAGTACATACAGAAGATTTCCCATCAAAATTACATACAGAAGTTGGAATTATTCCCATGTGTTGATAGGCGCCGCGACGTTCGGTTCTCGGCTAGATGACGGGAGTCGAAGAGAGTTAGACACACCTTAAAAATACTGTCATTAATCCATCGTAGGAAGAAGTCGTAGAGATGGGAACGACTGGTTCGATAATGAATGCGGGCAACTGAATATAAGAGTGCTGCGTATCGAGCAATGCCGAAGTTTTAGAGAACACGTGCATCCAAAAAGAAGTATAAGGAGATCAGAAGAAAAGAATAGAGAGTATACAGACGGAAATAGGAAACATATGAATCTCGCAGAGTACAGTAAGTGACCACGTGGCACATATTGCAAGGACAAAGAAGGGAATCTGAACCGAAACCGATCCTAAAGGCATCTTCGAGCCTGTTGTGTGTGTTTGGGAATACTGACTGTGTAAGGTTGTTCCTCAGTCGAGTTTTTTAGCTATAAACGAATTTCTAAACCGAAGCGAAAATAAGGGCTGGAAATTATGAGAGTGAACCGACGACGGGGCAAGTATTGTGCGGTAAAATTTTGCCACAGCTGCTATATTCCTACGGTGGCTTCTTCAATTGAAGTGTAAATAACGCTATTAGTTTGAGACGATAGTTTTGCATCCTGTCTAGCCAAGCTAAGGTGGTTCCCGTATATATGAGTTGTATTCAAGGTGGGGACGAATGTAGGGCTTGTTAGATTATAGCTCTACTACTTCATTAAATTCTTTTTCAATTCAATAAATTAACATAATTAACAAAAATCATTTATTCGTGTTTAATATGTGGATGGCTATAAAGGAATGTATCATCGATCCATTCACAACCCTTACGATGTAGACAAGGCAAGAATGAATAATATTCATACATATAATTAACGGCAACATATGGTTCTTCAGCAATAGCTACATATGGTCCCCATGCATCAGGATTGAGTGCTGGCCATTTATATAATTCATGAGCATCTGGAACACCAGTTTCAGCAAACGATGAAATTACTTCAGCCAAAAATTTCGAAACTTCAGTATTAGGTGGAATATACTCCATTTTCTCTGCATCAAGCGTTGGGAAAATATAAAATAGATCATCACCGATAGTAACATAATTCTTCAATAGATTTCCTTCCTTTTTAAAAGCATGAACTGGATGTGGTGATTCTTTAAATGCATACAAGTATGATTTAGCACCACCTTCAGAATTAGCCTCGAGGAACTTGAATACAGCTTTCTTGACTTCTAGACCAACTTCCTGTTTAGTGAAAATATTATTTAAAAATTATTTTTAAATTTGAGAATATTAAAATAATTAATAATTACATCAAGTGCTTTTGGAAGTGCAACAGCTAAACGTCCTCTAATTGATGCCTGCATATAATTTTGTAACAATTCGTAAAATTCGTCATCATGCTCGGCTATTACAGACAGTATATCCATAGTTTTGTCAGTATCTAGTTCGCCAGCCAATGCTGTTAATAGAGCTGTAATGGCAATTTCTTCGTCGAAATGTTTAACTGAGAATGGTGAATAATCGTTTTCGGTGTAAACTGTAAAGAGATGAAAATATGAGATTGATTTAATTTTCTTTTTTAAATATTATTGATTAAAAGTTAAGGCAAAGCTTCACGAATACAGTATCTTTCGAAATATAAACTATGCAAAGAAGTATAAACGGTCGCCCAAATAAGTACTAACCACGTCCAATGCTGCTTGACCTACGTTAATCGAAAAACATCCGATCTATAGAGTATGATAATCAATTAATCAGCTTCAAAACACGCTGGATATGATATCTCCAACCGAATTAATCATACCCGCGGGGGATTTCAAACACATTCAGGAGCAGATCGAGCCAGCTGGGAAGGAACGATGGGCAAATTCGGACACGGAGTAATTAACGACAGCGGCTTAGGCCTGCTTTCATTCGCAGAGTCAAACAATTTGACCGTTTGCAACAGAATTCTCCGCTATCCCCTGACACACCATCTCATCTGGCCAAATCCGTCCGGCATCAACTCGGCGAATTAGACTACGTTTAAATCAGCGCAGGATTCCAATAGACAAAGAGCGAAGATAACGGCGTCACCACCAGCCAAGGAGAATTGGGTGTGCCTACAGTGCCTCGCGGAGCTCGCAATTCCGGATGATATCTATATACAATAGAAGAAGACCAATTATCGCAGTCAATTGTGGGGTGTGCACTGGAGTTTTGTCGACCTATCCGTAAACGGACGCAGACAAGCAATCTCGGACAGTTATCTGGATCTCGTCGATCAGCGAAAACGATTGAAACACGTCAATTTCGAGCAATACCGTAGATTAAACAAAGAAGTTCGGCAAAAAATGAAATCGGAACGAGAAATGAACTCGAATAACGTTGCGACCGACATGGAAGAAGCGGCGTCGAGGCACGAGTACCGGACGCTGTACCAGGCAATCCGACGGTTAGGCAGCAAAACCACATCAACAAACGACAACATAAAAAAATCGGATGAAATTTCAGTCACCTCTCCCCATGGGTGCCTGCAGCGGTGGAGAGAATCCTTCCACCAGCTGTACAACCACAATCCGACGCAAGGTATAGGCCCCCGAATTGCCGATTATCAAACAGCCGGCGAATCTGTTTCTCGATACCGAACCGACAATTATCGAGGTGAAGACGGCAATAAACCGTCGAAATGATAATACCTCATAACACACATATGTCATTTGTATCATGTCTTGTCGGTAAGGAAGAAATCGATCGTTGTGCCAAGTTTAGAAAAAGGCGACAGTCGGGGCTGCAAGAATTATCGCGATATTAGCCTCCTTTCGATAGACGGCAAAGTATTTACAAAAATCATACAAACTAGGCTACAGAAACATTGAGAGCAAACAAGCCGGAAAAAACAATCAGGATTTTGACACATCGAGGATGCATTGATCATATATTCGCTCTCCGTCAGCTAATGGATCAAAAAATTCGTTGCAGCAAACGAACTGTTGTCGTTTTCATTGATTTCAAATCCGCTTTCGATTGCATCGATTGGAACAGCTTGTGGTAAGCCTTGGAAACAGAACTCGTGCCACAGAAAAGCATCCAACTTCTCCAAGGGTCGTACGATGGTTCACCCAGCAGCGTTCGTATTCGAAGCGACCTATTCGAGGTATTCCCGATTCAAACGTGTGTTCCACAAGGAGACGCCGTTTCGCCACTTCTCTTCAACATTGTGATCGCCGCGATTATACGTAAAGCATTCTATGGACGACGTAGAGTTCGTCGATACGACGACAACAACTTCGTAGCCAACGTCTCGCCGACACGGATTCCGAAGCAATGGACATCTTATACATTTCCCACATAGCCCAGCCGTACGGGTTAAAAATCAATGCGGAAATACCAAATTGCCTTCAGCGGACGGATCGAGGCCCAGTGTTCACCTCGATGGAACCAAAATCGAACAGGTTCCGATGTTCAACAGACACTGATCGAAGAAGAAATACAAAAACATGTACTACCTTGGTTTGGACATGTTTTGCCGAATGGATAAAAACCACTTGGAACGTTAACTTCTCTGGCGGAAACATCCGGCAGGCTGGAGAATGTAGCGATAGTCCCCGAAGAAAACCTGGCTAAAGAATATCGAGGGCGACTAAAAGAATCAACTATTATCTATTATCGAGGCTAGAGACGTCGCCAAAAATCGTTGAGAAGCAGTTGCGGGGACGTCCCGGTGGAAAAAGAAGAAGAGTTGAGGTTAGAATTTGCCAATGCGATCTTTTGAGTCGTGAGGACTAAGTTTGTGCAAAACCTTATTTGTTTGTTATCTAAAATGACCACCATGTAATATTTTGGATTCATTTTGTTGAGAATAATAGTGACAAGAGGAAACGACCTGGTACCAGAGCGATTTTTTTGGTTTTTCCCATATTTCATTACGAATTGTATTTGTGGTTGGTATTATACCTTGGTTGTCCATGCAATTAAGTTTTTTTTCCACCTAGGTAAATAGTTTGAAATATAAGGTCACCATCTGATTCAAATTTTAGTCTTGTTATTTATAAATTTTTCTGGTTACTAATAGATCATGTATTTTTTTCTTAAGGAATTTATTGGAGGTTTTAAATTATATATTACCTCTTTATATTAAAAACACGTGGCGAATCAGATGGATTTTTTGTTTGGCACGAGAGTGCACTGGTAAGTTGTCGTACTTGGTGTTGGATTCTGGGATAAGCCCCGAAGTAAACCTACCAGCGGGCGATGTCTCTCGCCAGGTGCTCTCGTAGCTGATAGCCTGATGAGGGGCGCTAACATACAGCTAGGCGGTTATGCGTGTAAGTAGGTGGTACTCCTAGGAATTTCCTACACCAGCACCCTCCGTCGAGCCAGCCTTACTCGTTAGGCCCAGGGTACCGCCTTGGCTTTGTCCAGATTGCTTTTGGGATTTTTTTTCGCTTTGTTCAAGTTTTTGGTTGTTATGTGGGAATTCGAGGTTCGGGCGAAAGAAAAGAAGAATACTGCCACCTAGCAAAACATACTACAGTATATTGAGATGTCTTTAGTCAAAACGAATAAGCAGAAGTATTAAATTTAGGTTATACGAGACTGAAATAAAACCACTCCTTATGTATGGATTAGAAGCATGGTAATATATTGATGAAGAGGGTGTCTGGTGAAGAAGATATAACCTGACATAACCAAAACATCAAGATCTTACGCCTTCGCTGGATAGAACACAAGGAGATTGACTAAACAAACACTCCTAAAAAAACTGTTGCTTTAAACCATGAGCACAGTGGGGCCAAATCCGACAAAGCTGGCCAAAAGTCAAAAAACAAAGTTTCAAGTTAGGGTTTTTTTCTGTTGAGTTGGTTCAAGCAATACCCCTAAAGGCTGAAACCAAGTATAGTAGCGTCCTTTTGCCCTAATCTAGTCAGAAATCTCGGTCGAAACGTGATCTTTCTCCGAGCAGTTCGCCGGAATAACGTGTTTAAGAAACAGATGCTCGTATTTCAAACCACCTGGAATCTTTTTAAAACAACAGATTGAGATGAAATAAAGTGGAATCAACTTGTAAAGATCAAGACATTAGTAAACAAAATTTTAGAATACTGATTGTTAATATGAAAAATTATTATAAAAGGATTTTACTTTGTGAAAACAAGCAAAATGCAGTATTTAAGAAAAAAGTTACCTTTTCCCGTCGATTCCTGCAATCTAACCTATAAAAGGTTATAGATAAATGTATTACCTTTCAAATAAAATGAATTTCAGCTGCCACAAGCTGCCCCTTAATGATTTATGCATTTTTTGTTTTTATAGATTGTTGGTACGAAAATGACATATATCTTGATCATGTTATAAAAAGTATATTTTTCATAAAGGGGTGACCAATAAGGGATGAAGAAGTGGACTTTTTAAAAATTTGACATGGAATTCGTAATCAGCGACCCCAAAAACCCCTAATTACGGATTGTTGGATCAATTAGTTCATATCTGACTTTTGACCAGCTTTTTTGGATTTGGCACCACTGTGCAGAGGAGGGAAGGGCACGGGGGAAAACTAGGAATAGATATAAAGACAACACAGAAATGGACTTATGTACAATTGAAGAGTTAGGCGCATTGAAAGAGTCAGACGCAGGATCGAGAACGATGCACAGTGAGACCAAATCCAAAAAAGCTGACCAAAAGTCTAAAAAAAGTTGCTAGATTGCGGTTTTTTTGTGGGGGTTGGTTCGAGGACACTTCCAATAGTGAGCAATCAGTCACGGAAAGTTAGATTTTTTTCTACGGACTGATAAATTTTAGTAGCTACTTTACTCTTTTTGATTATAATATTTTTAAGCGTTGATATTGTGAAAAAAGGTTAAGGTTTTCAAAACGCTATAAAAAATTAAGTAACCAAGCTATCGCGGTCCTTTAAAGTGGAATTTTCTTTGAAAGGTATGTAGAGTATAAAAAAAATTGTAGTATACCCATTAAGCAAGTATATAATACACAGTAAGCATCTACTAAACGTGATTTTTATGAATTAGGATTCTAAGGATGCGATATATTTTGGACAAAAAGTAATATTGCACCCCTCTGCACCCTTGCGAAACTTGTTGGGCGTTGTTAGTAAAAGTGTAATCTTTCACCTCAAAAAAAAAACGCTGCCCCAAATTGCTCCTCCGTTTTTAAGGGGTCACATACGTGAGGCATATCCAAAAATGAGGGTTGTGAAGGAAATTTTTTCAACCGTATATTGTAAAAAAAAATGTGAAAACTATTAATCACATACTACTCATTGTTCCTTGAGAAACAAAAAAGTGCTTAAAAAAATTAATCAATAGTATTAAAAATTATATTGTAATCAACGACCCCGAAAACCCCCGAATGTAAAATTTGAGGTCATTTAAAGCTCTTTTTGACTTTTGGCCAGCTTTTTTGGATTTGGTCCCACTGTGCGATGGAAGAAATTTATTGAGGAGGCCCAGGTTCTGCTGTATCGTCAGTTAAAAAGACGAGGGCAATGAATCAAGGACAAGATAGGTGAAATTTTAGAAAACAAAATTGAATAAGAGCTTAAGTACGCAACAATGGTGTTGCCATTGTATTATTAAGGAACGAAACTTAAATCTCTGAAATGGAAAGGTGTCTTGACTTAAAGCTGGGTCAACAAAATTCAAAATTATAATTTACCACGAAGGTTACCTATTTTTGAAAATATTAACAACATCTCATGTTACAATAGTCAGGTCTGGCGCTTGGGTTTTTTTTGGCGCCCGGTGCACTAAACCCTATTGCGCCCCATCAGCTCTTCATTTTTTGTATCACAATGAAGGATAATGTAAAAAGGCACCAACATTCTATTACTTGATGGATTTTTATTCTGATTCTCGAAAACAAAGGCTCCTTCACTTTTTGAGAAAAATCTTGAGTAATATTTTCTTGACTAAAATTTTATGAAACTTTTGAAGTGAATTTTCCCCCGTTTCTTCTTGCATGTTAAAGTACAGGGACAGAAATTGGGTAATTTTTTGTGTAAATTGCCGTGCCTGCGGAATTTTATCGAGAAAATAAACTGCTAAAATAAATTGTTTTTTAAATCTTCATTTCTGAAATTGTGCCCCTCCTGTTACGCCCAGTGCAAGAGCACCTTTTGCAACTATGAAAGCATCGCCCATGACAATAGGAAGTAAACAAAACAATATTCGAAGAGATGAAATTTCATAACCGGCGACAAATCCTTAATTAATAACAAGGAAGATAGTATAGTTTTTGATCGAAAGGAGTCATCCATTATAATCTATTATTCCCGATATTAATGCTGAGTAGGTAAAATATATAGAATTTTCGTTATTCAAAAAGTAAATGGCTACAAAACAAATAGATTCATTTGCAAAAGAAAACGAAACAACAAATAATATTCTTACCTTCTTCAATATAAACAGCTGGATGAGTAACACATCCTCCAATTGTTGGGAATTTTCTAAAGTGTCCACTTTTTACTCTTTCTTCTGGTGTTTCTGTACCCGGAAGGACATTGGAAGGACCACCAATTGTTATTGGTGCAACATCACCATTTAGCTTCATCTATGTATTATACATGTTAAAATTTTAATTTTTATTTAATAAGAAAATTATAATTACCGCAACTTCTTTATATGCATGTTCTATACTGGATGGCCCACCTTCTAAAAGGCATTCATTTAGCTTAGCTGGATCTTCAAAACCTGTACACAAATTTTTCTCAGCAACTTTTCTAGCAATAACAAGTGGATCAGTTGTTGTTAGATTGCCCATTAATGGTGATCCAGATTGATAAATAACATTATGGAATAAATTCTCAGCAAGCGGGCTCATTGTTAAGATACCAATTAGTCCAGCTACCTTGTATTGTCCCATTACAGTAACTTTATGTGGGTCACCACCAAAATCATGAATATGCTGTTGAATCCATTTTAATGCGAGAATAACATCTAAAACACCAGCATTTCCAGGTATATCATCGGTATTTGTTGATAAAAATCCTTCTGCTCCTGATCTGAATTCAACAGTAACTAGAACAACATCTTGAGATAGAAGAACGTGTCCATTTGAGCGGACATCTGGGCTATGAACGAGATCAACACCTTCCAAATATACTACTACAGGGTGGCTTTCTGTAACCTTAAATTAAATTTATGTTTTTGTTTAATTATTTTAATTATTTTAATTATTATTTTGTTTTTTGTTTTTTCTTTTTTTGAGGTTTATATAATTAATAAAAAAACTTACATTCTTTGAATATACACTTAAACATAATCCTTCGCAGCTAGGATCAATGGAATATCCTTCGACTGGTTTTGGTGCCTAAAAATAATAAAAAAAAATATTTTTCATAATAATAAAAATGTTTAACAAACTACTTACTGCAAAGCGCTTCTCAACAACACCATATTGAATCTCTTCAAATTCATAGAACCTTTGACGATCAAATGTATAAGTACCAATATCTGATTCTAAAAACTCCTGAACAGTCTTACCATTTGCGGCATTAGCCACAAATAATAATAGCAAAAAAGCGAATAATTTCATCTTTTAGTGTCAACTGATCGGCTGACAATAATTTTTTAAATTATTATCCCAAAAATTTCAGCTTTAAGTAAGCTTTATTTATCACGAAAATGTTAATTTCCTTTCTGAGAGGTTATCAAAAATATTTTTAATAAAATAAACTTTTTTTTTTAAAAACCAGAAAGTTTTTATTGACATAAAATTATTAGAAGTAGAAAAAAAAAATACACACACCCGAATTTATTTCTGATCTTGACATTGGTGGACAGCAGGGTTGAAATTTTTGGATAACCTCGAAAATCTGGACTAATTATGTAAGAGATAATTATTATATTTTTGCTAATCGCGGAGTCTTGTTTAAAAATAAATATTGGTTATCGTTATTTGAACTTTTTGGTTTAAGGAGCATAAATGTTCAAGGTAAATGCAGTTTAGTAATCCGCAAAACCGGAAAAATAGGATGAAAAACATAATATTTTGACTAAAATGTGATAATCAATTTTACCAATCTAAAGAATGATTATCGTTCTGCAAATATACATTACTAAGATTTTGGGTCTTAGGGGGGTCATAATGGCACCATTTTAGACGTCATGCAAGTCGCTCTCCCATTCATATATGCATAGCTGGTGTCGGAGCAAGAACTTGTGTATTAACCCACAAAAGGCAAGGTAATACATCTCAGCATATCTGTCGTTAATTTGTAAGTAAAACGTGGATCCTCAAACCGAGGTTAATGTTTTGGCTATATACGACGCATGGGTGGTTTAAGACCAAACAAAAGATTAAGCTGGTCAAAGCTGAAAGTATGGTCGGTGGTCGTATCACCTGTCCTGCCCGACTGCGGTTATACAGGCCCTACTCTACCCTACTTTCATCTACTCCACCTATTGGTAAAGAAGGAGGCTCTGGTGGGGGCACTGGGATTTTCCCTTAAGCCAGGAGACCTTCTTGTTCATTTATCGATTTTCAAGGAGTTAACCCTCGAGCCAATGATATCATTGTCCGATACCATTCCTGCCACTCTTGACTTCGACAAACCGTTTACGACGATTATTCGAATGGCAGCATGACAGGCCTCTTTTTAAAGGCCGAAGTCTAATGAGAGCATCGCACCGGGTGCTGGCACTCATAAAGATGCTTGCCAAATCAAAATCTCAGTATATATAATATGAATATCAGTAGGTATATATTATATGAAACAATGAAATGAATATATAAAACAATGTCCAATTAGAGCATCGCATCGATTATCGAACGAGAGTGCTGTGCTCGAAAATTTGATGCCGATCCTTATATAAAAAAAAATTCATATTTTGGGTGCATTTAAAATGTTAAAGTTTTGTTTTTAAATGAGAAAATGGAGAAAAATGACATGAAAACATTTTTCCTGTATGTTTTTTTGGTCGCTGCACAGTCTTAAAATATGGGCGTTACCCTTTGAAAATGCAAAAACCACCCTTTTTTGAGGAAACATAACAAAAATACATTGAAAAGTTACATATAATTTTTTTTAAAGAAAATTTAAATGAACGCGTATTCTGGGGTAAAAATGGAAATTTGGAATAATTGTCCCAATTTTTCAATGCCAACAAAAGTTCAATCTTTTTACAAATTCAACTTTAATCTAGGGGTAGTTAAGGGATTAAGGGTTGAAAATATTTATCTTTGGCTGACAATATCTATTTCAATTTTATTTCGCGGTTCATTCGGTGCTGTCTTGTACGTGAACTGGCATCGGGTGCAAGCATCGAATCATCGATACAATGCGATGGTCGCTGTTAGGTACTCTCATTGGATTTCGGCCGTAATGAAAGCACGGCCTTTTTGTATGCCGATTGATTCCAAAACCGATAATAATCTGCGTGTATATAGCTCAAGGCGCAAAATATCCATGCCTCTGGCACTACTCCCACTGTTTTCCGGCTGAAGTACTCGTCATCCAGTTGTGTGCTCATACTTATATTAATAGAACTCCAAATAGCTCTAACATTATTATTTTTTCGGACATTTGGCCATTAAATCTCACAGGGTGGCATCAAAGACTGTGCTGAATTGTCTCCTATTTCTGAAATCTCTCAGCAGGGAACAACAATGTCGCGTTGATGAGGATTCTGAGGCACGAAGGTTACATTGATAATGAAATTTGCAGCTTAGCAAGTGGCCATCAAGAATTGGGACGACCAGCTGTGTCTTTATAGCTGGAGAAGGACCCAGGATACTTGTCAAGCTATAAGATTCATTCAAATCGATAAAGCTAAGGCGGGCAAAATTTGAATTTCAAGAGGTGGGAGTTAAAACAAAAGCAAAGCTCTTGACGGGTCACTGTTCGTTCAAGCAGAATAGAGCTGGTAGTTGCTTGTAGCTGTCGGTTCTGCAAGGCAGCTGCCGAAACTGCGGAATACTTGCTGTGCGACTGTGAGGCTACAGCGAGGACATTGGGACTCCTTCATCGCGACTTCCCGTCTCCCAAGGAAACTTGATATAGGTGAGATATTATGAACACTAAATCAATATTAGGCTATATTAAAAGCCTTAACCTGGAAGATATTTAACGACGGGGGTGGACTCAAGGCGCCTCTAAACAAGAATAGAATAGAACGAAAGATCTTGAGTCTCAGGTGGATCAGGTGGAGGCGATCAGTATCGAATTTTTGTTTGCTGTTTCTTTTTCCTTGAGTGAGTCAACATCTGAATCTAGCTTTAACTAGTGTTCAGTGTTCAGAAAGCCCTCCGTGTATTTACAATTAATGAACGGAATGGCTGAAGCACTAAACTACGCTCTTTATTTTTCAAACACCTGCGTAAACAAACAAAAGTAATCTTGGCGATAAACCAGCCGGAAGATCTATTCAACAGGCTGACTTCATAATGGCAGTAGTGAAACGTATCATTTTCAAGTTTTCCGCACCCTCGGGCTCGGGTAGTGATAAGTAAGACTGGTCTTCAGTCTTGCTGTTTTTTGCACATTTAGCAAACCTAAGCAAGGCCAAGACAAGGCAGGACAAGACAAGAGTGCCAGATTAAGATAGCAACTAGCAGATAGCATCTAGTGCCAAAAGTCTTGCAGTGATGAGCAAAAGGCCCTGCAAAAAGAAGAAGATTGTGGATAGATTTAACTGATTAGGAATATTGGTAAACCAAAACCTTTTTACTCTCAGACAACCATTACTCTCGACCGTTCACTCTAACATTTACCACCTTACATAACACCACCCTCCCCCCTCCACAACGTTCATTACTTGTTAACATTTTTGAATTGTTTTGTCATAGCTTTAACTTAGTTTTAATTAATTCGCTTTGATGCTAAAACTAATGGATAAAGATACGGAGTTGAGTCCGCTTAAAATTAAATCGAGACTAAATGGGTTGCTTCGATGAATGCCCTTTAGTTTTTAACTAGCTCGTCATGAAGCTTTGTAGCGTGCGCAAGTAATAAATCCTTTTTTCGAATTCACTTTGTTTCACTTACTTTCAGTGAGTCCAGTCGACAGTTAACCTATCCACTAATTGAACTCAGGGTCAAAGTCTGTGAAGCTATCTTGGATTCAAAATATCATCTGAAAAATGGCGAAACATTGTCGATATTAATGCACTCTTCTTCTTCTTTACGCTCCTCATGGGACATAGGGCGGAAACAGTTGCCCTCCAGCGGACTCTGTTTTGCGCTACAGCTCTCAGCTCCGACCAGGATCTCCCAGTTGTTGCGGCTTCTGCTAGTACGGTTCTCCACCACGTTGCTCTAGGTCTTCCGACTCGACGGGATCCTTGCGGATTGGTGTTAGTTAAGATCTCCGTTGATCTCCATATGCGTAATAATAATATTAATGCATTAGTTTACGTAAATTCATATAAACAATATTCCAAAACAAGTTGAATTTTACTACTACTAAGCTCATTTCGAATTGTCCATTATTACATAATTGCTGAACTCAGATTATTTGTGACTTGTTTCTAGTTATTTTCAATGAAAAAACGCTTGAAGTTTACCCCGTCGCTTAGCTGTTTTTCTTAGCTTCTACATCGAAAGTCATGTCTTTTCTTATAAACTAATGAAAAGTACCACTTAAAACAAATATCCTTTCATATTGTTATAGCATAAAAATAATATTCTCCTCGTATTCTCCTAATTTTGATAATCAGAAAGGTCAAAAGATTCAGCATAATATTTTGATAAGAAAAATTTTACAAAAATCTATGAAAAAAGGTAATAAAAAAATCGTTCTGTGTAATATTTATTTTTGTTTTGAATGATTGATAACCTTTCGTTCTAAACAACTTCATATATACAATTACATAATCAAAACAAGTTACCAAAAAAATAGATTTTCCATGTATAAAAGTTCATTTCAATACTATAAATATATCAAATTTGGACAATATTTCCAAATATGAAGTTCGTTTTAGTGTTAACATTTTTAATATTGTGCCTTGTACATTCGGGCTATTCTGAAGATGAGGATGATAAGACAGTATTTATTGATGTTCCAGCTGTGGGTAAAGTGAAAGGAACAAGGCAAACAGCTACGACAGAAAGTAGCTATTATAGATTTTGGGATATTCCATATGGTGTTATTGGTGATTGGTTTCAGGTTAGTTAAATTTTTGTTTCATACAAATTGTATATATAGATTTCATTTTGTATCAGCCAGCCACTGAAGCACCAGTAAAGGATTTAATTCGAGGTACTGCTTCAGTCTGTCCATCATCAGGTATATCTTTTAGTTATGGTGATAGAAAAGATTGTTTGGCATTGAAAATTGAATCAAAAGATGTAAGTATTAATTTAATTTTTCACACACTTCAAAATTGTAGAAAACTGATATTTAAAATATATTTTGGAAATTATACTAGCTTAATAGTTTAAAGGTTAAGATTAGAACTTTTGAGAAACGCCTCATCTTATAATATAGGGTCTCCGGACACAACTTGTACAAAGATTAATAGTACATAGTACCCAAAAAATGATTTTGTTGTGAGGGAAAATACCTCGGCCACTCGCGGCGACCCTCTTATACGTATATGTGTAGCCCAGACTGCTGGGACAATTTCAGTAGCGTGTTAAGTGGTTTGTCACTCACATTAGACTAGACTGTGCAAGCTTTCTGGGTTATAAATGCTTGCCGAATATCAACTCAGACCATACATCAAAATTTTATACAAATGAAATACATTTAAAATGTTATATTACTTATCAAAAAATTTTCAAGGTCAAAGGCAAAGCCCCAGTAATGGTATACATTCCTGGCTATGATTTAGACAGCGGTAACACTGCAATAACCGAAGGATATGGGCTTATGAGCAAAGACATCGTTTTTGTAACACTACAATATCGTGTTGGTGCCTATGGTTTCTTATCAACAAATACAGAACAAATACCTGGAAATATTGGTGCACTCGACATAATTCTCGCACTCAAATGGATACAAAAACATATTTCACATTTTGGTGGTGATCCAACACGTGTCACACTATTTGGAATGTACAAGGCCGCTGGTCTTATTTCAGCTCTATCAGTAAGTCCATTGGCTGATGGACTTTTCCATAGAATGATCCTTCATTCAGGATCAGCTAATATGGCTGAATTGGCATCGACTGATCCTTTAGTATTTTCACGCAAAATTGCTAAGGAGCTTGGATGTGCTACAGATGATGTTACCGTAGTGACAAGATGCTTGGTACATGCCGATCACGAACAATTGCATGAGGCATTTGAAAAACTTACGGTAATTTTTGTTTTAATATTATATTAAATTTAAATTATTTAAAAAATATTGTACGTGATCTAGAAAACGTTAGATGGCGCAACACATCCAATCACTATTGGTGGACCAAGTGGTTTTCTACCAGGTGAGACACCTCTAGATGAACGTATTCGGGAATCAAATAAGAAGTATGACATTATAGCAGGAGTTGAGGATCACCCAGCTGTTCACTTATTGGATAGTAAGGATTACAGCAAATAAACAATTTAATTGAAACCAAAATTTTAATTTATAATCATGTCTTTCCAGAATATAACGAGGGTGATGAATCTTACTTCTCAATTAAAGTTTTAAAAGAACTTTTTGATCACGATATTGAAAAGGTTGAAATGGACGAAGAAGCAGAAGCGTTTGTGGGTTTTATGGGTGTGTTAATTGGAGAAGATACTGTCAAAGCACTACTGGATACTGAAACTCCGATGCTTAAAGCTTTTGCTAGGAGTTTTTGGCCACCAGCTGTTGATGTAAGTTAAATTTAACCTTAGTAATCTAATCTAACGTAATGTAATCTTAAAAGCATTTTGATATATTTATTTCAGGGTGAAGGTTACAAGTTGAAAAATGGTCTACTCTTAAGTCTTATTGACTATGATTTAAACGTCTCAAATATCTACTACTATGCATTCAAATATAGCAATGGTAAACATCATTTCTCCGAAAGGAGTGGAAATTGGCTAAAGAATTATGTAACACTTGGTGATGAATTCCAGTATATATTTAGTACTGACGAATTGGAAGGTGAAGATGCCAAAGTTTCTGAGCTTTTAATTGACCTATGGACATCATTTGCTGAAACTGGCAAGCCAAAATCTATGATGCTTTATGAGTGGCCAAAATTGGACTTAGATTTTCCATATTTGATTATTGATCGTATTCTAAGAATTGGTACGAAAATTGAAAGGGAATATTCACCACTTTTGAATTGTGCTAGAAAAATTGGATGTAAATGGTATGAAGATGAATAAAATGTGTTTAGTTTATTTTGCTTTAAATTTATGCTCAAAGTTCAAAACTATAAAAAAACGGTTGTTGTTTTTACGGATTGCTAAAAACTTCTAACTTAAAAAAGATATTTGTCGATACGTTTGACCTATATTATGCGCTTTAAATCAGTCAATATATGAATGAATTATTCCCCTTTTATTCTTCATGGGACATAGGGTGGAAACAGTTGCCATCCAACGGACTCTGTTTCAAGCGACATTTCTTAGCTCCGTCCAGGATTCCTCAGTTGTTGTGGTCTCTGCCTGTCAGAGTATATAAATAGTTCCTTCATAAAAAAGAAATTTTGTAAAAAAAAAAAAACAATTTTTTGAACACTTAAGTATGATTCTTTATAGACGATGCATCCCGAACCAAGCTCTTAAAGACTTCTGAAAGCAGAGGTGGCAGAAGAGCAGCTTTCCGGTAATACCCTTTTTTATGTGGCAGATGTAAGTTCATGATTCACCGACATCGTCGTTGTCACGTCATAGTGCAATATCTAATAGCAAGATTAGTTCGAGGGTTCGAATTTTCCGCCCTCCTGCCTGCACGGCAATATTTCTTCCGGAACACAAGGCTAGCTCAGTGGCTTAATCCCATACTCTGCAATCCCTTTTTCGCGCACACTAACGTATAACAGTTCGTTTCTAAATAGAATAATTTGTCTCCCACAATCATTTTTTCCGAACCAAAAAGTTCGAACTTAACGTTCATCGCCACTTGCTCCAGTACCCCTAGAGCTCTCCTGATCCTAGCGAAAAAATGTATAAAGCTTCTTTTGTAGGGAGTTTTAAGTAGATTAATTTCCTTTTTTTTAACTAGAGACGGCAGTTTTCGAGTTATTAACGAAAAACTGAAAAAGGGACTTTTGGAGATCCCCCCCCGACTACTCTCGTTAGCACCACACCAACCGATATTTTTAGTATGTTGTTAATTACACCTTCCTCTACAACTGTGCCAAAATTGGCTTCTAAATCTATTTTTTCCTCTACTGGACACTTTTTATCTTCCTCCCAAAAAATAAGGCAGTTAATTTGTCGAATTTACTCCACATTAAATGTTGCAACTTATCACATTTACCGAAGCTATTATCAGTCCCAACATTATCAATGTGTTCCAACATTTAGATAAACATAAATGGGGTTGGCAAAGCAAGGGATACTTGATTCCAGGGTTTATTTTTATTTTATTTTTATTTTATTTATTTTATTTATTTATATATTTGGTAGAGTACACAAGATTACAATCTTTTAGAGTACATTTAACAAATGGTAAATAATCCTAAATTCTTACAACTAGCTTAAGATAGAAGAGCGAAGAATTTGAAAGAAGTAAAAGAGAAGAAAGAAGAAACGAAAGAAATAGGTAAGGACAGTAGAGTAGTAGTACTACTGTGGAGCTGGAAGAGAAGCTAAAAAAATAGATGCCTGCTTTTTGAACATCGTGGCTGTGCTGATTTTTTGGATGGATAGAGGAAGTCTATTCCAAAGTCTAATCGCATGCACAAAGAAGGAACGACTACCAACCAAGGAACGATGGAAAGGGATAAGCAGCTTGAATGACCTCAAGGACTGCATGGGGATAAGGAAGTCAGCGAGGTAGCAAGGACATTTAGAATACAAAATTTTATGGAGAAGAGTTAGTGCCATGACATTGAGAAAATCAAAGATCCCACACCCCAATAGTGAATTTTGCACGTCCGACACATGATCAGATCTACGGAGGTGAAAAACAAATCTCAGACAATCATTGAATGCGATCCTGAGTCGATGATGACAGGACGAATCAAGAGACAAATAAACAAGGGCGCCGTAGAGAAAATGCGGCAGAATAAGTGATTTCACTAGCTTGGCACGGATAGAAGGTGAAAGCAGATCCGCGAACAGCCACAGTTTTCGCAAGGTACCATATATCTTGGACAGCATGAAGGAAATATGATTACAACAGGAAAGCTTACAGTTAATAAATATCCCAAGGCTCTTGACACAATCAACAACAGGAATAGGAACATCATCTACTAATAGATTAGGACTATATTCAGAGGATATAGGACGATGACTTATAAGCAGTACTTGGGATTTAATTGGATTAAGTTTTAGGAAATTATTGGAGCTCCATTCACTGATTCGAGATAAAATATTATTCATATCGGCAGTACAGGGAACAATGTCACTAGGAGGAAATGATTTGTACAGCTGTAGATCATCAGCATACATATGAAAAGAACAGCCGTCAATGACAGAAGGAAGATCATTGATGTATAGGGAAAAAAGAAGAGGACCCAGTATCGAGCCTTGAGGCACACCCAGACGCACCGGCAGAAGAGAGGATGTTCTGCCATTGTGACGAACACATTGAAATCTATCAGAAAGAAGAGAGGAGAAAAGACGCGTGGCGGAGGAAGAGAAATGATAGAGTTGATTAAGTTTGGACAACAGGAGCGGATGCACCACCGAATCAAAAGCCTTAGAGAAGTCAAGCAGAACCAATAATGCAATTTTACCCTGATCAATCGCAGCCCTAAGATCAGTTGTAACCCTCAACATAGCAGTCTCACAACTGTGCGGGTTTGCAACAAAAGTTAAAGCAAAGTACATATTTTTAAACTTACTTTACTGAAGACTGAGAAAGCTGTATTGCTGCGAATGCTGTTGCTTTCAAATTATTTAAAAGTTTTCAGGAGCATACTGAAATGCTTCGGCTGTAAAATACTTTGCTGTGAAATGCTTTTTATTTGCTTACAGTTGAGATAGTGCCCTTGCCGTCGGCGCGGCTTATTTATAAAATATATTGCCTAAAATGCCTCCCTTTCCAAGTGCTACTCAATGTAAATGGAATGGAATTCGGTTCACTTAAAACACGAAATCACACGGGTGCAGTCCAATTACTTGAGCATGCAAGTCACCCACCTAGCTACAGGGGCCCGTTACCATACGTCAGGGCCACATATCTCAGAAATGGAGCATGGCCTCGGTAGCCTATGGAGTAAGGCATCTGGCTACCATCCCAGAGGTCCCGGGTTCGGATCCCGACCAGCCCCACCGTCTTTCGCCTTTTGCACTGTTCCACTTATATAACTTTCGTTATTTCTTCTTTTCTCTTTAAAAATTCCTGATTCCTCCTGTCATAGAATTCCATAGCCTTTCCCGGCTTCACCAAAGCGCATGTCATCGGTTGGTTGATGAGATTCAAGTCGTTTTAGGAAGCATAACTCTCCAGCGAGCTGTTCCTCGATGCCCGATGCCAAAGTCGCGATTGTACAAAGGTTGGGAGTGTCGGTGGACTAAAAATATCGCGGGTTGGTTTTGGCAGTTCCTTCCTCGAAGGAAATAGATTGTATAAAGAGCCTTTCCCTAAGCCTCTAGTGTATCACATAAAAAAAAATAAATGGTTAAAAAAAATTTTTAAAAAAATTCTTTTAATTAACTAAAAAATGTACTGAAAAGTAAAAAATAAAAAATATTTAAAAGAAAGCGTGAAATTTCAATTTTAATGAAAAAGTTAATTAAAAGAATGGCGCATTTTTCATCAAAAATTGAAAATATAACTGTAAATCGCGTGAGATTTACAATAACCCTCAATTTTTTGCTTTGTTAATTTCAAATTCACATTTTTTTTATAAAATCATCTTTTTTAATTTTGATTTATTTTTCAATATATTTAAGATTTTATGTATTAATTTATAAGGCGTAATAAAAAAAAATAATTTAAACTTGTTGTTTTGCTCAATTCACTTTGAAGAAAATTCTAACAAAATTTTTTGATGAAAAATGCGCCATTCTTTTAATTAACTTTTTCATTAAAATTTAAATTTCACGCTTTCTTTTAAATATTTTTTATTTTTTACTTTTCAGTATATTTTTTAGTTATTTAAAAGAATTTTAAAAAAAAAATTTTTTTTAACCATTTATTTTATTTTCTACTTTTTAGTTTATTATATGTACTCCGCCATTTTATGATGGCAATTCTATTAGATTTAAAATTACGTCACACAGTTTACTGTATTCATTTGATACCCATGTCGTGAGCTCGGTGGAACATAATTGCAAAAACGGCCGCCATCTCGGAACCGTCTTCTTGATTTTTTTACAAAAAGGTCAGATTGCATTTAGTACTTATACATGATGAGTTGAACTCAAGTGAACCCAAGTCTAACTACATGTAAACGGGAGTCGAGTTGGGTTAAGGTTGACTGAACTCGACTCAGCTATGCTACCGGGGTTGAGTTGAAATTATGCATACGGACATGAGTTCAGTATTTAAGTAGTTGAATTTAGTTGACAGCAGCATCTCTGTGTTTGTTTGTGATTTTTTGTAACATGTATTGCTTCTTTATTTTCAATTCACCCTTAACTCAACTATTCATCTCATCATTCATACTCATTAATTATCACCCGAACTATGAGTGTGTGCAAAATTGGAAGTTGATCGGTTATATTTTCTACTTTTTAGTATATTATAAGCTTGCCGCAATTAAGTGTTGGCCGCCATTGACGAATGATGCCACATAGCTAATTGTGTTGTACCTGTCATATCCTTTCATTTGATACCCATGTCAGAGGGCCGCGGAGCACAATTGCAAAAATCGGCCGCCATTTTGGAACCGCCATTTTGGAACCGCCATCTTGATATTTTTACAAAATGGCCAGATTGCATTGTCATCCAAACTAAACGTGTATGCAAAATTTCAGCTCTATCCGAAACCGGGAAGTGGGTCAAATTTAACTACAAAGATTTGATCAGTCAGGATTGAAGTTAAATAAAAGAATTTAAAAACGCCCTGCAAATTTTTAGCCCCTTCCACGTTATTGATTTTTTTCATTAATATTCTTCTTTCGGCACCTCACAGGAGTGGATATAGTTTTAGTCTATTTGCACAAATATAACGAACGTCGTTAAAACAAACTAGTTGGGATGTGGGTTCGACCCTTTCGGTCCACACGATCAACTTCCCAGTATGATGGATGTTGAATATTATGATTGGATATTTTAATAATAAATGAACAATAGGCAATATAGAATATATGTATAATACCGAGAATTTGTCACAATTGTTTATCAATATTTTCGCTAAAATGTCAAACTAAATGTGCGCACTTACAAGATTAGGTATTAATGTGTTTCGGCACCTCAGTGAAGTCGACATAGTTTTTAGTTCGCGCGGTATCGTGCAGGTACAAAAATCACTTAAGTCATTTAAACCAAAAAACCACTGGACCGAATATTAAAAATCTTTTCAGATTATATTGTCGCTAATACGCTTCGAACGGCACCTCAAGTAAGTCAATATCTTTCGTGGTTCGGGCGATATCGTGCAGGTACAAAAATCACTTACGTCGCTTAAACAAAAAAACGGCTGGACCGAATCTCATGAAAATCTTTTCAGATCATATTTCGGTTAATACGCTTCGAACGACACCTCAACGAAGTCGATATCAGTTTTGGTTCGCGCGATATCGTGCAGGAAAAAATGACCACATCCGTACGCACATACACACACACACACACACACATACTTCCTCCCAATTTTTTGCTTAAAATGCTCCTGGGACCTTGAAAGATGAAAATACGTTGAAATTTTCGATTTCGATTTTCGGACCGATTACAATAACTTCCTATACTGGGAAGTTAAAAAAAAAAAAACGGCTCGATAGAAAATCTTTTCAGGTGATATTTCCAATTTACGCTTAAAGTGCTATTGGGACCCTGAAAAATGAAATTACATTTAAAACTACGATTTCGATTCACGGACGGATTACAATAACTTTAACTGGGAAGTGAATATCCTTTCATATTGTGATAGCATTAAAATCCTCTTCTTATTTTTCTACTTCAATCCGAAAGGTCAAAATATTCAACATAATATTTTGTTGATAAGAAAAATTATGAAAAATCTCTGAAAATAGTAATAAAATTCGTTCTGTTATTTTTGCTTTGAATTGTCGATAACCTTTCCTTCTAAACTACTTGATATAATATTAGATAATCAAAAAAAAAATGGATTACGAAAAAAAAAAACATTTTCCATGTATAAAAGTTCATTACAACGCCAATAATATCTCAAATTTGGACAAAAATTCCAAATATGAAGTTCATTTTAGTGTTAACATTTTTAATATTGTGCCTTGTACATTCGGGATATTCCGATGATGCTCCCGAAACACTGACTGTTGATGTTCCTGGTGTTGGTAAAGTGCAAGGATCAAAGCGAACAAGTATATCAAAGGATCACTATTATAGATTTTGGGACATTCCATATGGTGTTATTGGTGATTGGTTTCAAGTGAGTTTAGTTGCATGAAACATCTATTTATATGAATATATACATTTTTTTCTTTTTTGTATTAGCCAGCCACTGAAGCACCAGTAAAGGAGTTAATTGATAGTGTTGTCTCAGATTGTCCATCAGGCTCAGTAACTTTTAATTATGGTGATAGAAAAGAGTGTTTGGCATTGAAAATTGATTCAAAAGATGTAAGTATGTATTTATTTAATTTTTCACACACTTCAAAAATTGTAGAAAACGGATATTTAAAATATATTTTCGAAAATTTACTCGCTAAAAAGTTAAGTAAGAACTGGCTGTATCCCGGATTATATTGTCATATTTGTTATATTAGTTTTAGACTTTCAGATTTCACAGTAAATACTGCCTGTGATATTAATTTCTTGGTGAGAGCTCCTGCTCTGTGCGATCCCATTGACTTGGGGCTCGGTATGCTTACATTTTTGCTGGACTTGTGTACATTTTTGCTGGCAATCAGGATTTCTTGGCAATGCCTCTCCATCTCTGAGTAGTAGTCCTCTTCTTAAGCCAATGTGTCTTCGTCTGCCATAATTTGTGCCTGTAGGGATTAAATCTTGGACCAGAATTCTTGAATGCTGGAACGCATTTGATTATAATTCTCTGTTTACTGCCTGATATGGATGTGGTTTTCGATGCTGATCAGCATTTTCTCTAAATCAGCCATGGTTGCTCTCTGCTTCCTGATGTTCCTTTGCTGAGTTTCGAAAGCCGATTGGGGCTTTCAAATGGGTTCTTCCTCGTTTTAGTTGGTTTCCTTGTCCCCCAGTGCCTCTAGCAAAGCTCCTCTGTAGGTGGCGTAGACTGCTTCAACTTGGTGGTAGAAACCTTGCTTACAGTATGTATGCTCGATATTTTCCGCCTTTTGACCCTGTATCTGGATGCCTCGCTCCATTCGTTTTCTAAAGGATACACCTTGTTCCTGGGGTTGAGTTCAGCCCTTCCCTTCGGACCGTCTTTCTTTAAGGTATCGAAGGCCCTTTACAGCTCATCGCTATGCTCGTTGCTTGTCGTTTAAATCCTTGAAGCCAGATATGATTTAAGGTGTTGAAGTTGCTGCGCAATAATGTCCTGTCACGGTCGCTCAAATATGTTGCAAACACGTTTTGGGTCAAAAGTAGACTAACATTATTCATTCAAAAATTCCCTATTTGGGCAAAAACGCGAAAAAAGGCATATTTGCACATTCAAAATCCAGCAAAAAAAAAGTTTACCGACCGAGTTTTTTGTGGGTTTTCCCTCCATATGGCCCCAAAACAAGCCCGTTTCTGCTACAGGGGTTACAAGGCGACCGTCTACCATTTTGGAACTTTCTTGGGGAAATTTTCTCAGAATTTCTATCTTTATTGAAGATTTCAAGAAAAAGCTGCCACGGAGGGGACCGCCACGGAGGGGACTATTTGACTTAAAATCGCTTTTCTGAGTTCAGGAAGAATCCTGAGTGAATTTCCGCTTACCGGTGACCACAGCTTCTTAGAACAACTTGAACTTTCCACTTCTGACGCGTTTTTTTCGGTTTGAAGTTGAAACCGCGACTGCCACGGTGGGGACTTGTTTGAATATGCGTTTGCACTTTGAATTTTAGAGCAAGCGAATTTTACAGTTAGGGATTCAAATCGAACGCGCCGAATGGGTTTTCGAATTGTTGCAGGTTCATGAAACATCCCCCGAGCAGAGGGACCCACAGCAGAACATTCGAACGCATGCAGGCTCTAGCGGCACTGCGGTTCGCAATTTTAACGGAAAATTTCGGACAAAATTCGAATACGTGTAAGTTCTGTATTCTGGCGTTCCGGTTTGCGATAAAAGAGAAAAAATCAAAGTTTTAGGCCCCAAAAACCATTCGTGAACGTCCTATCCCGAATGGCGCAAGTTGGTCCATTTAATATGCCCAATTAATCTGGATTTTTGTAGTTGGGACATGCCACGGAGGGGACATTTTGCACAGTTTCTGGGGCCTGCCGGGCTCTATGGCTGGCTGGATGGCCATTTTTTTGTGGAAAAGTGTTGCCTAGGTCGGTATCCACCGAAAGCATTTTTTTTTTGGGTACTCATTTCCGACTCTAAAACGGTCATCGGCTCCGGACACGCATATGCCTTTTTCCGCGTTTTTGCCCATTTATACTAAGTAAAAAAACTAATACATGTATAATTATAATAGTAGTAGTACATAAAACATTTTCTTTAGACAATCACATTTCAGCTGCCGGTGTGTGTTCAGTGTAATTAGTGCAATTTTCGTTGGATAGTTGCTTTCAGACTTTTTAAAAACCGTGGTAGACCTTTTCTTCTTCAGGTAGCTCTTCTGATCCGGTGATAGCGGCGGCCATCTCAAATCGCCGTTTTTGAGATCACATGGCTTGGAAATTGTTCTTGTCTGGTTTTTCGTTCTTTTTGTTGTCTGCTCGCATGACTGTTGTCTGACGTGCATCATTTTCGAAAAAATATGGTCCACAAATCTTGTGCGAGGTTGGATGTTGGTGGAGAATTTTGGAATTATCTGTGCCCCAATAGCTGCAGTTTTGTTTGTTCACAAATCCGCGTCTATGCGCTTCTATAAAAATTCTTCGTCGTTCTCGGCAAGATTTAAAATACGTCTGCAGTACTTGACAAGGGTTATATTGCAATACTGATCCATCTGGATTTCTAAAAGAGATTTGATTCTGTGTTTTACTGTGTCCTGCTCTCCAAACTTGGCCAATTCTGTCATTTTTCTTCTTTTGCTATTCGACTTTTCTACTCTCTTCTCTCTGTAAGTTCCGCAGGATTCTATACTAGGCCCTCTTTTCCTTTCCCTGTTTCAATGACTTTCTATCTGTTACCCTACGCTCCTCCTTTCATCTGTATGCTGATAATCTCCAGTTGTATACTTCATGTCCTCCTGATCAGATCCTGAACAACATTAAATCTCTCTTACTCAATAATATTCGCTTTCTTATTGTTGACTGTGTCAATAATCTTGGTATTTTTATTTAACCCAAACTATCTTGTTGTTTCACTTATGCTCTCCAAGATCCACTTCACATTACACAAACTGTGGCTCTTGTCTCTTATCGTCATCTATTCGGCTCGAATACCTCGTTCTGCCACATTTCCTCTATGGCGCCCTTTTGTACAGATCTTTAATTTCATCTTGGGGGCCTCGGTAGCCTAGGGAGTAAGACGTCGGGGTACCATCCCAGAGGTCCCACCTATATAACTTTTCTTCTTTCTTCTTCCCTCTTTACATTCCTGATTCCTGCTGTCCAGCCTTCCTTAGCCCTTCCCCGCTCCACCAAAGCGCATGTCATCGGTTGGTTGATGAGATTCAACTCGTTTCAGGAGGCATAGCACTCCAGCGAGTTGTTACTCGATGCCCCGATGTCAAAGTCGCAATAGTACTGGTTGCGAGTAGGTGGACTAAAAATATCGCGGGTAGGTTGTGGCAGTTCCTTCCTCCCCGACTAGAGCTGTTGTTCGGCACTCTATAAGAAGAACAATAGATTATCAACAGTATAAACGTCCTTTCCTGAGACTCTAGTCTTTCACATAAAAAAAATCTTGCCGTCAGCGTCTCCCAGTTGCATTTAACAATTGTTTAAGGTTTATTTTTCACATGCGAAGGTTTGATCATCGGTCGGTATGCAAAATTCCTTGTTGTGGCCTTTTTCGCTTTATTGATATCTTGGCATTGGTCCTCCTGCCTAAAGTCAAGCGAACAAGAGTATTTTTTCGGTAGAGTGTAGAGCGCAGAGTGTAGAGCTCTACCTCTTGTGTGTACACTACAGCGCGACTCCCTCTACCACTCCGCCGTAAAGCTGCTCTCGAGGCCCCTCATGGGGCCCATGCGCTTTATGCGGTAATCCCCTTTTTAAATATTAGTTTGGTGTGGTTTAAAAAGATTAGGCTATACAGTCATAAGTTCCTAATAGCTCTAATATAATGCATTTATTTTTCGTGTGAAAAACCTTGATAGTTGCGGCACTTCGACCACGTTACTTCCACGTTGTTCCTCTTTTGCTGTCGCTCAGACTCTGGAAAAATTACTACGTATACCTACATGATGAGTTGAATAATTGAGTTGAGGTTAAGTTGAATTTTCCATTCGCGTCACAATTCACAAACGAAACAGAGAGATGCTGCTGTCAACTAAATTCAACTTCTGAGCTCGTTAAGTACAAACGTACGGCGGGAACTTCACTTGGACTATTGCACTACACCCTTATACCCCTAATTTTTGTGCGCCTGATCACTCCAAAAGGCTCGAACAGGATCTCGTCGGACACAAGGGCTCCACGCGATCCCGACTGCAGTATTGCCTTCAGTCTGTTGGGAAGGATTTAAAGAAAGAGGGGCCTGGGTTTCCTCCGTGAGGCGCTCAATTCCACTCCGACCGCCTTTGCCTTTGTAGGGTCCACAAACTTAGAGATCGTTAAACGACAGTCCTACAGCACTAAGTGAAGTGTTAAATTGAGTAAAATGAACAAAAAAGTGGTTTAGTTATCTTATAGTGGTTACATTATCCATGATATCGAATGATTCGGCTAACCTAGGGAGAGTGGCATAATGCACCACAAATGCTTGATTTCTACTTCGAATTAATTTATCAAATGTCCAAAAGTTCTTTGAGAAGACCATACTAACTCGTAAGTTTTCTAGGCAAGACTTTTAAAAACTCCTAAAATTACCTCAAAATTCCATTACCATATCGTTACTAATCAACAATTTCTTCAAGGTCAAAGGCAAAGCTCCAGTAATGGTATACATTCCTGGCTTTGATTTAGACAGCGGATCAACTGGGACAACAGACGGCTATCACCTAATGAGCAACGATATTGTTTTTGTAACAGTACAATATCGTGTTGGTGTTTATGGTTTCTTATCAACAAATACAGAACAAATACCTGGAAATGCTGGTGCACTGGACATAATTCTTGCGCTGAAATGGATACAAAAACATATTTCACATTATGGTGGTGATCCGACACGTGTCACATTAGTTGGAATGTACAAGGCAGCTGGTTTAATTTCAGCTCTATCAGTTAGCCCATTGGCTGATGGACTTTTCCATAGAATGATTCTTATTTCAGGATCAGCTAATATTCCTGAATTGGCATCAGCTGATCCTTTGGTATTTTCACGTCAATTGGGTAATCAACTTGGTTGTGCTACAGACGATGTCGCCGCATTGACGAAATGCTTGATCGAGAGTGAATATGGAAATTTGCATGAGGCATTTGCAAATCTGACGGTAATTTTGTTTTTATATATTCTATTTATGTTTTAAGGCTTTTTTTTAAATGATTTAGAAAACCTTAGATGGCGCAACACATCCAATCACTATCGGTGGACCAAGTGGTTTCCTGCCAGGTGTGAAAACTATAAATGAACGTATTGAAGAATCAACTAAATCGTACGATATTATGGCAGGAGTTGAGGATCATCCAGCTGTTTACTTATTGGATAGTAAGGATATTCACAGATAACCAATTTAATAAAACCCAAAATTTTTAATTTATAATCATGTCTTTCCAGAATATAACGAGGGTGATGAATCTTACTTCTCAATCAAATCTTTAAAGGAACTTTTTGACCACGATATTGAAAAAGTTGAAATGGACGAAGAAGCAGAAGCGTTTGTAGGTTTTCTTGGTGTGTTAATTGGAGAAGATACTGTCAAAGCACTACTAGACACTGAAACTCCGATGCTCAAAGTTTTTGCTAGGAGTTTCTGGCCGCCAGCTGTTGATGTAAGTAAAGTTTAACCTTTCTATATCAAATCAATATTTTGATATATTTTTTTCAGGCTGAAGGATACAAGTTGAAAAATGGTCTACTCTTAAGTCTTATTGATTACAATTTAGACAACTCAAATATTTACTACTATGCATTCAAATATAACAATGGTAAACATTATTTTACAACGAAAAGTGGCAATTGGCTGAAGAATTATGTAACACTTGGTGATGAATTCCAGTATATATTTGGTACTGAAGATTTGGAAGGTGAAGATGCTAAAGTTTCTGAACTTTTAATTGATTTGTGGACATCATTTGCTGAAACTGGCAAGCCAGAATCTATGATGCTTTACGAGTGGCCAAAATTGGACTTAGATTTTCCATATTTGATTATTGATCGTATTCCAAGAATTGGTACGAAAATTGAAAGTGAATATTCGCCACTTTTGAATTGTGCTAGAAAAATTGGATGTAAATGGTATGAAGCTGAATAAAATATTATTTCGTGTACTTATTTTCTTTTAAATTAATTCTTTACAATGTTGAAAATCCATGCTGACGAAGTTCAATACTGTAATAAGCTGGTTAAGGATAGGACGTATTTACAAAACCTCTAACTTTGAAAATTAGCCAATTCCTCGCAAAACTTTTTACCCTTTCACTCTTGGAAAAATGCTCATGTTTAGCCTACTTACCGCCAATTACTTCTATTCTTTCTCAGCCATTCTCATTATAAATGACAAACAGTACAGCTTCAGGCAAAAAGGTCCACTGACAATCTGTTAGTGTGCATTACAGAACACACTCAGTCCTGTTAGCTAAACTCGAAGCTATTAGCATTGGCTCAGTCTTATGGAACTCAATTGAGCGTTTCATTTCCGGTCGTTCAATTAATTTATTACTGCATAGCGTCAAATCCAAAACCCACTCTATATCTGACGGTATCTTCCAGGGGTCAATTCTATCAGGAATAGTTCCTTATCTAATGTCCAACTGATACACCTTAGTCATCCTGCTAGTTTGGGTGGATGACATTATGACCTTCGCGAGCAATTCAACGATGTGCACAATACTTAAGAACGGTCTGTGCACTCGCTTCAAATTAAAAGACTTAGGTGAAGTCACGTGATTGCTTGGAATGAGCATCACAAATCACAGTGATGGCCTCATTTCGTTTGATCAACATTACATTTCGACAGTCATTCAAGGATTCAGGATCCAGGATGTAAACCACAAATGTGTCCATGTGCCGTGTGACAGTGTGACATATCAATAAGCATTTGGCTGCATCATGTACGTTGCACAAATTAGTAGGCTGGTTTATGTTTCGCCTTCAGTGCACCGTGCACTATAGATCTGTCCATTGGACAGCAGTGAAAAGGGTAATTCGTTATTTAAAGAGGACCATTGATAAGAAGCTGACATTTTGGGCCGTGAAGATGAACACAAGATGAGCTATGGTGATGCAGATTGGGCCGGCGTGAAGGATGAACCCGTTCCACTACCGGCTTGGTATTCACGGCACAGGGTGGCACAATTTCGTAGGCCACACGTCTTCAACTGACAATTGCATTGTCAGCGGCAGAAGCCTAAATTCGTGTCAATGGTAGCTGAAGGTACTTGTATGTATAGTTGAAATAGAGTATGACAGGATTGCGTTTCTCGTTTGATGAAATCTATATCTACTGGGGTTACACATTTGATGTAAAACACTCCGATATGCTTTACTTCAATATTAGTCCGGGAGGCAGCGTTGCATTTTGGGGGCTCATTTCTTACCACTTGATTTTTTTGCAATTGATAGTTTAGATAAGACTAATAACAGAAACAACCGTCAGACGCCAGTATCGTGGTGGGGGTGGTCGTGGGAAAATGTGAAAGTGGTAAAAAAAAAATCGTCGGCTTATTTCTTACCACTTGAGCATTTGCACAGTTATTGTTTAAGTGATAATAAAAATTATAAAAAAAGTCAGCTACATACCTAGTGGGGGATTATACGTCAGTCGCTTGTATAAACCTGTCAAAAAAACACATTTTCTAAAATCATTTCAAATTCAATGAAACTTATACATAAAATTTCTTATATAATTAGAAGAAGAAAAAGCACAATCACCTGTATGCACAATGGAGGTAACACCGTCAGATGACAGATAAAAAGTGCTGATTGGGTTTTTAACGTTAGCATTTTATAATGTATTCAAAAAAGAAACTGACTATCTTCACAACGTTGTGCCGGCAGCTATCGACAATTTTTTGTGAATATAATCTGTAAACACATTATTTCATAAGATTTCTTGCGGCTGGAAAACAGCTTGGCTACAATATGATGGATTAAATCCATTTTGTTGTATTGTTAGCATTGTTTTACTAAAAAAATGACCTAGCTGACTATCTTTCCCACGTTATGTTCACAGCTGTCTAAACCATTTTTCGATAGCTCGCGTTGTTTCAGAGATATACGCAAAAAACGCAAATTTGTGACCTTTGACCTCGAATAAAAAACAACGCACAAGCGGGATCGATGGGGACTTTTGACATGTCATTTGTAATGACGCATCCAAGGCCTGCACAAAAATCCAGCTTATTGGGAATTAATGCAAACTGGAATCATAATTTAGTCTATTTTGACTGGACTATCTATACTCTACGCGAATAATAAAGTACGCGAAAATACTTTATTTCTCATGATTTGACTGCTGTCGGATTCATTTTACGGTCGCCGCATAAACGCTCATTTTGAACGCAACCTTTACCTCAAATGTTAACATTGTCAATTACCAAGTTTATAGCAGCAAAATTAAATCGATTTTATTCGAGATTGCGCCAAAATTTCGAATTAACGCTTAAACGGGTATTTAATATCTATAGATTCTCACAATTACATTCTTATAACTTTGGCTTAAGACGAAAAATTTCGGTATAAGCCGTAATTCCAATTACCCCGTTTATACAAGATATGTACGTTCATAATATAACCAAAATGCTCAATATTGGAATTTTTCTAAAAAAAAACGAAGAATATTGAGATTTTGATCACACTTTTTAATTACATATCTTCTAAACGGGCTCACTCAAATTCCCGTTCTTAATTTCATATAAAATAGTACATATTTATCTAAAAGACGAACCGAATTACGTTGCTCTACGGTAATTCGTCTAGGAGTTATTCAAATTTAAGTATATATTAAAAAATATTTTTTTTTCTTTCGTAAACACCCTATATCTTAGACTTAGTGGATAGTGGGGATAGCCACCTCTCTAGAACAATTTTTTTTTCTCCAAAACCATTCAGGACTCAGCCCTCAAAATATTAGCCACGTAGTCCAACAGAGGATTTATTGAACATCTGATGAGCTATGCAAGTTGTGAATTAGGGGATATGAGTACTTTAAATCTATATGATAGGACTCAGAAACAGAATTTTCTGATTTTAGAGGGTTGTTTTTAGGGGTAGCGTACACCAATTTTCCGAAACTTTTTTTAACATATTCTACTCACTAAAAACTATTTTTTTAAAAAAAGTTTCGTTAGTTAACATTTAGTTAGAGGTCAAAACTCCTAACAAATGGACTATAACAATTTGAGATGTTTATGGGATTTTGGATAATCTTAGAAATGGATTATTACAAAGAAAACAAGATCTTTTCTTTGGCTATGAAACAGGCAAAATATTAAACTACTGTCTTCACCTGAACTGGCTATCAAAATTCAAACAATTTTGTTATCATTTATTTACAAAGCATTATCTGCTTCCGATTCCTGTTCAATTTTCTCTTGTCGTTTACGCTTCTCCTTCTCAAGGCGTTGCTTGATTTGGCTGGCTGTCTGCTTGATCATAGCAGAAATTGTGTCTAATGCTAATTTATGCTAATGCTATTTTATTAATGCTAATAAAATATTCGTAGTACTAGAGATATATAAAGGAAAACTGGGAACACCTATCTATATACTTCTTCACAATTTCTTTTCTTCTTGTTCTGCCTCTATTATCAACTGTGGTGCTTCTAAAATTTGGTGGGGGTTGAAAAATATCTTTTATCATTTTCTGTCCAAACCTATTATCCTCTAAACAAAACAAGCTTTTTATCTATACTAACCGCAATTTCGAAAACCTTTACTTTGGGATTTCTCAGAAAAAAATAATTTTAAATCAAATGGAAGATGCCTCCTTAATCGTCTAATTTCTAGTTTTCTTTCTAATGATAAAAAAAAAGTTTTCTTGAAGAAATTATCAATGTAAGTCATTTTAAGCAAACTACGAGAACCTACCTTATATAATTTTCAAAAAAATTTCTCCAGAAATTGTCACTAATGGACAATTCTCTATTAATACCTATAAAAAATAATAGTGAAAAAAATTGTAACTGGAAATTATGAGCACTAACCTATATAATATTTCACAACTGTTCCTATTTTATAACACACACTACATTGATGCTTCAATATCGCGTTATGCACTCTTTTCCGTTTGACTAAAATCGTTAATTTAAAATCGATTTCAAAATTTGACAAACATACACACACACAGACAGGAAAGCAGTAGGGTAAATTGCAAGTAATTATTCTGAGAAGTGGATTTTTGAGTACTTCGTCGGTTTTTAAATACAAAAGATGTACATTTGTAATGGCTTATTGGTAATACTGAGAAAAATGGCTTTGGTGTACGAGGTTTGATTTCGCTGTTAGCGGAAAGTGGAAATGCTCAACCCATTAGCTCAGGCGATGTGAAGAAAATGGTAATCCGCCATCTTAAAATGGCCGCCATGGACCGTGCCCGTGCTGGTCTATTTGCGAAGACGTTATATGTCCCAAATGAAACCTCGTGATTACGCGGGGTAATATCCAACGTAATCAGTCTGCCAATTAATTCAATCTACCCTGGGCGAACTTTGATTGAACCTTAATTGACTCTCGACTAGCACGTAAGTTTTTCCGCTACTATAAGGTCAATTTCGTAGTAGAAATTATCTCCTATAATTTCTATTGACCTTGCCTGAGTTTCAATGTTGTAAAAGAAATTACCGTGAGTAAAAATCTAATTGAAACTCTATCTGTGGCCGCGTGTGACGTCTATACTCGTCTCTCGTGTGACTCAAAACAAATTCAATTCCGTAGTAGAAATTATCCCATATAATTTCAATTGAATTTGTTTGAATCTCAATATCGTAGAAGAAATTATCTCGTATAATTTCAATTGAGATCCTAAAATGTATCTAATAAAAATAAGTTCAATTTCGTAGTAGAAATTATCCAATATAATTTCTATTGAACTTATTCGAATTTCAATTTCGTAAAAGGAATTATTTCCTATAATTCCAATTGAAATTCTTTACCTGTTAGAATCTATCACCCGTCACCTGAAAAACTAACAATTATGTGGCTAAACTAACACAAAAGTCAGCGGCGAAAAACCAACCAACTATCTAAGTCCCTAACAATAATATTCGGAGAAAATCCTGAATATCGCTCTAGCTAACCTTCTCGGCGTAAAGTCCAAAGAAGATTAATGCTGTAAACATACTAAGGGCGAAAATAGTTCCCACAGCGACTGGCAAAAACGAATAGAACACACAGCTTTTCTATGAGTATGAAGGGTGTAGCACAATATGCAGACCACTCGACGACGAGGTCGCCGAGCGTGGCGGCTCAATCAATCCAAGTTCTATTTCGTAGCCGTCGCCCCTCAAAGTTGTCTGGGCGGTGTGACATGGGATTGTGTTGCTATTCTCGTATGTTCCTGTGCGCGTGTGTAGCATTCGGATGTCGAAGATTATTATTCTTGTGTGTGCTTTTTAATTTGTGTGCACCGTCGCCGTCGCCCTTAGTATGTTTACAGCATAAAAATTCTGACCCAAACTCAATAGTTTTATCCAGCATCTTCTTCCTGGTGCTGGATGGTGGCGCTGGGTGGGAGAATTTTTCTTGCAGTTTTTTTGCAAATTATTCATGCTGTTTTCCACATTCCTTATTTGTGGATTTTGTTTCAGCTGCGTTTACACGCTGTCAATTTTGACAGTAGTCAAATTGACATTTTTTTTGTTTTTATTTATTTTGAATATCGGAGGTAAGTTTGTGTTTTGTGTTTGTTGTTACTAAGTTTGTATTTTTAGGTATATTTATTAGTCTTAGGAGCCTGCCTGTGGACCTGGAGAATAATAGGTAAATTTCTTCATTTATTTTTATTCTTTTTCTAATAAGTGTTACGTTTTCAGGTCAAAACACTGATTGTACGTCAATATGTGAACTAAATAATAAACTTGAGAGTAAAAACACTTGCATTTTTCGTAGTAGGACAGACATTTTGTTCCTCAGAACTTCTAATAATTTTTCTTGGCACTCTAAACATTTGGAAACTGCAATAGTAATGTAATCTAATCTAAAACACAAAAAGTCGAGCAATTTGATATATTCGCGAATATGCTCCACCCTCAGTAATGGGTAATGTGCTTATTCAATGACTCTATTTAGGGTGACTTCAAAATCTATGCACAATCGAATCAGATTATCTGTGTTAGGAACTGCAACCACTGAACCGACTACATTTTATAACTACTAAAGTTTTCGCTTCATATAATCTATCTAGTTCGTCCTATATGATATCCAAAAGTACTAAGCTGCAAGGAAGATAGAATGAGAGTTTCTCATTAGCACAATATTTGGCCGGAACCCCACAATTTACTGGTTCTTCTGTGATTGCCTACAGTAGGAGATTTGCTCAAGATTTCTTCAAGATTTTCTCGTCCATCTCTGCAGCCAGCTCGTCTTCTAGTACCACTATGTCTAAACCTCCAAATCACTTTTCATGTCTGCTAGGGTATACCCTTTTCATAACTTTATTTATCTAAAACGCGCTCATAACACTCACATCTGCTCCAGTGTCTACTTCCATTTCCAATACACCATTCTGTCCGATTATCTCAACTTGTAACTACTAGCTGGCTGGCTGCAAACTGCAATCGACTTCAACTCCATATTTGCTGATACTTTGCCTACTTAACCTGCTCGTGTGACCTTCCCTACCTACTGTCCCTACTATTGAAGTATGTCCAATACTTGGCGTGACAATTTTGTTTTTCATTATGATTTTTTCCACAATGCTTATAATGCCATTAACAGGTACAGTATCCTTTTCGACGGCTACTCCTGTGCTGCCATTGCTTCTAGGCAGTACCGGCTTTAGGGGTGGGCGAACCCGGGCGACCGCCCGAGGGCGCCATGTCATAGGGGCGCCGCACAGTGCGGCCGATTCCCAAAAAGCTGGCCAAAAGTCGAAAAAAAATTTCTTATAGAGTTTTTTTTTGTTCAGTTGTCACAGCCACCAGAAATCACACATAGCGTTGTTTCTTTTCTCGTACTTGCTCCAAAACAGCAGTCGCAACGATAGCTGTTTTGATTTGTCAAATGGTCAGAGGGAGAGATATTACCAAAAGACCAAGGGCAAGGATCTGGCTCCCAAAAATGGAAGCAGAGCCAGACAAATTGCTGAGTAGCTTCGACGCCACAACCGGGACATCCCTATGGACAACTGGAATTTACTCAATGCCGGGGAGCCCCAAAGAAATGGTAGAGTTGATTATAAACTCCATTATGGACTAAGATAGGCATGGATAAAGGTTTTCAAAACGGCTTCATCTAACGAAGAGGCAGCAGTCATCGTGGTTGAGAGGGGGTTGGCATCTATAAACTCAGATACAGCGGTTGACAATATAGTACAAACATGGCAGCAGGCGACCTGTATCATCCTACAATCTGGTAAGTATAGAAGAAATTTCTCCTCTTCGCTCTGAGAAACCTACACGACCCGCGTGATTTTAGCACCTTTTTGTCCTCCGCGGACAGACTCCACAAGTTGGAATTCATGCCGTTGTCACATAAGAAGGAAGTGCTTATAGCGTGCTTTACTTTGGACGTCCTAAACGAGACCTTTATGGTACAGTTCCTGTCCGATAGAATGAAGTTCGATACCATAGACATACACAAATTGAATTCATTGGACAGAATATGCAAAGAACGAGTCCGTCAACAAATGTATATGCTTCTCACCCAAAAAAATAACCTTTAAACAAAAAACGTTATACCCCTCTCACATAAAGCACATTCAACAACACATTAGGTGCAGATTCTTTTTTGCTTCAAATAAGCAGTGAATAGCTCAGTTCTCGGCCATTTAAACCTTTCGTTTGGCCGTCGCGAACCCGTGTGTGCTCCCAAGTGGCCAGTGTTTGGTCGTTGTTAGGCCATCTTTTATTTTTACTCGGGTTATTGTATAATTTGTGCATTATAATAAGTCTAAAAAGTTAAGGGCGCATAAAAATATCTCGCACGGGGCGCCAAAATACCTAAAGCCGGCCCTGCTTCTAGGCTTCTGGCTACTGTAATATGCGCGGCTATTATTTCGACTACGGTGACCTTTTAGGCCCTCCGGATGGAAAATCAGTCGACTCGTGTGTGGAGGGCTTTAGATTTGAAGATCGGCCTCATATTGCTGTTGGATGGCTGTGCTTGTTATTTTTTGTTGCAGGACCCCTATAACGGAATTCTTCATAATAAGTGTAGACTGCTCCGCAAATTCCATATACGGGCCACGTCGCAATAGTTTTCGAATTTACATTTTCTATTAAGAAGCGCTTGCTCAACTATTTCGTAGCGTAGTCCTGTTATTAATCTAATCTATCAAATAGGGCTTCGTCCAGGAAAGTCTCGAATTCACACTTTGTGATCAGTCGGATCCGATCATTCGGCCTCTACTCGCAAGGTTAAATTTTTTTTGTGGTAAGATGAAGCTTAGGAGTCACCCTTTGTACTACTAGTCCGTCATGTCTTACAAGTCATGGTGGAAACTGCTAAACCGTAATGTGCGTGAATGGGAGGACTACAGGGTGAAGGGGTGACCCGATTTAGTTAGTCTTGTGTTACGGGAGAAAAATTGCCGTGTAGGCGGGAGGTTGCTGAGCGCTGCTACATTCCTAGGGTGGCTTAAAGGATCAATGGAGGAGCAAAGGGTGCTATCGCCAATGACTTTGATGGCGCGGTTTTGCTTCTTGTCTAGCCAAGCCAAGGTGGTTTAAGGAGCGTCCGCCAAGATATAAGAGTTGTATGCAAGGAGGGGCCGAATGTAGGACTTGTAGACTGCAGCCAAGGCAGCTGGATAAAGAAGAAACTTGTTACTCTCAAGACTTAAGGAAGCCGAGGCATTGAAACGCTTGTTCAGTGACTTGGATAAAGTCACGCCGAGGATGTGAAGATATGGATTAGCTGTTATATTATCCACTGAAATGGAGGGAAGGTTGGTGCAGGTTTTAGTGGAGTACTTGATTTTGGTTTCGTTGAACTCGACACGATTCTTGGGGCCCCAATCAAGAATAAGTGTAATGTCCGCGTTAGCAGCGTTAGACATGAGTTCACGTTCTAAGAGACAAGGTGTGGCACTTGCTTGTCCTATGTTGTCGGAGGGGTATGAGTAACGCAAAGTACCGTCATCGGCAAAACTATGAATTGGATTGGAGGGGATTGAGAGCAGACCATTAATAAATATAAGAAAGAGAGTAGGTGAGAGAATCACCCCTTGGAGAACGCCGGCCGAAATGGAATGAGGGTTGGATTAATTTGGTAAGTTTCTCGATATAAGTTATTGCTATTTGGCGGTAGTTTAAATAGTCGCTGGCTTCACCTTTTTTGGGAATTTGCTGAACATGCGCTAGTTTCCAAGAGTTAGGATAAACTCCGGAGAAATATGACAGGGCAAAAAATTAGCGCAGAGGTTTAGCAAAGGGTGAGGCATATTTCTTGAGTACCAGAGGGGGAATATTATCAGAGCCAGTGGATTTATTGACGTCAAGCTCTTTAATAGATTTATACACCTCTGGTGCCCCGAAGAAAATTCCGTCCATTGAATGGGCGTTGCGATTGAGGACCGGTGGTGAGGTATCAGCTACAAAGAATTATTTGAGGCGAACAGAGATGCCAATAAATCGCCCTTGGATTTGCTTTCTGTTATCACCTTCTTTCCATTAATGAATGGAGGGTTCGAGGAAGAGGTTAAATTCTTCTTAATGGGAGTTACCAAGGATCAGAAATTTTTGCTGCCTACGTGGGTGTTGAGGATCTTACTTCTCAGTTCGTCGTCAAATGATGCTTTGACCTTCCTGATGACGGAATTGCAGGAGTTTCTCGACCTGATATACTCACACCGAAATGGCTCGTTGGCTCTGTACGGTATATAAGCAGCTTCCTTAGCTTTGATTGCGTTCCTACATTCCCTATTGAACTATCTGTTTGGTCTAGGCTTTTAGATATGGTAGAATGAGGAATGAACAAACGCATTCCTGCCAGTATTATTTTAGCAATACAGGAAGCGACATAGTTCGCAATGGCACTGCGGAAACACAAATTCCAATCGATGGGTTATTAGTAAAGTAATAAAATTAGAAAAGTAAAAATATAAAGTGCAAAAAAGGCTCTCTAATTTTAAAATAAAGATTGACTTTTAGATCAGACATTGGTCAGAGAATTCATGTATTAGAAAATCCTTCCCCTAACTGGATAGAATAGAAATAAAGTCTTCCTCGCATTTCCCTAATTTAATCAGAAAGGTCAAAAGATTTAATATAATATTTTGATAAACAAAAAAAATTGCAAAAATCTTTGAAACCAGTAACAAAAATCGTGTTTTTATTATTAAATATTTACTTTGGTCTTGAATTGTTGATAACCTTTCTTTCTAAACAACTTGACATTAATAATATAATCAAAAATAAAATTTCAAAATAAAAAAAAACGTTTTCCATTTTTAGACCTTGGCAAATTGCATTTCGTTAGATAATCTCCCGTATAAAAGTTAATTACACGGCCAAAAATAATTCAGTTTTGGACAAAAATTCCAAACATGAAGTTCGTTTTAGCGTTAACATTTTTAGTATTGTGCATTATACATTCGGGATATTCCGATGATGTTCCCAATACAATCTATATTGAAGTTCCTGGTGTTGGTAAAGTGGAAGGAACAAAGCAAACAAGCATGACAAAGGATCACTATTATAGGTTTTGGGATATTCCATATGGTGCTATTAGTAATTGGTTTCAGGTGATTATAATTGCATGAAACAATTAGTTTTGTTTTACTTACAAATTATTTATTATTATTTTTGTATTAGCCAGCCACTGAAGCACCAGTAAAGGAATTAATTGATGGTCCTGTTATGTCCTGTCCATCAGGTTCAGATTCTGTTGATGAAGATAGAAAAGAATGCTTGGCATTGAAAATTGATTCAAAGGATGTAAGTATTTATTTTTTTGATAAACTTCAAAATTGTTGTAATCTATGTAATATTAAGAATATGTTGTGTGAGAATTTACTGGTTCAAGAGTTTAAAGACAAAGTTAAAACTGGTTCAATGGCACTTATATGGTTATTTTGTCATTTTTCTAATCTGCTACCAAATTATTCTTATATCAGCTTGAATACAGCAAATAATATTTGTTGTAAGAATTGTAAAGATACTCTGTTTTTATTCTAAGTTCAAATGAAGCATTTTGAAAAATTTAAGGTTATCGTGAACTGCAACAAAGGAGGATGCAAGAAAATATATGGACTTTTGTACCACCTCCTATAGCAATGTCGGTGGATAGTTCTTTTCAAGCTGACTATAAGTTACTATGGCGCCTAGTTCGAAATCCATGTGCGTTCTGAGTAATACGGTCAGAACTGTACAAAGGTAGAGTCTTACATATCACCCTGTATTTTTGCAACTGTATAACATATTTCCGCGGATGAGGTACCAACGAACGTAGAATGTCTCCACCTACCCATGACGGTAAAATTGATGGTTATATCTTACAAACTTTTGGAGTGATGAGTCGTCAAAGTCGAACTTTTGGGGTTTTTTAATGAAAAAAATAGTTTAAAAAAAACTAAAAAATACGCTTTTATTTTAAAATGAAATAAAAAGTAAAAAATAATTTTGAATGTAAAGTTTTTATTGCTTCAGCTAGTATATGGAAACAACCTACCTTTCAAAATGTAAAAAAGCGTGGGGCTCTTTACCTATATTCATATATATGCCACATATTTTATTAACATCGGAACTTTTCGCCCCACGCTTTTTTACATTTTGAAAGGGTGGTTGTTTCCATATACTAGCTGAAGCAATAAAAACTTTGCATTCAAAATTATTTTTTACTTTTTATTTCATTTTAAAATAAAAGCGTATTTTTTAGTTTTTTTAAACTATTTTTTTTATTTTCTACTTTTTAGTCTATTGACGTGACAACGTCTTATAAATCGGTATACCCTGGGAGTCATTCGAAAAAAGTTATCAGCAAATTCTCCGTTACCTTATGACTCATCGCTCTGTTCGAGTCTCAAGTCTTAAGTCTCAACTCTCAACTCTCAGCTCAGCTCAAGTCTCAAGTCTCAACTCTCAACTCTCAAGTCTCAAGACGTTGTCACGTAAAAACTTCGCCCGTATACGGACTTTACAGGCAACCAGGTATTTTTATATGTATTCCCCCATATTAGATTTAAAATGATGTCACTCAGCTTACAGTACTACACTCTTCATAAGCTTTTATTTGATACCCATACCAAGCGCGTTGTAAAGAAAAAGGTGATCCACATTTTGGGTTCGTCGTCATTTTGTTTCGGCCGCCATTTTGAATTTGGAGTGACTCCACATAGATAATAGTATTCTACTTGTCATATCGTTTCATTAGATACCCATAACGAGTGGGTTGTAAAGAAAGCCATAGTCCGCCATTTTGTGTTAGTCGCTATTTTGAATTTTGAATGACGCCACATAGTAAATTGTATTCTACTTGTCATACCCTTTCATTAGATACCCATATCGGGGGTCGGGGAGCACAATTGCAAAATTCGGCCGCCATCTTGGAACCGCCATCTTGATTTTTTTTTAAAATGGTCAGATTGCATTGTCATCCAAACTAAACATGTATGCAAAATTTCAGCTTAATCGGAAACCGGGAAGTGGGTCAAATTTAACTTCCAAGATTTTATTACATAGTTACAAGTGAAGCTAATAAAAGCGTATTAAAATATGAACTTCACCTACGAATTTGTTGGAGAAAGAGGTAGGTGAAGTTGACATTTTCGTTAAAACCAACACAAAAGTTCGGATTTGCGCCCATATCCTCATATCCTCGCCGAAGACCAGCGCCCAGATAGCTATTCGCTTCCAACCGCAGCTCTGCGTTTATCGCAGATTTCTCTACCTCAAGATGAGTGGTACCAGATTGAAGAGAGTTCTCCAATGCTGCTGTCGGAAAAATGCGGATGGCCCCAGTGATGAAAAGGCAGACTATTCTTTGAATTTTTCCCAAATTGGTTACCAAACCTTTAAGCTCCGTTTTGTGCCACCAAACTAAATTTCCATAAGTTACCTTGGGCCTAATGATGTATATGCAGTACATGAGTAGGTACATCTGTGGCAGAATTTCCATGTTCTGCTTCCAGTTGAACTTGGCCTCCAGGGCCATGTCGAAATATTTGGCTTGGTATGAAGACCCTATAGTTTTACCTGAGAGTGTCGGTTCGTTCGAAAGTCTCAGTAGTAATTTTTTTGGGACCAGCTAGATACTAGTTCTAGTGCCTGCTGCAAAGATCTTATCATGGTCTTTCAGTTTCAATTGTAATTATTATGGCGACATTGTCAGCGCAACCGTGGACGAAAAAGTGCGGCCGTTGAGTAGTTCTAAGAGTTCATCTACAATCAGTTACCACATAAGTGGGGGTAAAACGTCCAAAATTCGAATACAGACCTCTAACGAAATGTTAACTCACTAATCTTTATAGTTTTTAGTGAGTAGAATATGTCAAAAAAAAGTTTCGGAAAATTGGTTGTACGGTAACCCTAAAAACAATCCCCTAAAAATTGAAAATTCCGTTTTGTGCTAATATCTCTTAAACGGCAAGTCCTATCATAAAGTAGTGTGTACAAAGTTTGTAGATCATGCGATTATCTACAAAAAAATATATTATACATTTTCTCGTACGAGTTGCCATTCATGAGATATCGCCGTTTTATAGATGTCAAATACTCATTCCCTAATTGAATAAGTCATCAGACGTTCAGTAAATCCTCTGTTGGACTACGTGGCTAATATTTCCAGGGTGATTCCTGGATATATTTTGAGAAAAAATTTTTCTAGAGACTATCCACTAATATAGAGGGTGGAAAGAAAAGAAAAAAATCTAAACTCATAGACTAATCATCGTAGAGCAACGTAACGTTCTTTTAGATAAATGTGTATTCTTTTATTTGAAGAACAGGAGCTTAATTGAATCCGTTTGGAAGATAATGTAGGTTCAAAATATGGATTTATTGAACGTCTGATGAGGGGATATGAGTATTTTAAATCCTTAAAACGACGATATCTCGTGAACGGTAATTCGTTCGAGAAAAAGTATAATATCATTTTTTGCAGATAATCGCATGATCTAAAAAGTCTGTTAACACTATTTTATGATAGGACTTGTCGTTTAAGAGAAATTAGCCAAAAACAGAATTTTCTGTTTTAGGGGGTTGTTTTTAGGGGTAGCGTACAATCAATTTTCCGAAACTTTTTTTAACATATTCAAGCTGATCAACATGGCTTGTCGTGATATTTATCTTTCTCTATGCTCCATTATGGCGGAAATTGACAAAAGGTTCTTTGAATTCATCTTGAATTACTTAATCTTTTTAAATAAAACTGACAAGCTCAGAGAGGTTAAAAAGCACGTATTAATTCACTTTTCTATGTTTGTTATACAATTTACTACATATGTTTACATGGAATGTACTTTTTTCTCCATGTCCTTTAACATTACATTAAAAGACAAAAAGAAAACAATATTATAATATATACAAAATATACAAAATTATTTTAAATTTTGGAATTATTTAGGTGCCACCAATAAACTCATGTGGTTTGGTGCGCTTCAATCTTCGAAATAGTCCGCTCGTATTGGTAAGTTCCACTTGATTTATGTGTTGTCTCAGCTTTTGATCATGGGTGGGAGGCCTCGATAGTCTAGGGGTAAGGCGCCTGACTACTATCCCAGAGCTCCCGGGTTCGAATCCCGACCAGCCCCACGGTCCTTCGCCTTTACCCACATAACTTTCCTTCTTTCTTCTCCACTCTTTACATTCTTGATTCCTCCTGTCATAGCCTTCGCTTGTCCTTCCCCGCTACACCAAGCGCATGTCATCGGTTGGTTGATGAGATTCAACTCGTTTCAGGAGGCATAACACTTCAACGAGTTATTTCTCGATGCCCCGATGCCAGAGTCGTGAAATGGTTGGTAGAAGGTGGAATAAAAATAACACGACTAGGTTGTGTCAGCTCCTTCCTACTTCTCTCTCTGCCTTCTCTCTATCATCCGACTAGAGCTGCTGTTCGACATTGCACTTTATACGAAAAAAATAGATTGTCGAACAGTACAAAGAACTTTCCCTAAGCCTCTAGCCTATCACATAAAAAAAAATCATTTCTGCTACAGTGCTCAGTTTCAATATTATTTCTTACAATTTTTTCACATTAAATTCACCCATTTTCAAATTAATCCTTTTGCAAATTGAATACGCCTTTTTACAAATAAAATTCACCTTTTTGCAAATGAAATTCACCCTTTTGCAAGTCAAATTCACCCTTTTTAAAATTAAGTATTTACTTCTATAATAATGTTAGTAAATCAAGCTTCGATCAAGCCCGACACACCATAATCTATTACTATTCATACATTTTGTTTTTAAGAAAAGACACTCTACTTTTTCTACCACCACATTCTCCAATGCTGAAGACCATCGAGAAAGACTTAGTTTTGTGCACAAATATGAATGTTAGCCTATACTTTAAATTGGAAATGATAATAATTTAACACACATTAACATTTCGGGTATGAATAAAATATAAGCGCACGTGCGTTGTAATTTCCCTTTCGGAATTCGAAACTCCCGGGAATATAATTGAGCGGGTAATTTGGGTTTTTAAACGAACTGAGTGACACTTTTCTTTTCGGATGTACATTCGTTGTAGGATTTGGGACTTTCACTGCCAATGGAAAAGCGATTTTGCGATTCCCTATTGTTTTGGCGCACGCCATGTTATTGGCTTATGGGTGCAGCGAGGCGCACCGGCTTCTAGCTAGTAATATATAATGTAGAAGTATTCAATTTTCAAACGGTGAATTTGATATGCAAAAGGGAGAATTTCATTTGAAAAAGGATAAATTTAATATGCAAAAAGGTGAATTTTTTCTGTAATTTAATTTGTTGAATTTAATTTGCAAAAAGATTAAAATCATTTGCAAATGGGTGAATTTAATGTGAAAAACTGTATACACCATGGCGCATTTTCTATTCCTCTTATTACTTTATTTTGGAACCGTTTTATATATTATTTTCATTGGCACACCCCCACAACTGAATTCCGTATGTCCACAAGGGTGTTAATATCTGTTTGTATATGAGCAGTTTATTGTGTATAGATAGAGCTGATATTCTACCAAGAAGGCAATAGAGGTTTCTAAGTTTGATGTTGAGTTCCTCTCTTTGCTTTTTTATATGTTCTTTCCACCTAAGTTTTATATATAAATTCATCCCTAAATATTTTGCAGTATTGGAGTATGGGATTTGCATTCCAAAGATGGTAATAGGAAGCGGCTGAGTTTTTTTCTTTGTGAAGTTTACGTGTACTGATTTAGTGTTATTTAGATGTATACGCCACTTTTCAGTCCAATTGACTACAGTATCGACAGCGTTTTGGAAGATATGGATTGATTTTATTTCACTTTTCTCGATTGCAAGTAGTACTGAATCGTCGGCGAAAGTGCCTATTATACTATTTGGAAAGTCTTTCGTTAAAGTAGATATAATATTGGACGTAATATACTTCCCTGAGGTACTCCAGCTCTTATTTATTTTAGGTGGGAGTAAGCATCTTCTTGCTTGATGCGAAAGAAGCTCGACCCCTGAACAGGAGAAACCATTAGTTTGCGGGCTCTAAGCATAGAATCGATCTAGTCGCAGAAAGTGCTACTTAGACTTCATCTACATAGAGCCCTAGCTATAGTATCAAAAGATATATTGTCAAAGGCTCCTTCGATATAGGAGATATAGCAACCTGTTGAGGGTGATGTCTATAACCTTACATCTCCTGCCGTTGTTTAAAGTAGGATCCGTGCGGCGATTTAATATGTCCCGGGTAATAGTTAAGAGGTAATCAAAAGGGTATTCACTCCTCTTGTTCACTCCAATACTGCCCCAGGCATCATGACAGGCCTTCGCACCATATCCTACGATGATCTGTTGATCGGTCCTGTTGCAGTGACCCACGATATCCTTGAGTTCTTTAGATTGTGATGGGTCCCTGGAGTGGTAGGGGAGGTATGCTGAGCGTAAAAGAATCTTGCTCTTACAGCCCCCTTCCTGCTAATCTCTATCTTTACCGCCGGGTCTCTCGACGTTATATCTGTTTTCCTCTCAGTTACTGCTACACAGGTCCGAGGGTCGCCGTCCACATCACTGCAAGCAAGGCTGTAGCCGGCTACCCGCAAGCCCTGTATATCACCGATATTTACCCATGCCTGTCGCACAAGAGCCACTTCAACAGCTTGGGTGGCCGCATCCGGGGGTTGTTCCAGCTGTTGTTAGCCAGCAGGACTCTCCTTTTTAAGCCAATCTGCTTGATTTTAATTCGACAGAATCCGTAGAATAGGGTCATGCCCTGCTTGTCAATGCTAAGGGCAAGAGTTTGACCAATTTGGTCAACCTTCTTACCATATTGCCATCATACGGTGCAATTGTTCCGGTTCCTTAACATCAATAGGAACCCAGAATGCGATCCGCTTGATTTTGAGAAGGTTGTTCTCTTTGATTTCTTTGAGGTTGCACCCTTCTCAAACCTGTAAGCTGGCGACAGCATTCGTCAGCCAGTGGCTGGTATGTTCGTTGGCGCATGTGATCTTAATGAGGCCCCCTGCCGCCCTTACACCCAAAAACTGAGCTAGGCAATCTACTTCAGTCCTACTGCAGTATGGAATGGCTCTGACCGGCGCTTCTCCAACTTTTATTTTACTTCTTATTCCTTTCGTTGTCATTTTGGGCTTGTGTTTGTGATTTTTAAACTACCAACACAAGCCAAGCTACTGGGCTTACGTTGTTCTAATACTGGCTACTGGGTACGTCCAAAGAATGGATGACCCAAGGTTGGCCACCCCTGGTCTATAGCATTGAACCCCATTATTAGTTGATAAATTTGTTTCTTTTTCAATCCACCACACCACCTGCACTACTGTTAGATCACTTTTATATTTAGTAGAGCTTTAACTCTGGCTGGCGGATAAAGTGGTCTTCGTTATTGAGTCAGTCTTATGCTAGGCCCTGCTGTAGGTTTAGTGGGCAGTGGCAATATGGTAATGTCAGGATGGATTGATTTTCGACTAAAGTAAAAATGGCCCTACAACGGGCGAACACTGGCAGCTTGGCTTTTAACGGAAGGCCGTAGGGATTTTAGTCATTTTATTGGGAGCGCATACGAGCTTACAAACCCCGAAACTTGACCAAAAGATTTAAATGGCCAAGAAATGAACTGTACAAGATCTTCGGTTTGTTGTACTTGCAGTGTGTGGTGCGTGTTGATTCATGTTTTAGTGGGAAATTTTGTTATTGCTCGAAGAAAAAAAAAAAAAAACAATTAAAAATAAAACATTTAATTGCAGTGTGTTGATAAATTTTTTTTGTTGAATTCTAACATGTGAGCAATGGGTGTTTTGCTGGGTGTCAGCCTTAAATATAAAGGGAATGAGGAGATTACGATTGTCCGATTCCGATTTATAATAGAGGAACCCAATTGCATTAAGGTGTGTGAAAATATCTCTAATATCACTTATCGGTGGGTGTGTGGTGTACGGCCGTACAGTCTACCTTCCAAAATACCTTCTATGGTTAATTCGCCGCTCGCCTGATGCAAGGCCTTTTTTTAGTTTTACTCGGGTTGCTAGTGAAAATTGCCAGCGCGCATATATCGTACCACACTCGAAACTACCGTCGTTAGGTGTCTATTTAGCGGGCAACGGGAGGAGGTGACGATTTGATTTTGGCAATTGATGACATGTGTTACAATATCGTTAACACTAAATAATTTCTTCCAGGTCAAAGGCAAAGCTCCAGTAATGGTATACATCCCTGGATATGATTTAGACAGCGGTACAACTGCCACAACAGACGGCTATCGGCTAATGAGCAATGACATTGTCTTTGTAACACTTCAATTTCGTGTTGGTGTGTTTGGTTTCTTATCAACAAATACAGAACAAATTCCTGGAAATATGGGTGCACTAGACATAATTCTTGCACTCAAATGGATACAAAAACATATTTCACATTTTGGTGGTGATCCGACGCGTGTTACACTAGTTGGAACATACAAGGCTGCCGGCCTTATTTCAGCTTTATCAGTAAGTCCATTGGCTGATGGACTTTTCCATAGAATGATCCTTCATTCAGGATCTGCGAATATGGCTGAATTGGCATCGGCTGATCCTTTAGTATTTTCACGTCAATTGGGTAATCAGCTTGGATGTGCTACAGAGGATGTTGCCGTATTGACGAAATGTTTAATCGAGAGTGATTATGGAAAATTGCATGAGGCATACGAAAAATTGACGGTAATTTTTATTTTATTATATTTTATTTATATTTTAAGCTATTTTTAAAATTATTGTACTTCGTTTAGAAAACTTTAGATGGCGCAACACATCCAATCACTCTTGGTGGACCAAGTGGTTTTCTGCCAGGTGTGAAAACTATAAGTGAACGTATTGACGACTCAAATAAAAAGTACGATATTATAGCAGGAGTTGAGGATCATCCAGCTGTTTACTTATTGGACAGTAAGGATATTAACAGATAGACAATTTAATAAAAACCGAAAATGTTAATTTAAAATCATATCTTTCCAGAATATAACGAGGGTGATGAATCTTACTTCTCAATTAAATCTTTAAAGGAACTTTTTGACCACGATATTGAAAAGGTTGAAATGGACGAAGAAGCAGAAGCGTTTGTAGGTTTTCTTGGTGTGTTAATTGGAGAAGATACTGTCAAAGCACTACTAGATACTGAAACTCCAATGCTCAAAGTTTTTGCTAGGAGCTTCTGGCCACCAGCTGTTGATGTAAGTTAAACCCAACCTTTATACATATACCAAAGTAATATTAAAAACATTTTGATATATTTTTCCCAGGCTGAAGGCTACAAGTTGAAAAATGGTCTACTCTTAAGTCTTATTGATTATGATTTAGATGTCTCAAATATTTACTTCTATGCATTCAAATACAGCAATGGTAAACATTATTTCTCAGAAAAGAGTGGAAATTGGCTAAAGAATTATGTAACACTTGCCGATGAGTTCCAGTACATATTTGGTACTGACGATTTGGAAGGTGAAGATGCTAAAGTTTCTGAACTTCTAATTGACCTATGGACATCATTTGCTGAAACTGGCAAGCCTGAATCTATGATGCTCTACGAGTGGCCAAAATTGGACTTAGATTTTCCATATTTGATTATTGATCGTATTCCAAGAATTGGTACGAAAATTGAAAGTGAATATTCGCCGCTTTTGAATTGTGCTAGAAAAATTGGATGTAAATGGTATGAAGCTGAATAAAATATGATTTTTTATACTTATTTTCTTTTAAATTAATAATTTATATATCTTTTTGAAAATTAACGGGTAAGGATGTACAAGTACAATATTTGGATACCACAAAGAATATATGTACATACATACATAGCTTTTTCCCAAAAATACAAAAAAAAAATTCCAAAATGAAACAATTATAATTGTTGTGAGTGTATGACGATTTATAGACCAGGCCGTATGCTGCTGAAACAAAAACCTTTTTTGAAATTTAACTGAAAGTTCAGTTGGATGGAGCTGCTTTTGTACAAAGTAATTCTGGGTACATACACATTGGCGCCTGTGCTGAAAGTCGAGTCATATGACAGTCGCACTTAGTTGTTGATGTCGTCTCGTTTTTGAGTTGGTGTGCTGAGAGTCGGGTGGCGTGACAAGTCGTTAGAGTTGAAGAAATTGTCGTTTCAGTAAAATTACGACTGTCAGCACAGAAGTCGGAGAATGTAGGTGCTAAATTTCTGTGTTTTGTGAGGAATAAACATTTTTAGTTTCAAGAATTAACATTTTTAGTTTGTAGAATACACACACATTTTTTAGTTTGTGTTTCGCGAAAATTTTAATAAATTATAATCAATTTGAGATTAAAGATGTTCAGTTCAGATGTGGTTTCGTAGTTCGAAAAATGAAGATAGCAAACGCGAAGAATTAAAAATTTTATGTTACTATTTCTTCCCAAACATTTGTGTAATCACGTCACGTTTTCAATTCTCAGCATATCTCTGCTTTTTAGCCACATGTGGATGGTCTTCTAAAATTCGAATTTCTGTTCCGAATTGTTTGCTATTTGTAATTTTTATTCTGTTAAAAACTTAAAATTAAACACTCCAAAATAACAAATATGTATTTTCTTTCAAATTTTTCTACTTTGTCACTAACGCAAACAGCCCGACCAAAAGTGACAACAAAATTACAATAAAAACGACTGTTAGCATACCAAATAAACTGTCGCTTATGTCAGCAGATTTTACACGACAAGAATCGACTATCAGCACACCGATGTATTAGCTTCACTTCTAATGACAGCAAATACGACTTTCCGCACAGGAATCATTAGTGAACACTTTTTTGATGACACGTCAAAAATTGGCAGAGTTTGAGAAATCAACAGTATAGTCCAGACAAGGTACACTCTGACTAATAAAATGTATCACTTTAAACAAATATCCTTTCATATTGTGATAGTATAAAAATAAAATCGTTCCAGTATTCTCCCTAATTTTTAATCAGAAAGGTCAGAAGATTCAAAATACTATTTTGATAAGAAAATAAATGAAAAAGTCTCTGAAAAAAGTAATAAAAATCGTGTTTTTAAATATTTACTTTGGTCTTAAATTTCTGATAACCTTTCTTTCTAAACCACTTGATAATAATTATATAATCAAAGTAAGATTCCCAAAAAAAAAAAAAAACATTTTCCATATTTAGACTGGCAAATTATATTTCCTTAGATAATCGTATGTATAAAAGTTAATTGCATTGCCAAGAACATCTCAGTTTTGGACAAAAATTCCAAATATGAAGTTCGTTTTAGCGTTAACATTTTTAATATTGTGCACTATACATTCGGGTTATACCGATGATGCTGACGATACAATCTTAATTGATGTTCCTGATGTTGGTAAAGTGCAAGGATCAAAGCAAAAAAGTGCGTCAAAGGATCACTATTATAGATTTTGGGATATTCCATATGGTGTTATTCATGATTGGTTTCAGGTGAGTTGTCAATTTCATAACACTACTATTTTTTTTTACTTATCTATCAATCACATATATATACTTTTCTTTTTGTATTAGCCAGCCACTGTAGCGCCTGTAAAGGAATTAATTGATAGTGTTGTTATGGGCTGTCCATCAGGTTCAATGTCTTTTTCTACAGACAAAAACTGTTTGGCAGTGAAAATTGATTCAAAAGATGTAAGTATCTAATTTTTTATACAGCTTTTATAAATTGTAGAAATGTGATATTTAAAATATATTGTGGAAAATTAACTGGTTCAATAGTTTAAAGGTTAACTAAGAACTGGTTTTACCGCGCCGATTTAAACTTTTAAAAAACACAAATGATTCTTATATAAGTGTTTAAGACATAAAATAACAAGGGTTGTAAACTGTGTAAAGATATCCAGTTTTAAGTTCAAGTTCAAATAAATCGTTTCAAAAAATTTAAATTTATCGCGTACTGTGACCACGAACTTTGATCAGTTAAAATCATATCTTCTAAATTCATCATTAAAATAGCTCCACAGCCTGTTATTGGCCTTGGCTTCGTGGAACATCTGTCGCTCACCAGGTTGAAGTTTCCAATTTTCACTAAAGAATTTGCAGTCTTGGCCGCCCTAGGCCGTGTAGTATCAGCCGCCGCTTTCAACAGGGTAGACTTTCGATTGCGTCGAAAATATCTTTCATATTCCTTATTTTCGAAATCATCGAAGTTATCTCGTGTTTCGCCAATAAAATGTATTAGTACGTCAAACAGTTCTATGACAATGGTAATATCAATTTTCACACTCTGAAATCTTTTACTTGCGGAGTTCATGTGATCCAAAAAACAGTCATGAAGGCCGTTTCAACACGTTCTAGTTCAAACGAATACCTCTTGCTTCCCATATAACGATTCTCTTCTTTTGCGTGTCATTTTCGATGGAGACTAACGATCTATGGATTTCAATCCACGATTCACGTAAACGTTTGCATCCGTTTGCATGAGCTGACCCAAAGTCTAGTAATAACAAGTCTTTCATCTTCATACAAAAATTTCCGACCGTTGATTGTGTGCGTGCATATATGAACATCACTGCTGAGCAAAACTCAACGCATACTTCGTGAACTCGGCCAGACAAAGCCAGATTTTCTCTTTACGATAAAGTATGCATAACAGAAAAGGAAAGAAAATTGAATCAGCTGTTTTCTTTCATAAATCAAAACAAACGAGCAAATATGCACCAATACATCCCCATATAAACTCATAAAATTTTCCGACTTATGGTTGTATTCCAGCGCGTATAAAAATGTTGCATTCTCTCTCTGATAGCCTGACATCGTCATTTGAAAAACTTGTGCATGCAGCTGTTCGCCTTTCACTCATTAACCATATGAAGATGAAAGACTTGTTAATTTCTAGACTTTGGAGCTGACCAACGAAGTGTTGATAGAATTTTGACAGTGAAATGGGCTTGAAGGAGTTCCCAACGAAGAGTTGACGCTGCAAAGAAATTGTATAGCTCTTGCAGTAGAGAAATGAACGAGCAAGCCTCTTGACTGCTTTCAGCTGCACATTCACCTACAAAATTGAGCGAATGTGCTGAGTAGGGAGAAATTTCCTTCATTTTAGCTGGTAGGCCGTTGTATATGCCTGACATGTTAGCTGCGCTGTCATAAGATTGCCCTCGGCAGTTTGAAATGTCAATTCCAAAGTTAAAGTTGTAGTTACACCATTTGCCGTTGTTGTGATTTATGGCCTGTGTTTGGAATAAACTTGAGGAAATGTTTTTCAGATGATCCATAAGGCAGTACATATGTATGTATCTGATTATATAAGTGGTCTGGTCCACGTGAGATATGTCAGATGTCGAGTCAACAATAAAAAAATATATTTAGCTGTTAATATTTCCATTACAATTGTCTGCAAAACCTTGTCTCCCATAAGCCGAATGAAGTCTTCATATGTTGTTGGAGAGAGATAACTCGTATGTCCTGAGCCTGGGTTGTCATAACGTGTTATGTGTTTGGCTAGGAATGGACTCTCGATCGATAACCTCTAAGGACATTAAATAATTTCCATTGTGCAATTAACCTATTTGCTTGTGGTACCCACTGAACGCCAAAAGACGTGCTGCAAGCGCTTTCACACATAAAACTACTCTTTTCGGAATGTTTTTCCAGTAATTTATTTTCTTCACCTATTGCATTGTTAACGCATAGTCAATGGGGCATAAAGTTGGAAGTACATAATTGTGAATTTAACTGCGCTGCGTTACATTATATGGATTTGACACATTAATGCTTTGCGTGTCGGCACTTAAATGCGTTTTGAAATTTAAGTTCATGTTGAATTTGTGTTGAATCCCTCCTCAAAATCTATTGTTAATATATTACGGAGTTAATCTGAGCTAATAATATCTTCGCAGAAAAAAACAAGACCAATTTTACAGAGTATTAGATGTCAACGCATTCATGCAACGCAATGCAATTATGTACTTCCAGCTTCAGGCGTTGCTTCTATCGTTCATATGCAAGGCTGATAATTTGTGAGTTGGCGAATTCTCTTGAGTATTAAGATGATAGGAATTAGCCCAGAATATAATGTTTACTTTGAGTCATATCTTGTTATCATTAGTGCATTTTTTACTATGATTGACCGCACCTAATATCTGGCCGCCCTAGGCGCGGGCCTTCTGAGCCTTAGGGCAAATCTGGCACTGCCAATTTTGTATACCTAGCGTTCGTAGGTCTTCTTCTACGATACCTGGAAATCTTTTTTTTTTGGCAAACTGTGTTTCTGTGTGCTTCTGGTCTTTTGTTCATAATACTTTTTGCTAGGCTGGTCATGGCTGCTACGTTGAACAAGGCTTGCTTATCGATGTCTATTCATTTTTAACTTCCCAGTATAGGGAAATTATTGTAATCGGTCCGAGCATCGAAATCGAAATTTTCAACGTATTTTCAATTTTCAAGATCCCAAGAGCATTTGAAGAAAAATTTGAGAGGAAGTATGTGTGTGTGGTCATTTTTCCCGGAACGATATTGCGCGAGCCAAAAAAGATAACGACTTCGTTGAAGTGTCGTTCGAAGCGTATTAATGGAAATATGATCTGAAAAGATTTTTATAAAATTTGGTCGAGCCGTTTTTTGGTTTAAGCGACATAAGTGATTTTTGTACCTGCACGATATCGCCAGCACCACAAAAGATATAAACTTATTTGAGGTACCGTTCGAAGCGTATTAACGACAATGTAATTTGAAAAGATTTTTATCATAATCGGTCAAGCCGTTTTTTTTTTGTTTAAACGACGTTCGTGATTTTTGTACCTGCACTATACCGCGCGAACCAAAAACTATATCGACCTCTTGGAGGTTCCGAAAGAGGTGCCCTGAAAAAAATTGTATACAGTCTCATACATTACCTTGTTTCTGTATACCGTGTGTAGCAGTAATGTTAGATGGGCTCTTCTTGGACTCTGTTTTGTTACATTTCCGGCTAGACAATTGATAGAGCATCCTTCTCAGAGCGGGAAGCGTTTTTCCGACCCCCTCCACCCTTGGTGAGATGTCTTGGGATTTAGCTCGACCCCTCTGCTCCGCCTAATCTCACGTGAGAGTTCAAATTTTAAAAAATGTCTAGTATTTACGAGTTGCTGCCACCCGGCTTTGACGTCGCAGCGTTCGTCGACTTGCGTATTTGCTGGCCATCTATTCAATGGCGCTACAGCTCAAATCGATCCTTGGCCTCCTTTAGGATATTTCTCCAAATTTGGTAGTCACTTGCAGCATGTCTCCAGTTCCGAATGTTGTGCATTGTGTCTGCGTTAGCTGTTACAGAGTCCATCCATCTCCACCTGGGCCTGCTCCAATACTTCTGATACCATACCATAAGCTGGTTGGGATGCGGTTGTCGTCTATTCTGATTACGTGGTCGGCCAGTCTTAGCCTGTTAATTTTTATTAAAGATGGGAGTATTGGGTCGTCAAAAATTCCGTACACTTTTGTATCGTAGCTCCTTCGCCTTATTCCATCCTCTGTTTTGATTATCAGCACAAGCATAGCAGAAGCTCTACGTTGAGTTTAGGCTTCTGTATTGAAAGTCGTAATTCGACAAAAAGTCACTTTCTTCGGCTCAAAGAACTTGTCACGACAAAGAACTTGTCACGGCACAGGGGATCAAGTCTCACTTGGAAATCTTGGGTGTAGTATTTGGTTTGGGGCATAAAAGACTTTTTGTGACTGGAGACCTCTTGTGACTGGAGACCTCTACCTCTAGGTTGTGTTCATCAATAGCTATGTTTATTTTCATTCTGAATCTTTCTGTTCTGGATTGTTGCATCACTTTTGTTTTTTGTTCGTTCATCTCCAAGCCCATGAACTTTGCCGCCTTTTTTGGTTCGATATAAGCTTCCTCTTTTGTCAAAAAGGCTTTTCCTACGATGTTCACGTCTTCCGCATAACCAAGTTATTGTAAGACTATGTTGCACTTCTCTGTAATGACGATTTCCTTAATACCCATTCTAGAACGAGGTTGAAGAGCATTGGGCCAGCCCATCCCCTTGTCTAAGTCCTTGTCGTACTTCGAATTCTTCTGTTACAAAATTTTCGATTCATACCTTCGCCAGTGAATTATTTGTTGCGTATTTGGTCAGTTTAAGCCGCTTTCAGGGGTACCTACAGCATTCCTCTGCCTGTTGACAGCTGAAAAATATATGACTATAAGATCAGCAGCTTGTCTGATGTTGACCTACTTATCCAAAAACCAGCTTGATATTCTTACTGTTATCGCCGGTGCTTCTGCCGGTCGCGATCAATATATTAATTATACGAATAGAAAACAATGTCTTTAGTTCTAGATTACACTTTATTAAATAACTTAGCACACACGTCTGACCTCGTCGGATATATCGCAGGTAGAGAGACCTTTCCTCTTGCGTCGTTGACTACAGGCGGGCTGTTGGCACTCTTACCAACCTCTGCGTCGACAGTTAGTAGCTTTTAAGACAGCGGTTACATCCGCTAAAGTTGTGGTAACAGCCGCCACACATCTCTTATAAGGCTTTCCGCTATAGGTTTTAGTGCTGAGGAATGCCTCTTTTACAGGTTAGTTTATCTCTTTTCTTGTATAATCACTTTCTTCCAGTCATCTGGTATAACTTCTTCCTCTCAGAGGATGCATATGAGTCCGTGTAAGGTTCGTAATAGTTGCGGCCTTCCTCCCTTTAGCAGCTCAGCTGGGGAAAATATTCTCTTTACTTTTCTTTTATCCTATAGGGTCTGCTAATAGGCCATCTATGTCTCTGCAGATGTCTGTTCTTGGATGAAGCTTATTGCTCATCTCGTGAGTTCCTTTGTAGGCTTGTATAATTCTCCCTTCATTGAAGTCTTCCTGAACATCTCTTTCTGCTTTGTGCAAAGCTTGTCCGCAATTGGTTTTTTTTTTTTTGCTTGAAGACTTCCATCCTTCCTCTTGTTGGCCTCTCCCGCCTTGATCAAGATGGACAAGATGTGGTGAATTTGATTTTTGGTTTTATGATTATCGCAAGTTAACTCAAACAACTGCAGTCGATGATTACCAACGATTCAGTTGAGCTCTAGAGAATCGCATGATGTCGTTACAACAAGCAACGTAAAACGTTGTTTTATACTTTTGAATTAAATACAATAGCATCACTTAAGCAACTATAAGCTTTCCTGAACTAGGCTTATTTAAGAACTCTCAAAATTATATCATATTTCATTACAATATCGCTACTACTAAATAATTTCTTCAAGGTCAAAGGCAAAGCTCCAGTAATGGTGTACATTCCCGGCTATGATTTAGACAGCGGTACAACTGCCACAACAGACGGCTATCGGCTTATGAGCAATGACATTGTTTTTGTAACACTTCAATATCGTGTTGGTGTTTTTGGTTTCCTATCAACAAATACAGAGCAAATACCTGGAAATATGGGTGCACTCGACATAATTCTTGCACTCAAATGGATACAAAAACATATTTCACATTTTGGCGGTGATCCGACACGTGTTACACTATTTGGAACATACAAAGCTGCTGGTCTTATTTCAGCTCTATCAGTAAGTCCATTGGCTGATGGACTTTTCCATAGAATGATCCTTCATTCAGGATCTGCGAATATGGCTGAATTGGCATCGGATGATCCTTTAGTATTTTCACGCCAAGTGGGAAAAGAAATTGGATGTGCAACAGACGATGTCGCCGCATTGACGAAATGCTTGGGCGAGGCTGAACATGACAAATTGCATGAAGCATTTGAAAAACTGACGGTAATATTGTTTTTAAATTATTCTATTTATGTTTTAAATTCTTTTTAAAAATAATTTAGAGAACCTTAGATGGCGCAACACATCCAATCACTCTTGGTGGACCAAGTGGTTTTCTGCCAGGTGTGAAAACTATAAGTGAACGTATTGACGAATCAACTAAAAAGTACGATATTATAGCAGGAGTTGAGGATCATCCAGCTGTTTTCTTATTAGATAGTAAGGATTATAACAAATAAACAATTTAATAAAAACCGGAAACTTAATTTACAATCATATCTTTTCAGAATATAACGAAGGTGATGACTCTTACTTCTCAATTAAAGCTTTAAAGGAACTTTTTGACCACGATATTGAAAAGGTGGAAATGGATGAAGAGGCAGAAGCGTTTGTCGGTTTTCTTGGTGTGTTAATTGGAGAAGATACTGTCAAAGCACTACTAGACACTGAAACTCCGATGCTCAAAGTGTTTGCTAGGAGTTTCTGGCCACCAGCTGTTGATGTAAGAAAAATTTAACCTCATCATATTAAACTTAGAAACTTTAAAACATTTTTATATATTTATTTCAGGGTGAAGGTTACAAGTTGAAAAAAGGTCTACTCTTCAGTCTTATTGATTACAATTTAGACAACTCAAATATTTACTACTATGCATTCAAATATAACAATGGTAAACATTATTTCCCGGTGAAAAGTGGAAATTGGCTAAAGAACTATGTAACACTTGCTGATGAATTCCAGTATATATTTGGTTACGACGATTTGGAAGGTGAAGATGCTAAAGTTTCTGAACTATTAATTGATTTGTGGACATCATTTGCTGAAACTGGCAAGCCAGAATCTATGATGCTCTACGAATGGCCAAAATTGGACTTAGATTTTCCATATTTGATTATTGATCGTATTCCAAGAATTGGTACGAAAATTGAAAGTGAATATTCGCCGCTTTTGAATTGTGCTAGAAAAATTGGATGTAAATGGTATGAAGCTGAATAAAATATGATTTCTTATGTTTATTTTCTTTTCAATTAATAATAACCAATGAGTTTTTGGACAAATTAGCTTGTAAGGATGAAAAAGTTCCATATTCAGCTATAACAAATGACATAGCATTTCCACAAAGAAAGGGGGATTTTTTTGAAAATTGGTGACAAAACATTCAACGAGGAATAAAAGTACCCTGAGTAGTCAGTATTTTTAAAGTGGGTGTTAAAATAAGACTGTACAAATTTCTGGGCATCACTTCGTCAGTGCGATATCCGCCGGGTTCGAAAACGTGGATAAATCAATAAGAAAAGCTCCGATGTTTGGCGTGGATGTTTGGAAGGGCCCATGTGAAAGGTGAAGTAGAAGCTGGAAGCCTTCATTCAACTGAATGAACACTCCTTACCTGTATAAACATTCCTCACCTGTATGAGCTCAGGTTATCTGCATGAACAATATTCATCTAACCCATATTCAACTGGGTTTACCCAACTGTAATGACCAATAACTACCGAATCACAGGCATATTTTAGGTAAAATTATTACTGTTTCGGTATAAATTGTGGGGTTGTGGATGAATAACCAACGAAACCCTTGCCAGCTGGTCTCCATAGCACTGCTCAGGGTCTAGAAACGCATGAAGAGATTATTATTAAGAGATGTCAGTTCATTAGCTCCTGGTGTCACCAATAAGGACTGCAGGCGACTCCAAACCGGATTACTAGAAGAAACCGTCAGGAATCCTATTGGCTTATATTAAATATGTAGTATCGAAACTACCCTGACAAAGTAACAACGAATTTATTTTACTTTATTTTTTTTTGCTACGAAGACGTGGATTTTATTTGTAATAAAACAATAATTCTTATTAGATATAAGCTGTTGTGATATTTCCAATTTTTTTTTTAAATTAACGTTTATTTTTTAGATTTTTCAAAAAAAAAAGTTTATTTAGAGGCTCTGTTCGTCTGTCTGTCTGTCCGTCTCTTACCTTCTTTCATCTGTGGAAGTACTGTCGCTACAGATTTGGGCCATATCTCAAATTGAAGATCTTGATCAAGAGACTTAAAACTGAGAAAATGGTCTGGGAATTCCAACCGGAAGTATATTTAACGACAAAAAAGAGATTTCTAATAAAGTACCTATGTATGTATATCGGTAGTCTAAACCTAAGGCGCTGGAATCCTATCTCGTGGAACCAAGTTCAATCCTCGGCCGAGCAATGGTGAAATATAATTTTTTACTTCGGTAGAACTTGTTTTGAATCTATCACTTAATTATATTATTTAATAATGATACTTAGAAGAACATAAACATTTACTTAATTAAAAGTGAAAAAATATCATTTTATTGATTTTTTATGGCCATGCAACCTGAAGTGTTATTCAACAGAAAGAATACCATGAAAAAGCGTACCTAATTAGTGGCTAGTCTCTAGGCACAACATCCCACTTGTTTTAACTGATCAGTTGTTCTTGTTAACATTGAGCTTATTGAGTAATTTTTAGTTGCGGCACTAACTTTGGTGTTGTTCCATACATCCATACGTTCATCTTGGCAACATGTTGTGAAAATTGGGGAGTCTAACCTGAAAAATAAAACGTTATGGTACCAAGGCGGGTTTTTTCCTACCTTTTTCTGACAAGGGTATTGTTGATATCACTCACTTCAGTTTCTACTTTGATTTAATATAATTTTTATAAGAAGTTTGCATTTAATGATTGCATTTCAGGGCACATATGTTTTGATGCCATTTCATTGGATTGAAAGGCTTATGAATGTTAAATGTTCTAGTATTAGTTGGTGTAAAGAATTTTACACTTTAAGAAAATTAAGTGTTGTACAGAATTATTGAGTTTCATTGGGAAGCAAAGTTTGTATGTATAGCTTGAAGAGCGAGTTCTGTATTTGTAGGATGATGTGTTGCTAAAGCAAGCACCGGATGTCGTAGCGGCTGACGAGCCTAACTTTAGTTTCCAGATATCCTCATCCTCCTCCCGAGTCTGCCGTTCTGCACCTGAAGGAAGGGGGGCGGAAATAAGTGGCGATGAAAAATTTAAGGTGGTGCTCCCGGGCCCTCAACCCTGAACAACTCCTCGAGCCAGCCCCGTCTGGAAGACCGCAGTACTATCTTCGGGATGCTGTGACGACGTTGTCGTAATTTCAGCGTTTAGTTTAAATTATGGCTTTTTTTGTGTGAGAACCAGCCTAGGGTTCTCCAGTTCGATGTATGAAGTAATGTCTCCGCCCCTGCTACAACCGTATCCTTCCATCTTTCCTCGGTATGCCTACGAGTCTTTCTCCTTCGACGTGTCCAGCCTAGCGAAGTCTCACTAATTAGGACTATAATGCTTCTCAAAGTCTTCTTTTCAGAGGAATTTAGCAATTCCTCTATCTTTTGTGTGAGCGTCCATGTTTCACTCTTGTAGCATATAGCAGAGTGAATTTGTGTCTTATATAGTGTTAACTTCGGCTTGCGATGTATTGCTCGATATTTCAGCAATTTACGGAGTGCGGAAATGGTTTTGTCCTCTTTAGTTCTCAAGCCTATTTGTTTGACCTCTGAGTAGCATTCCTTGACTACTCGGACTGACATGCTATTACGTTGATGTCATCGGTACACCCGATCACTTGAGTGGATTTGCTTACCAGCGCGTAGTTGACGTCTTTCTGATGACTGGTTCTAAGGCTAGGTTGAATAGCATAGGAGCCAGTCCATCCCCCCTGTTGGAGCCGTTGATTATCATGGAAGGCATCTGTAATACCTCAGACCGACTAGCACCTTTAATCCAGATTAAGACGTCAAAATTACCTAGACCCTTATAAAAGATATGGAATTCGGGCTAAGAGTGCTAGTTTGTCGAGGATATTAGAGTTCTGTGACCCCTTACTCGGGCATTTGTATCGAGGTGAGTTAATTATATCAGACGTATTACTTCAGCTGGTACACCTTATCAGTGTTGGCAAAAACTTAATCCGATTAGCGATTAAAAATTAACGATTAAAAAGTTAAAAAAGTTGTGAAGTCAAAAAAGTCGTCGTCTTTCTGTTTATCTTTATTTTTATTTTTTTGATTTTCGGTTTCATGATCTTGTTCAGATAAATCTGAACATAACGCTGTTTTTAGCCATTTTAAACATTTATTTTGGATGTTAGGATCAACACATGTCAACCAACGATTCTTGAATTTTGGGTAAACTAAAGCTGCAATAGCAGCATTTTTCGCGGTTTCATTAGAGAAAGTGAGAAGTTCTTCAAATCGCTTCTCCACCTTTTCTAGATATTTTCGTACCAGAGGCTTGCAATACTTCAGATTTTGTCGGTCCAACTGCTGTAACTTATTTTTCACAGAAATTATACAAGGAGCCAAAATTCCATAATATGTATCACTCTGCAATATATCCAAAGCATTTGCCAATGGCGCTGCACATTGCACATATTCTTCGATGTACTCGAAATCAGTGTCTTTAAGTTGGTTCTTAGTCTCAAGTGCCTTGGCTAACTGAAAGGCTTTGTTTTTTATTTTCAAAATAATTTTTAAGGCATCATAAAGACTGTTCCATCTAGTAGCTCCTGGACGAGTTAGTGTATGCCCTAGAATGTCTTGCATAATCTCTGCAGATTTGGGTCGCCCTGCTGCACTCCAGAGTTCACTACATTTTTCCATAGCATCAGTATGTGTTTTTCCCAATATTGTAGATTTATCGGTTAATATTTTTTGCAATCAAATTGAGAATGTGTGCATTGCACCTCATATGAAATGGTAACGCAATATTTTGTGGCATTGTACTAATGTCTTCAGTTTTCACATAAATCTGTTCTTCATCTTGCTCCGTCTCATCATAACTATTTTCTTCATACTCTTCTTTGGCATTGAATTCTACAGAAGTTAGGTTTATTCCAAATATTTTGAACGATTTGACGAAATTCGAGCCGTTGTCAGTCACTGTTGATGTGACCTTGGAAGGATCAAGATTGAAATCTGAAAATATTTCTTTAACATGTCTTTTATGCGGTCATACGTGTGTGGTCCCTTGAATCGCCGACAAGCTATGGCCGCTGATTGTCTTTCTAAATTTGCATCGATCCAATGCGCAGTTACGCCTAAAAAACTTCTTTTTTCCCCGACCAAATATCGGCAGTTGTGGAAACATACATATTTCACTGATTCAAATTTTTCTTTAACTGTGCAAATTTGATCAAAAGACTGTTTGGCAATTTTTTTTTCTTAGAGACCGCCTTCCAAACAACTGCAGTCCAGACTTTTGAATATTTAAATCTTCTATCATTTTTATAAAATATGGATCTTCTATTATTCACAGATGTGTCAAGGAATGAATAAAAAAATTTGTGATATCCGTTTCATATTGCTCTTGCGTTATATTTTTCTTTTCTAATGAAAGATTATTAGCTTCAGTTATGAAATTATTACTTTTCTTGGTTCTGTTTTTCTCCATGTATTGTTTATACTCTGCTATAACACCTGAACCATGCTTTCTTTTTAAGAGTCCAACAAAATTCGATGTTGTTGTTCCATATCCTTTAATCACTGTTTTCTTTTCTGATGAACACTTCATACATATTGCAGCAAGAGTATTGCCAGAATTTTTTTCAGAAACTAGTTTGAAGAAGGTGCCGTCAAATAAAACAGAAGAAGACGACCTACGTAGTTTCACTTGCCAGATTTTTCTTATTGCTTTGTGTCGAAGATGTTGCTTGATTCCCATTGTCCATGTCATTCTGCCTACTATTTGGACTTCAAGTACTAAGAATGCTTTGTTCGGTGGCTTCATCTTCTATATCCATTTTTAATAACGAAGTAACTTTAACGTTACGTGGAATGAGAAAAGCAACAGTACACTAATTAACACTTTAAGACACACAAAATATTTTTAATTTGCTGACCGCCAAACGCAAGAAATAATACGCAAATGAAAAAAAAAACTTATAGATCCAACATCGACGAGAACCCACAGAAGTTAAAGATTCTTCCTTGTTTAAGTAAAGTACAATACGTTCAAATAACAGAAACTTATTAAAAATTGTGTGTTCTCACACAGTGTGAGTGAAGGAGAAAACACAATAAACTGTCATTATTACGTGGTGGTCTCAGTATTCTTCTCTGGGTATTTGTTTGCTAATACCACTTGTTGCAGTATGCCTCTGTCTTACTAAAACTTCTGTGAAAGACTATACACGGCGCTCTTCTGTGAAAGACTATATACTGTATACGACGCCTAGTGCACTCTTCTTCTATTTACCTTTGCGTACGTGCCCTTTCGAACTAACAGCACTGCTCAACATAACAAATGTATAGTCAAAAATAAATGTTTGTTAAAGAGATTATGTTTATTTTTTGGGATTTTTTTTTCTTTTTCATTTTATTATTCATTCTAACTAAATTTAATCTGCTTTTTAATGGATTCACACTAATCAAGATCAACATGGCATGATTTAGTCATATATCAATCAAATTAACGATTAACGATTAACTAAATTAATCGCGATTAGAATTGTTATGTCAAAATAACTCACATAGATAAATGAAAATAACTCACCAATTGTTATATTATTATTAATTTTAATTTGTTATTTTATTTAAAATAAATACTTCTTTTGTCATTTATATTTTTGTGAAACGTACTTTATTTTAACTATTTTTATTAGGATAAAAAAAACTAATTGTATATTATTGCATGGATATATAATATATAATTTTTAACACAATTCTTTTTCCATTTCTATTTTTTGCGATACGCACTTTCTTTTTCCATTAATTATTTTGGGAAACGCACTTTATTTTAACTTATTTTATTAGGAAAAAAATAACTAATTGTATATTATTGCATAGATATATAATATATAATTTTCTTTTAACACAATTCTTTTTCAATTAATTATTTTGCGAAACGCACTTTATTTTAACTACTTTTATTAGGAAAAAAATAACTAATTGTATATTATTGCATAGATATATAATATATAATTTTCTTTTAACACAATTCTTTTTCAATTAATTATTTTGCGAAACGCACTTTATTTTAACTTATTTTAACATCGAAACACGACCGAATAACTCAAAAATTCGTTAATCAAAGGAAACTCTTTCGACGCGCCCGCCGCGCTTGGCCGTTAAAACAACACTCAACTAAATTAAATTTTCACCCGCCGGTGGTGGCATGGAAAATTGTCCACCGACTGGGAAAAACGCGTCCTTGAACTTTTAGTTCCCACCTGCGCAACTTGCTTATCGCGCGCTTCTCACGCGGCGCATTGCAAGTTGCGCTTAATTATTGTTGGGTGGGTCAAATTACTTTCAAGAAAGTCAAAGTCAAGATCACTGTTTGCCAGAAAAGCTTGGGAAGGGTGCAAAGGTAATTGCGCACCTTGCAAATCTCACAAAATGCGCGCGGATCAGGTTACGTCTGGAAATGTTACATTTGTTGAAGTGGATTTTTGTACGTTGAAGATTTGTCCGTTAAGGAATTTTGTACATTTGAAAATGGAAATTAGATAATTATTTTCCGTTTAGGATTTGTTGTTCACAGGGAACTCATATTGCATCAAATTCATTGCGAATTTGATGTAAAAGGCTCCCTGTATGAAGGGATATGAGAATTTGCCTAAGGATTTCGTTTTTCACCGAGACCCTTAGAAATTCTGTATGTAACATTCCTTCCCCCCTGGAATAAGAGAATCGCTACGAAACGTAGTAAGTAGAGCGATTCTCTGTTTGGATAGTTTGTGGTGAATGTTTTGGGTTCGTCTCGCGAACTAGGGGGAGTTTATGGGATTGACGTAGCGCAGGTGAGATTTTTCTGGCGATCTCTTCAACCCTTTTGTATGAAGGTGGGTTGGTAGAGTGAGGCGTAGAAACGCATTATAAGGAGGCGTGCTGTATGGCGGTATGGCGGCCCGATTTACCCTATGGTTATTGGGGTTCCAAGCCCTGGTTGTACTAATTGTATGGAAGAGGCCCTTGTAATGTGTGGGATCTACTTAGAGGCCTAGGTATTGTCTCTATTGATACTGTTGTTTGTGCAGGCATGGGTGGTATCAGGTCCTCGCTGGGGGACGTTAGGTTCTCGGGGGCGGTTCTCTGTTTCGAAGGACATGCATTTCGGGGCCTTCTGGCACATGTGGAGCGGGCCATGGCCGCTAGTAACGGTATGAATTTGTAGCATGTATTGTATACCCTATGAGTACCAGTAGTAGGGTGCCGCTGAGTGAGATAGCGGCTGTGGAATGGGTGTGAGTGCGCTCCCATGTTAGGTGGTATTTGGCAAGGGTCCAAACTCGCTTGCGGTCATTTACAGGGTTAGGTAACGAGAACAGGAGATTAATTTGGAGTTCATATGGATCATATGAATCTGGGTATGAGTAGTGGAGGGGGAGACTAGAGAGGACTTAATTGCATAAAATGCTTCTTCGCATTTGGAAGTCCCGTGTAATTTAATACCTTTTCGTAGTAAATTTGCTAAGGGGCGGACTAATTTGGAGAAATTAATCATGAATTTTTTGTAGTTGGATAAGCTGCGTTTGCCTAACTGTGCGGAGCACTGGGAAGTTTTGAACGCATTTCGTTTTTCTGGGGTCTAGTAAGGCTCCTTTTTTTTGAGCATACGGGACCCAGGTAAACCACTTTTTTTTTCGGAGGAATTGCCATTTTTCCGGGGGTAATTTGAGATTATTTTTTCTTAATCTCTCAAAGGCTCTGCGTACTATACAGTGGTAGTCCACAAAGTTTTTAATGTAGATGACGATACCGTCTAGATAAATGAAACATTCGAAGAGTAGCAGGCCTGTGAGGACATAATTCTTAAGCAGTTTTTTCCCACCATTGAGGCCCGGTGGTTTAGAGAGCACTGGTAGGGGTAAGTTCAACTGATTTTTACTGGGTTGAACAATATCGTTGTCCAACATTTCTCTTAGTTGGTCGTTTATGACTTGCCTTTGCGTCTCGGGCAATCTATACATTTTTTGGTTAATGTGTTGGCCGTAGACCATGGGGATCTCATATCGTAGAGTTTCCGTGTAGGTGAGCTTGTCCCCTTTTAAGTGGAATATGTTGGAATATTCGTAACATAGGTCCCGTATGGACCGCTTCTCTTCGGCCGTTAGAGGGTGGTCGAGGCTGAGTTCCTCGTCTAGCTGTTTGAAGCGCGTTTCACGCTCAAGGTCCGGATCCTCATGGTCCGAGAATATGTATCGTAGATGACAGATGGAATCGATTTCCTTTTCATTCGTTCCCAACTTCACTTTTGCCCTTTTTCCCTGGGGTATACCTTGCGGGATTGCACCATTATTGGGTATACTTTGGAGTCTTGCGTTAGATGACGATGGGGTACTGGCGTTCCTGAGACCGTCTGGTTCAGAGCCTGTAAGATACTCACATACGTCATTAGCATTCGTTGGAGACTTAGGGTTGTTGTTAGAGGCTAGGTGAATAGTCGTGTAGTCTTTGATTGGGGCGAGCGTAAGGGATAGGCTCGTCAGGACTACTGGTTGGGTGTTAACGTTGATGAGACCAACATACACTGTTTTTGTTCCAGTTGGCAAGGGAATACTCCCTCGCTCGGCTCGTAAGATTCGCAGAGCATTTCCTCCTCTAACCTTATGGGAATGGGGACCACCATTTGAGACCGGCTTGGTAGGCGAATGGATTTCTCCAATGCCACGTTATATTTGCCTGAATTGGTCTCATAGTCGTTGGAGTTGTTTTCCAACCTTGAACCATCTAGAGATAGGCAGCTGGTATTCCTCTCTGAGGCTACCTGGGAGACACCACCGGGGTTTATCTCGGCTACTACGAGTTGAGATTCCCTAGTTTGGGTTTGCTCCTGCTGCTCTCTAGTGTTTGACTTGGCGGACCCATTGCGTAATGGAATTGCAATTTCTACTGGGTTGATTTCCGTGCGAGGAAATCGCAGTGTTTGGTTTGGGCCTTCGACGTTACAGTTTTTGGAAAGAAAGTCGTTTCCTAACAGACCATCGTTAGGAATTTCTTGTGTATTTTGCACAATTTGGAAGGTGCATGGGAGGGGGGTGTTTAGAATGATGTTCCCCTGACAGCTCCCTAATGTTTGTCCTTTGCCGTATGGCGTTTCTAGTGTACATCTTTTAGTGGGATCTGGTAAGTTGGGATCCTTTAGTTTTTTATGTTTTAGTATACTGACCTCAGCGCCGGTGTCCACTGCCAGGTCGGCTTTGCCGTTAAGGCTTATATCTAGAGGAAGAGTGACGAGTGGAACACTTGGTTCGGGTGCATGAGGCCCCCCTTTGGTAAAATTTTGAGGATTTATTGTCGGGCCGGGGTTTCTTGGTCCGACTGCGGGGAGTTTCCCGCTTGTTGTGATTCCCAGCGCTGTCTTTGATGACAGTCGTCTACTTGGTGACCACGTCTGTGGCAGAAATCACATCTATATCTAATATTAAACACTGACCTTGTGTTATTGGCTACTTGTTGACGGCCATCGGGTTGGTTGGATCCATTATTCATGGGTCGGTTGGTTGGTTGTCGGTTAGCACCCTGGTTGGAGGGTTGTTGGTCGGGGTAGCGGTAATTACCCGTTTGCTGTGACCGCGGGTCTGGGTAACGATTGTTACCTTGGAACTGAGACCGTTGGTTGGAGTAGCGATTATTATTATTATTATTATTATTATATGAAGGCCCCTGGTTTTGGTAGCGATTATTATTATTATTATTAAACGACGGCCCCTGGTTCTGGTAACGATTGTTATTATATGAGGACCTTGTGGGTTCTATTGGTCGGGGGCAGTCCCTCGCGTCGTGCGAGTTGGACCGGCAGATTATGCAGAAGGGCGTGTTTTTACGTTTTAAACAGTCTGCATAAGTATGCCCTCTGTTTCTGCAGTAGCTACAGGTGATGTTTAAGGGTTTATTTTCATTATTTGGAACGGGGCTTATATTCGTTACCTGGTGGGCGCTTGTTAGCGGCGCCTGTGGTGTGGTTTGTATTGGGTTTGCTGGTGGGGCGTATGTTGTGTACATTACCTGTGGGTTTATCGGGCTTTGGAGTGTTGTTTGCGGCATGGTTGGTGTGGGCGGGGCGGTGTACTGAGTGTGTGGGTTTGGCGTATTTGTTAGGGCCATTTGGTGAATGTTTTCCGGCTTAGGAATAGGGACTGTTTGTCCATAAGGGTTATATGCCGGTTGAGGCACTATCATTTGATAGGAGGCATACACAGAATTTTGTTGTAGCTTCTCCATATCTAGTGCCTTTTGGGTTAGGCTATCCAATGTGTCTTCTCCCAGAGTTAGGAGATACTGGCAGAGGTGGGGGTTAGTAACCCCACTTCGCAGGGCATTTTTCGCGAAGTCTTGTAGTTGGGCCTTTACGGCCGGTGCTGCCATCGCACCGTATTTAGTGGTGGCCGCTTCTTCACATAAAGACAATTGTTGTTTGATCCTGGTGATGTAGGCCGTGAGCGGCTCTAAGGGGAACTGGCGTAATTGAATTAATTTATTGACCAGTTCTTGATATGTTTCTCTAGGAAGATAGGTCCTGTTTAGGAGGTTTTCTGCCTCCTCAAAAGTGGCGGGTTGGGAGGAGGCAATCAGTTGATAGGCCTCTCCCCGAAGCCTAGTTGGATAAATTTGAATGAAGGCGCCTTTTTCTTGTTCTGTCAGGCACTGTAGTACCCGACGGCAACAGCCTAGGAACATTTGCAGTTCCGTTGCCATTGTCGGGTTTTGACCGCCAGCGAATAGAGGAACAAGTTGGGCCGTTAATTTGGCGACTTTGATATATACGTCGGCCATGGCTCATGGATGCGGTTTCAGAATTTCGGGTTTGATTAGACGACTGTCTTGAAAGGTCACTTCCTGTGATTTTGGCCCCTGGTTTTAAGCGTCCTTTACGGCTTGTTGTGGACGGTGGGGATCCGGGTTCGTCTACCGGTCGAGGTGCCCCCACTCGTCGCTGTCTTGTTCGACAGATGACCGCGGACTACGATTTGCAGGATTGGGTTAAGAGGTATAGTACGGTAGCCATTTGTTTGGACGAGTATTATTGTTAGACTCGTCAGAGCTACTAGGTGATTTTGGATATAGAGGAAGCCCCACAGATATTGTATGTTTTTTCGGAATGTAAAAGAGCGCGGAAGACGGTCTCGTGAGACTCATAAAGCATTTATTCCTTTATACTTAATGAGACCACAATCTGGGACCGGCCTAGAATACAAATAGATTTCCTCAGAATTACTTTTTGTCTCAGGTCTTGACTGGTCTTGAAGCCGTTGAAGCAATATGTACTTTGGACTTTTGTACGGTGTATTTATCAGAATAAGAGCAATATTTAAATAGGTAATTTAAATTGGATTTTTTAAGTGACATTTATGGCATCAGTTGCATCTCGCTGAAATCGAGGAGATTGAGCCAAATTGTGGTAAACATACCAAGTACATTTTTGAATTTTGTAGGGACATGGTCCTACTACTCTCATAATTTTTGACTGCAAGAAACGACTTTGATTTAAAAACAAGGTCGGCTTGTAGTAAAAGAAGAAAAAATTATTAATTAAATTTTTCAAAGACATATATGTTGGTTTGTGTTTTTCACAAACGTATATAAAAATATTAGCATATCTAAACCTGTTTCATATAAATAATTGAACGGAGAAACAGTGCTTAAAGGTGTGTGTTTTAAAAATGAAACGTTAAAAGTAAATAACTAGTTAACTAGATAATAGTTTTGTTGTAGTTGTATGTTGATTATAACTATATTTCGCATAATTAATATAATCTAAGATTTGAATTAAAAAATAAAATGGAAAAATTTTTATTTTAATTATTATTTAGTAATAATTAGGCTATATGTTTTCTGTAAATATTGCAAAAACATAAGCTTATCTGAAGTAAATTGTTAAACATAAATTATTCATGTCTATTATGCATGAAATGAGATTAAATTTTTTTTGTCTATCTTCTATTTATTGTTTTTTTTTTTATTTCTTCTCAAATGGATTGAAATGAGTTTAATTACTATTATTATTCAAAGTTGGTCCTATTAGAAATATCCTATAATAATAGGATCGATTAAACTTGTCCGAGTCCGGAATGATTTTTGATATTTCTTTTATACATATTTTATTTTAAGGTATTATCGGCAATGATATATACCTACATATTTTCATTTTAATTTTGTAAAACAAAATGTAAATAATTATGTTCAATTATCATTTATAATTTGCACTTGGATATTTTTACATTAATATTTTGAATTCTTTTCTTTTGTTGGGTTGTCAATCCATTTAGAAGAACTACGAATAAGTTAATTATAAAAAAGAAATTTCTTCATTAACCTACACTCATTTATGTACTAACTATGAATCGAATTATGTTTCTATTTTCTTTAGTTATGTGGGTATAATAGGATTTAAAATAATATTGATAATAAACTACAATAAGAATTTTTTTTTTAAAAGAAAATTTAAGTTTTCTACATACAATAAACGTAGCAAACATGTTGACTGCGTCCAACATTTGTAGGAACTGAATTGATGCAGTCCTTGATGATATCTTGTTCACGCACAGGAATGTTCCTTCGTCGAATGGGCGGATGGTCCGTCGGAATGTCGTTGGGCCTTGATAATGTAGTGTAGCGTGGAGTAGTTTGGTCGCCTGCTGGGATTTGCTGTTCCCTCGATGGGGGAGTCTCTAAATAGTTGTTGTCGCCTTGTTTGTCCTTATTTGACCTTGTCCTGGGCAGGGATGAAGCCCACTAAAAGTCCCGCGATGCTATGCAATGGGGGGTGAGCGCGTGCTCGCCTGGAGCAGAGGCACCGTGGTTGTACACCCCCGAGCGAAGATTCGTTGGAGGATCTGGGATTTTTTACACGCTGTTTTTGTAGCTGTAGGCGCTAACACTGCCCCCAAGTTAGGCTCAGCCTTGGGTAAAAGGTCAATGGAGCCTTGACCAGCAGTATTAACGACTTTGCTGTTAGCGCACCCAGATCCTACCGGCTGCGCCAATTGTTATGTCAAAATAACTCACATAGATAAATGAAAATAACTCACCAATTGTTATATTATTATTAATTTTAATTTGTTATTTTATTTAAAATAAATACTTCTTTTGTCATTTATATTTTTGTGAAACGTACTTTATTTTAACTACTTTTATTAGGAAAAAAATAACTAATTGTATATTATTGCATAGATATATAATATATAATTTTCTTTTAACACAATTCTTTTTCAATTAATTATTTTGCGAAACGCACTTTATTTTAACTTATTTTAACATCGAAACACGACCGAATAACTCAAAAATTCGTTAATCAAAGGAAACTCTTTCGACGCGCCCGCAGCGCTTGGCCGTTAAAACAACACTCAACTAAATTAAATTTTCACCCGCCGGTGGTGGCATGGAAAATTGTCCACCGACTGGGAAAAACGCGTCCTTGAACTTTTAGTTCCCACCTGCGCAACTTGCTTATCGCGCGCTTCTCACGCGGCGCATTGCAAGTTGCGCTTAATTATTGTTGGGTGGGTCAAATTACTTTCAAGAAAGTCAAAGTCAAGATCACTGTTTGCCAGAAAAGCTTGGGAAGGGTGCAAGGTAATTGCGCACCTTGCAAATCTCACAAAATGCGCGCGGATCAGGTTACGTCTGGAAATGTTACATTATTGTTGAAGTGGATTTTTGTACGTTGAAGATTTGTCCGTTAAGGAATTTTGTACATTTGAAAATGGAAATTAGATAATTATTTTCCGTTTAGGATTTGTTGTTCACAGGGAACTCATATTGCATCAAATTCATTGCGAATTTGATGTAAAAGGCTCCCTGTATGAAGGGATATGAGAATTTGCCTAAGGATTTCGTTTTTCACCGAGACCCTTAGAAATTCTGTATGTAACAGAATTAATATTTTAATCTCGATTAATTTAATCTCGATTAATTTAATCGCGATTAACTTAATCGATTAAATTTTTAATCGATTAATTAATCGATTGATGAAATTAATCGATTGATGCCAACACTGCACCTTATTCGAGTAGGATCTGAAGCAGTTTCTTTCTCTGGATGGAGTCATATGCCTACTTGAAGCCGGCTTGGTATTCACCTAGTAAACTTTCTGAGATACATGGGCGCCAGCTTGGTTTTTTATGGAGGTTGTGAATATTTTATATCCTATAGAAAGAAATGAGATCCGTCTCTCGCAACGTAGTTTACCCCTGGTTTCTGGATGGTTTCTTTTTGCAGTCCTTCGGTAAATATTTCTCCATCCATATTTTGGTGATCAGTTTATGCAATTTTTCTACTAATACTACGCTTCCATTTTAACGCGTTTCGCGGCTGTTGTTATTTTTCTAGCCTTTTATTTCTTCAAGCGTCGTCTTAATATCATCTGGTATATCCGCACGTTCGTTGGTATACGTGGGGTCAGTATTATCATTGCGGAGCCGATCAAAATATTCTTTCCATCTTGCTTGGATAACAGCCGCCATTAAATTCTCTTAATAGGGTTGTCTGTGGCTTGATTACTAATTGTTTTGACTTTTCGGTAGCCCTACCAGATGTTTTGGCTCTAGAAGCTGTCATGAATATCTGGAATTTGCCTGTTAGATATTTCTCTTTTCTTTTCTCTGTATACTTTATCTGCGATGTCTTTTTATTCTGTACGCTTCTAGTTTCGCTCTTGTTGGTCTTGATAAGTAGTCGTTAAGGCTTGAGTTTCTCTCTGCTATAGCTGTCCTGAAATCTACATCAACCCAATCATTTCTCACTCTTCGTGCTTCTACTAATGCTGTCTGTTCAGCAGCCACTTTCAAGATACGTTTAATAGATGTCCACATGCTTTCAATATGGTTGGACATACTTTCAAAGAGCATTCTCGTTTGTGTTAACTCTCTCTATCGTTGTTCTGCATCTGGGACTCTCAACTTACCAATGTTAAGTTTTGGTTCCCTGAGAGTTGTTTTTAACGTCTGAACTGATAGTCAATCTGGTTTCTAATCCTTCCCTCTGATGACGTCCACATCATTCTATGGTTATTGTTAGGGGGAAATCGTAGAGCTTACCACCATTCCTTCGCTACTGACGAGGTCTATCCCTGCAAACAATTTCTCGGCTGCTCGCTTTCTCGAGCTATTTCCGAAACAAAACTTGTCGAGAATTATTCGAGAAACAATCGTTAAAACGGCCCCTAAAGCTTTTACGCTCTTTTCATGGTTTTGTTACTTTCTCTCTTCCAGAATTGCTTTGAAATTTGAGATTTGGAGGGGTTTTGCTATCGGGCGAAGAATGCGTGTGTGTGCACATGACTATGCAGGAAACGCAGGCGCGGTGGAAATTAGCTGGCGTCTTTATTCATTAGTTAAATCCTGCTAAATAAAATTAAAAAAACAATCAAAATTAAAACATAAAATGAATAGAAATTTAATTTAAAAAAGATTACGACTGTTCCATATTGATTGGAAAAAAGGGCTTGACAAACTACTCGCTATAAAATATTGAGTGGAAAAACGAAGCACATAAGTTCGAGATTCGTTCGATATTAATTCGAAAAAACGAGACACACATACATGCAAAGCTTTCGAGATTTCATCTAGAAAGCGATTCGTTATAGCGTTCCTTTTTTATCATTTTCGATAACGCTTTCGAATCGTTTTCGATTTCGTTATCGAAGAAAGCTTTCGCTTTTTATGAATCGCTCTCGCTTCGATGACGTCTCGGAATGTTTGCAGGGATAAGCCCTGTTGGAGACTGTAAATAAATAAATAAATAAATAATGAGCCGGCCAAAAAAGCTTCAACAGCAAATCATACGACCAAGCGAATACCAAAGCTCCTCCCATTAAAATTTCCTTTTGTACTAGCGAAACCACGAACCATATCTATTCCTAAAAACTGACTATGCAGATATAGACTCATGCATGCATGCATAGAAAATAAGCTTATCTACTGACTTCCCTTAAATAAAAAAGCTTTTGCATTTAGATGCATACATCCTCGTATATAAAGGGGCTTAGACTTTGAAGGAGAAATTGCAGTAGTTTTGTCTATGGCATAACAATTGTTTCTTATAAAATGCGCAATAATAAATACATAAATGTGCTTCAATAAATTTTTCACAATTCTCTATAATGCAACTGATGACACAAAAACATTCTTAAATTACAAGTCAAGTCCTTCTGCTTCTGAGTATTTTACCTGAAAAATTTCCGTTCAATTTGTCTTTATATCGACTACAACTATCAATTTTTCCTCAAATAAAAAATATGAAGTATTTTTCCCCTCTTTGATATAAACAAAAATAAGCTCATGAAAAAAATTTACTTCACGTCACATTTTCCTTGAAAAAAAAAAAATAAAAAAATAAAAAAAAATAAAAAACCCGGAATCAAAAGGGAAGTTCGAAAGGATGTTCAGAATATCAAAAAACAATGGAATCCCTACTTTGTACGTTGTTAAAGTATGAAGCCGTATAAAAGAAAGAGTTACACAGGCGAAGACTGTGTATTTTCTAAAACATGCTAACTTCCACTGGATGAACAATAAACCCCGTAGTTCTTTGACATCCAAAGAAAGGGAGAGAGACGAGGGAGTCTTCATACCTGTGTGTATTGTGTTTCATGAAATGCTGTTCTGGAATTGAATTGTGACATGAAATTTAATTTTTCACCTGAGAAAATATGAAATTTTCTGTGATCGTAATTTTAATGTTTTTTTTCTCGTTTTGCTCTTCTATCGTCGCTACCTTCTGTGCATTGTTTTCCTGAAATAGAGAAGGGTGGAATGGAAATCGTCTTACGAGAATGTACAAAAAAAATTTTGAATTCTGCATGGAGTTTCAAGGATTATATAATCGATGTGTTGCGAATAAGGAATGGAACACAAAGTAGGATGTTGCTTTCAGTGAATGGTATTCAAGTGGGCGTAATAGTTAATATAAGCATATATCTACTTCGAAAATTTGTAGATTACCACTTCAATAACGTAGTCATTGACATTAATGGGCATGGATTTGATTTCAGTGCCTGGCCTCCCAAACGCTCCAAGGTACCACGGAGTTGGACAAATAAATGCATCACAGCGATAGAGAATCTAACACTATATACACAGAAGTGGGATCCAATCCAGATTAACTTACTCGTCCAGAAACTACAATCAGAAACACATTAACTATGAAAACAATATCAGACGCAATATCAAAACGAATAATACCAACATGGTCGGAACTAAGCAAGTTGCGAGATTTTAGAATCAGGTCGTTAGGACCACCAGAAGCCAATAAAGAAAGCAGCACCAAAATGAGAACAAGTCAAGGGAGTATCCAAAAGAATAACTCAAATGCTCCATAACAACAATATATGTGGTTTATGCAAAAATGTGCACTTCCTGAGTAAATGTCCCAATTGTCTAGAAAGGAATGTGCACAAAAGGTGTAAGACAGGCAAGGCAAAGAAGCTTTGTAGCAACTATTTGGGATGTCAATGTCAAAGCAAGACCAGATGCTTCCAATGTAAAGGAGCTCATCACACGACCTTACACAGAAATTGCTCGATACCGAAGACAAGCAGCATTAGAAGTGGTTAGTATTTAGTTGGGGGACTGCTTTAATAAAATCAGGCTTGCACTTGGAAATCAAAAGGCAATTGCAAAATATGAACAAAACAAAATAAAAGCTTTGCACCATGAAAATTTTATTAAAAAGCTTTTTCAAGTGCTCCTAGAACGAGTATTATTATAAGCGTAGTTGTGGAGTGAGTTGGAAATACTAGACCAATTTTGAAGATTAGAAAAAGCGCGAGAGATACAATTTACCCCTGACGAGATTTGGCGCCATACCATACCTTGATTTAACATGCTAGCAGAGTAGGGTGCCAAACTCCTTTGGAAATATCAAATACCGGATTCACCAAAACGGTATATTATTTTGGTTGAGGTGTCCTGTCGGACACACTGAAAGGTCTGGATCCATTTGCTCTGCAGGCATATTGTTTGTTATCTAGGATAGGATAAGCTCTAGATATCTCATAAGCCTATTGTTGATACTCGTCTCCATGTTTTTTTAGAGAATATAGGAAAGTCATATTAGACAGTAGTTGGAGGGATTGCTTAAGTTACCTTTTTCTGTATGTCTTGAACATTAGAAAGATTAGAACAGTCTGGATAAACTCGCGACCGCCGAAGAGCCAAAAAATGACGTACAAAAATCTTAACTATAGTACTGGTTGAAAGATAAACATCCAGGCATTTGGAGCGATTTTCTCGGTAAGAAACCAAAAATTGAGTCTGATGGAGGCTACAGGAAAAACAAACATGTTTAATCGGCTTCCATCTTCTTCTGTCAAATCGGGGGTAAAATTGAGTTATAAAGATCCATCACATACATATCCTTGACGGCAAGCCACCGACGCTTTCCGTGTCAGGGGCTTCCATGATGAATTTTACACTGACATTCACACAGCACCGCCTTTTCCATATCAATGCTCAATGTTCAAAGGTTCTGTAATTATACTTTTTAGTTTTGTTTGGACAATGATCTTAAGTGCATCATAGCATTTAGCGTTTAATATGCTCATGGACGAGGAAGTGGGTTCATTTCTTGTGGGTTTATTTCATGTGGGCTCTTCGGGAAGTAGACGGAAACTTCGTAGCTTTATATGTAGAGTGAGCCACGAAACTAAATTCTACACATAATTTAGAATGAGTTAAGACACATTTAGTGATTTGTTAAAAAAAGACGAGATGTTCATCCACCCGAGTCTGCGCATATGTAGTAGGAGAATTAAGTACATTTGGGTATTCAAGCAACCTTACATAACAGTAAGCTTGAAATTTCTTGCTTCTACATGTACTTTGTTACTTGGCATAAAAAAATACTACAATAAATCGCAATTACCCCTGAAATTACATGTTGCCGATATATTTTTTCACTGATGTGCCGGTATTCCACTGAAGTCGCCGCCTGGTCACGGATATGTATGGATAGACCTTTACCGAGAAAATCGTTGCTAAATTTTTGGATTTTATACGGTTGTTATAACAGGCGGACGCCTGTATTGATAGGTTGTTAATTGATAGGGGAAATACTCCAGCTCCTACACCCGACTCTGATTTGGATCCTTCTGTGTACAAGAAAATTTCGTCGTCCTTGTCAGGTTGTAAATCTTCCCACTTCTCTCTGGTAGGGATCCGGATATTAAGGTGACCACGTAGCCAGTAGGTACTGATACCATTTGCTTTTGGTAAAGATCGCAGTATATTACTGTGCCCATGGGTCTTCTCGACCCAGCAGCCTGCTTTACGCAGCCGGAGGGTGGTACAAGCAGCTATGTATCAGCTGTATCTGAGCTTGTAGATGCTAACTCCATCTCAACCTCGATGACTGTTAATTCTTCCAAGCGCTCACTGAGCTCGTCATCGGAGTCAGCCTCTTCGTAATTGAAGCCGTTTATCCATGCCTGCCTTAGTTCAAAATATATAGTCAACTCCTTCGAGCCCCTCCAGGGTTATACTATTTTGCGGGGGTTCCTCGGCCTTCAGTACCTTCCAGTTGTCCATAGGGATGTCCCTGTTGTAGCGCCGAAGATACTAGAGCAATTAGCCCCATAGCAATTAGCCTCCATGACTATCTTTGATATTTTGGCCTCGATGTCCGCTCAGAAAAAGTCCGGGAGCCTTTGTTTTTTTTTTTGTGATACGATGAAGCTTAGGAGTCACCCTTTGTACTACTAGTCCGTCATGTTGTTCGAGTCATGGTGCAATGTATAGTAGTAAGCTTGATCTGAAGGATACAATAGAAATGATAGGTTAGGGGTCTGGAGGGTGCATGAGTAGGTGTCGATGAACCTTGCGTTTGAACTCAGAGATGTTATATGAGCTCGGAAACACCGACTGCGGAAGAGAGTTCCACAACCGAGTTGTTCTATTTATAAACGAACAGCTAAACCGTAATGTGTGTGAAGGGGAGGGCTGCAGGGTGAAGGGGTGAGCCGAGTTGGCTAGTCTTGTGTTGCGGAAAAAAAGTTGCCGTGTAGGCAGGAGGTTCTTTATTTCAGTGGAGCATTCGCTGTAATAATAGCGATAAAACTTGCTGAGTGCAGCTACATTCCTACGGTGGCTTAAAGGGTCGATGGAGGAGCAAAGAGTGCTATCACCAATGAGTTTGATGGCGCGATTTTGCACCTTGTCCAGCCAAGCCAAGGTGGTTTTAGGAGCGCCCGCCCAGATATACGAGTTGTGTTCAAGGTGGGGTCGAATGTAGGACTTGTAGATTGTTATAAATGGCCGAATAGTGCCACTACCAAGTGGTCCTTCACTACTTCGCTCACTGGCTTGTTACCTGTTAAGCCCGATTGTTTTGCTCCTGCAGTAGATGCTTCCCTACTACGATTGGTCTTGTGAGCTTTTCCCTTTTGGTCATTACTTGTAGGTGCTGAGCTATGTTCCCGCGAGCGTACCGTTCCTGATGTCCTTGCATTTTGAGATGGCGAGAACTGTTTGCAACTAGCCTGTATTTCCACACTGGTTGGCCATTCAGCCTTTGACACGGTACCTTTAGGCCTTGGCTTTAAAGTTGCGAATCATACTACGGGTACTCATTGACAACCACACCGCTTTTGCTGCTTGGGATAATAAAGTGAAGAGTTTTGTAGTGAGAGAAAATGTTGTTTCGTGAATTGAGAAAGGTATATTGAGATTGTTTGGACATATTCAGAGGATGAAAGAAAATAAGTAGCCAAAAGACGTATACGAAACGAGTGCAAATGGAACAGTTCAAAGGGGACCTCAGTGCACACAGATTGAGAATGTTAAAGGCCAGCCTAGGAGTACCTTAATTAAGTTAATAACAATGTATCTACCTGTTTCAAAAATTTGGTTCTCAAAATAAATTTCAATCATGGTGCTGTTGATGTTTGGCTCTGTTGAGTAATGGCGTTGCCGACCACAGGCGTTGGTCAAGCAGCATTGGACTTGCTTAGTAGTTAGCTGGGGGACTGCCTGGTAAAAGAACACTCGCGTTTTAGATTTTCATGCTTGTGGTGGGAGCGTGCATACTTTTGTGACATGCATATTTGTGCCCTATGCGCGTGCTTTTAAGAAAATTAACCAACTAAATTATACTATTATAAATCGGGTGTTATTAAAAGATGATTCTACAAGAAAGTTCCTTAATTTTAAGTATTCTCGATGGAACAACTCCATTTTGTACGCCCCGAGAGAAGCTTCTTTAGCTTTAAAGGAAAGCGGATAGCATCAACGTTGGAAACACATGCCTCGATCAGCGGATTGGGGAATAAGAGTAATCCCAGCCAGTTGTCCTTCTCAAAGTCCCAAACAGTTCTTTTAACTGGTATAGCTGGGGTTGGAAATTCATATGGGAAGTTAGCCTAACTAGTGAGTGGTTATAAAGAATGCAGATTTATCCGTTTTGAATGGTTTTATTTGTTTGATAAAGAATTAATGCCGGTGGAAAAGTCGCCGCAATGATAATTGTAATTAACTAGAAAAATAACACTTAATCTTTAGCTTATAAAAGACTTAAACTATCCTAACAAATTGCCATGTTCATAAGAAAAATATAATGTACAAAACGTTATTACAGCAGTAAAAAATTCCCCAAATAAAGGATTGTGAATGAAATAAATGAAAAACATTTATTTCGACCATTTTTTCCATTTTTTTGTTTTGTTTCCTTCTTCCGGATTTTGACCCCCATCACACTGGCATATACAAAAATGTCCTTAGAGAAGGACTGGGAGCAAAGCTTTTGCCTGCATAATTTTTCACCAAAAGTGGTCGCTCCTGAGGATTCCCTTTTTTTATATATTTTTTTTGCTTCTTATATATTTTTTTTCTTAGGGACTATCCCTTCGGGCTTCACCCACCCGCCTTAAGTGTTAATGATGAGAATCGACCCATAAAATTACGAGGGCCTGTTTATTTATTTATCTGTCGGTTTCCATTTTTAGGACCCCATCTAGATGTATGAGAGAGAGAGGCAAGCAGAAGGATCTATATGATGGCTAAAGATCGTTTGTCTGTTTGTGTATAATGCAAGGGTGTGTCTTCATTTTAATAAATGGCTTAAGGGTAGCTCAATTTCTTATAAGTCGAGGAGAGTATGCTGTATGCTAGACCGAATTGATTGACTCCATCATGCGAAATGATTATAAAAGTATAAGATGAAAGATGGGTGAGGCTTGAGCTTGCATAGTTTTCTGGCTGGTTAAGGGCTCAAATGGAATCGTTTCTATAATTTTTTTTCTTGCTTGTCCTTATTATGGCTAATGAATCACCAAAGGATTATAATGCGTGACTGTGGCCATTCGAGTTCAGGGTGAGATTTATTATAATTTGGGAAAGATATATTGATTCTATTTTTTTGTTTTAAAAAATTAAGAAATTTTTATAGTATAGTACTGATACTTGGGCTTGTTCTATAAGTTCTATAAAAAAAAAGTACATGCGACATCGAATTAGACGCAGAGGTATTTTTAACAAAAGACTTTGTTTTTGTGAAAATGATTTTTTCGGTCGTTCTGACTCGTGACTCGGATGATTCGAGCAGATGGGGAAATAGCAGAGTCACAAAGTAAATGGGCCGCGTTACACTTCAAGGCGACTACTCTCACCTCTGCTTTGACGCTGGGAAAATATCCTAAAACCACTAGACAGCTACAGAATAAAGGTAGATGCCTATGCGGACGACATGGTGATATTAGTATTTGGCAAAATTCATTCACGCAATTAGTGAGATTAAGAGGTTGGCACTTGAAGAAGTTAGCGCTTGGCCTTACAACGGGCGAGCACCGGCCGTTTGGCTTTAGAAAGGGCATATGGCTGTAGAGTTGTTAACCAATTTTAATGGAGGCATATAGAGGCTCACAAACCCGGAACTTTGACTAAAAGATTCAAATCGCCAAGTATCGAGCTGTACAAATGGGCAAACGTCGGCAATTTTGAGGCAAAAGTTTGAGTTACACATCAGACAGCAGGCCGCCTCTACCGCCATCCGGCTGCGTGAAGCGGGCTGCTGGGTAGAGATGCGCTCCCTGTCATATGAAATGATATCAGAATTAAATTGCGGCAGTGACCTCAATATCCGGATCCCTGCCAGAGTGGAAGGGGAAGATATCCAACCGGACAAGGACCATGACGTTGTCTTGTCCGTTCGTGCACTCAACAAGATAGCAATTCATATATTAATAGAACAACTCGACTGTGAAATAATCAGTCTGCCAGTATTTCCTAGTTCCTACAACATCCAAGAGTTCAAACGCAGGGTTCATCACCACCTTCTTCAACACCCCCGATACTTTTACAACCTTTAATTTACCCCCCCCCCCCCGTACTAAGCTTACTGTTAGACATTGTACCATTACGTGTCAAACGACATGACGGACAAGGGTGACTCTTGACCTTAGCACTGCCACATAAAAAACAGACCGATCCAAATAAAGTCGAGTGTATGGGCTGGAGTGTTTTCCCCATCAATTAACTTGCAAAAAAGCTTCTGATCGCTTAAGTTCGCCAGCGTTTTTCAGACAGGCAGACCTTTAGGCAATTTTTCATGACTGCTTAACAATGCAGTCAGATACAAGGCTGGGAGCATAGATAATTCTATTATATAGTCAAGCGGCCATCAAGGCCGGTCCGTATAACTTCTAAACCGGTAGACAACTCCTTTTGCTCCATTCTCTGGCTAAGAGGTACAGGGTCACCCTACAGTGGGTACCGGGTCCCTGGAACTGCGAGAGCAACGAGAATGCAGATGAATTGGCCAGACTGGAGACAACTCTCGCAGCCACACCGGTGGAGAATGTACAGAAGCCTCTGTGCGTGCTAAAAAGAGACATCTCCATGTACTTTCTCTCAGTAGCTGACCCCAGATGGAGGAGCCTAACATCATTTGTCTTGGCTTTGTTACAACAAACAAAGATCCTATTGGTGATGCAACGCAAGGATATTGCCAGAGTCGTGTCAATAATAACGGAACACTGGCCAACTGGGCAACATGCAACCAGATTGAGAATTCCGCGTAACACGCAATGACTCAGTTACGTAGAGGACATCTTCTCTGCGAGTGTCCAGCCCATATCAGACACCGTGTATTTGGAAGTTTGAGGGATATTTAACTTAAAAAAGAAGATTTGATCCGGTTCATAAATTTGACGGAATCGATCTTAATCCTTAGTTTTTCACTCCTTTCCCGCAAAAGTTTTTCACGGTTCAGAAAACACAAAGATCCTCCGCAACAAATAAAAGATATCAATCCTAATATCGAATGTGTACCCTGCTAAAACCTGAAACCACTGAGTTTGCATTGGTGAAGGTGAATTCAGTGACTTTCTTCGGCACATTGGCGCTTTCGTTTTAAGCCGGCTCTACACGATGCGGTGAACGCTTGATTCTAATGTTGGCTCGAATGATTGAGTCAAATGGACTCGACGATTAGTATGGCAAATGTCCTGCTACACGGTGGAGCGAGCGTTTGATCCAATGCAATTGATTCAAACGTTCGCCAAGTCATGTCATTTTTTAAATTGAATTGTCAAAGAAAGCAAAATGGAAGATGTGAATATAAATATATAAATAACCAATTATTAACTAATAATAATACACATACATACATAATAATAAACATACATACCTGTCAAAACCCAAATCACAGAATGAACTGATGACCGAATCGTGTAGCAGTGTGCCAAATGTCTTCCAACTGTGGGGCCGAGTGGGAAAAAAAGTGTTTGACTTGTCCCAAATACCGACAACAGCCCGAACGTGTCCAAACGCGAACGTTGGACGGTTGACATTGGACACTCGTAGCTCGAGTATCGGCCACACGATGCGTCCTACCATCAAGCGTCCAACGTTGGAAGGTGTTCACCGCATCGTGTAGAGCCGGCTTTACACATCGATGGGAGGTTCTAATTGCTAGTACAAGCATGAGCTTAAAGAGCACATTGTACTGCAAGCGGTGATGTAGCAAGCATGACACTATACCATTTTAACAACATTTTGACAAGGATGGAGAAAATAGAACCCACAAAGGAAGGGAACAGAGTGACGTTGATCGCTTGTGGGTACTTGAGACTTTCACGGCGCATGGAAACGGTGATTTTGAGATTCGCTTCTTTTATGCTGCATATGAGTTCGTGTAAGGTTCCTAATATCTGTAGTCTTCCTTCCTTTAGCAGCTCAGCTGCTATTCCATCTGTGCCTGGCAATTTGTTGCTATTTTGCCTTTTTACAGCTTCACGCACCTCTTCCAGTGTTGGTGGTTCTATTCAGATATAATCTTGAGGAATTACAAATGCTTGTGTCTGTGGATCCTCATTAAGTATGGAGGTAGGATTCAATAGGTTCTGGAAATATTCTCTCCATCTTTCTTTTATCCTATCAGGATCTGCTAATAGGTTCCCATCGATGTTTTTGCAGTTGTCTGATTTTGGCTGGAACTTATTGGTGATCTGGAGAGTTCCTTTGTACGCTTACCCAATTCTCCCTTCATTGAAGTCCCTCCTGTTTAGATATTCACTCTTTTTCATTCTGCAAAGCTTGCCTGACTTTTTTTCTTTTTTGCTTGAAGCTTCCATCCTTGTTCTTGTTGGCGTGGCGAAGTAGTCCCGGTGACTCTGGTTTCTTTCTTCAATTTCGGCTCTACAGTCCTGGTCAAACCAATCAATTCTAGTCTGTCTGGGGGCCCAACGGCTGTCTCTTCTGCTAGCCTAGTGTCTCTTCTGCTGCCCCCTTTACGCTGCTTTTGATTTGCCTCCATTTTTCGTTGATGTCTGGTGACTAGCACGTTTTCTTATGAATATTTTTGTGCGGGAACATTGTTGAACTTATTACCATTTAGTTTAAGCTTGCCAGATCGATCCATATACTACCATTGCCATTGTTAATGTTGGGTAGGCTATACTTTCCTATGACTCTTAGGAACTCCTCACCTTTTCCTACTTTTGCGCTCATGTCCCCAAGCACCATTTTAATGTTATTTGACGGTATTTACCTGATGGTGTTTGTTGCCTCTTGGTAGTATTCCTCTTTCTTCTCGTCCGTCTTCTTTTCTGTGGGCGTGTGGACGTTTATAAGACTATTGTTATGTAGCCTTGTTTTAATGCGAAGCGTGCATATTCTATTGCTTACTGGCTTGAAGACCAGAATCCGTGATTTCATTTCCTTCTCTATGATGAATGCTACTCCGAACTCTCTCCTTCCATTCGATGATCTACTGGAGAGTACCGTGTGGGATTTTAGATCCATTATACCACTATGGGTCAATTGGGTTTTGGTGAAGGGGTGATCGTTATATTATATTTTTGTAATACTAGTAAAAGCGAAAGCAGAACGCTCGTTCTGTTGACCGTCCTAACGTTCATGTTCCAAAATCGAATTCCATATTCCGTTGGCTGAGTCGTTGCCATTAAGTCCTTCCTGTCCGAGGCCTGTCTTGAGGATTCGTGACGGGTGGGTTTTTACGATGTTTTTACGTCTATCTGTCCGGGACCCAACCAGGACCAGCCAGTAATTTTTTTCGTTTGGAGGCGCGAAACACTAAAGAAAAATAATGTTTTACCGCAGATGGAGAACTATTCTTGAGGATGTCAGGAGTTTCAGGGGAGCAGACACTGGAAGCGACCACCATTTGGTAGTAGCAACTATTCGCCTTAAAATCGCCGCAATCAGAAACGTACAACGCGATGCTATAAACCGTAGACGGTTCAACGTAGATCTTCTGCGGGAGAGCGGTAAAAAGCGGGAATTTGCTGGAAATCTACAACAAATATTAAACCAGCACAACGTTTCTGACGACACAAATATTGAAGAGCTGTGGAGTAGGACAAAGGGCGCAATATTGACGGCTGCGGAAACGAGCATCGGTTATGTCCAAAGAAACCAGCAACACTGGATCTCGGACACAACCTGGCAAAAAATAGAACGCAGGAGAGCCCTAAAAAATAACGTAAACTCTACAAGCGACCCCGAAAGACGTTACCAACTGGAACGGGAATACTCCCAATTACATCGGGAGGTAAAGAGAAGTGTCCGGCGTGATAAAAGGCAGCAGATAAATGAGCTCGCAGAAAAAGCGGAAAACGCGGCAAACACAGGCAACAGTAAGGTGCTGTACCAAACGGGAAAGCACTCTACTAAAAAGCATGCCGTTAAGAGTGCGGATGGAAGGCTGCTGTGCAGCGACGAGGAGCAGCTCCAAAGATGGAGAGATTACTTCTTCGCCGCCCTGAATGGTTCATTTACGCAGGAACCTCAGGAAACCAGCAACAATGCCCAGCTAATAAGAATCACCACCCGGGCTCCATCCAAGACGGAAATAGTAACCGCAATTCATGCGATGGCCAATGGTAAAGCAGCTGGAAAAGATGGCATCCCGCCAGAATTGTTGAAAGCCGATTGAAGCCTCATAGCAGATGCGCTTCAGCCAATCCTGGAAATAGCATGGAACACCTGTACCTTTCCGGAGGATTGGACGGAAGGTATCATAGTCAAAATACCAAAAAAGGGGGACCTAACAATATGTGACAACTGGAGAGGCATCTGTTTACTATCTACAGTGGGCAAAATTTTGTCCCATATATTACTATCTAGGATAAGTGAGGCAGTAGACCGAACGCTTAGGAGGCAACAGGCCGGATTCAGGAAGGGCCGCTCATGTATTGATCATATCAACACCTTACGAATAATAGTGGAGCAGTTTACTGAATTCCGATCCCCCCTTTACCTTGCTTTCGTAGATTATGAGAAAGCGTTCGACTCGGTCAAAAGGAGCTTTATATGGCAGGCACTACGGCGACGTGGACTGCCTGATAAAATAATAGAACTGATAAAAGCCCTATATAACAATTCCAAATGCAGAGTTCTCCATAATGGAAAATTATCCGACAGCTTCGAGGTGAGCTCAGGAGTACGACAAGGATGCCTACTCTCGCCTTTACTATTTCTTATAGTAATAAATGACATCCTTGTCGGCGCTCTAGATAGTATAACAGGCGGCATACAATGGGGTTTGTTAGACCGCCTTAAGGATCTCGACTACGCAGATGATATCTGTTTGCTGGCCCACAGACACCAGGACCTCAAAAACATGATTAACAATTTGGCAACAGAAAGTAGTCCAGCAGGCTTAAGGCTAAATCCAACTAAAACCAAAGAAATGCGGATAAATGCAAACACCATTGAACGGACTGCGCTGAATAACCGTGACGTGGAACTGGTCGATAAATTCTGCTACCTCGGTAGTATTATTACCGAAAATGGCGGTGCAGAAGAAGATGTCAGTTCCAGAATAAATAAAGCACGAGGCGCATATGCATGCCTGTTCCGCATATGGAGATCAACGCAGATCTCAACTAACACCAAATTTCGGGTGTTCAACTCCAACGTTAAGGCAGTACTTTTGTACGGCTGCGAAACATGGAAAGTCACCCAATTCATCACAGGGCGCCTACAAGTCTTCATCAACAGATGCCTGCGTCGTATCCTAAAAATCCGCTGGCAGGATAGAATTTCAAACGAAGAACTATGGCGCCGTGCCGGCCAAGAAAGGATAGACGAAGGAAATGGAATTGGGTTGGCCACACCTTGCGACGCGAAAACGAAAATCTAGCCAAACAGGCCCTCGACTGGAATTCGCAAGGATCCCGTCGAGTCGGAAGACCTTGAACAACGTGGAGGAGAACCCTACTAGCAGAAGCCGCAACAACTGGGAGATCCTGGTCGGAGCTGAGAGCTGTAGCGCAAAACAGAGTTCGCTGGAGGGCAACTGTTTCCGCCCTATGTCCCATGAGGGATTAAAGGAGCGCAATGATGATGATGATGATTTCGCCTTAATAACAGATAACTTTCACCAGCTATCAATATTAAAAAAGTGGCTATTAGGAAACATCAATATGTCAAAAAAACCATTTCGCAGTATTACATCCAATTTTCTCGCAAATATTTTCCAATAAAATATTTAAAATAAACATATTCCGTTGACGTTTATCACTTCCTTTTATTTATATATTCATCACCAATAAAAATATTTGCGTTACTCAAGTCCTTCCTGTACCGAGGGTAATTCAAACATATTCACTTTTGCATCATGCTATTTTCCTGTTTTTTTTTTTTTGGTGTAACAATATTTTTACTTCCTACAAAAACAAATTTTATCGATTCAATACAGAAAATCCATTGTTGAAAATGGCATATATTAAAATATTCTGTACAATATTCAAAAAAGAGCGAGAGGGATTCGAGAAGGATGTATGTATGTATAACCAAAAAAGGATTCATTATGAATTCTATAGAATTTTACTACTGTTGAATACTGAACAGATATAACATAGGGCCCATCCGCATACCCCTCCGCCCACCAATCTCTTGGTTCACAGCCATCAATTCGCATACAATCATAAAATTCAACTATAATACATTCACTCTTTCTCTGCAATTTCGTCTAGTGTTGTGCTCCGCTGATTTTCTGTTTCTCATAATACTTGCAAATTAATAAAATTTGCAAATTTAATTAACCAGAAACTGAATTAAATCTAATTGAAAATAATTAACAGAAAATTTATTCAGTTTTGCCAGATTGGAGGGCGTGTAAACAAAGTGGAAATCGGTTTACAGATAATTGCTATTTTGATGAATACATAGCATTATTCTTATCATTGCTGTATGATATCAGTTTAGCGTTTTATATATAAATTTTTATTTTAATTAAGTGAATTTCAAATTTTGTTTAAAGTGGACGAATTGATGATTCAAGTTGTCATGGTGCAATTAGTAAATACCAGGCCTAAATTGTTATTGTGGTAATATTGGTTGGTCAAATCAAAATAGGAAGGGTATTAGATCGGATATGATATCTATTTTTGTAACGATGTGCGAGATAAAATTACATAAGACAGAAGATAAAATTGCATAACTTTCCGAAGATAACGATCTCACCAGTTTGAGATTAAGAAATTGTCAAAGAGCGAGACTCATCAATATCCAAAGGTAATGTGAACGGATATAATGGGGCCTCGGGATGGGTCCTCGAATAGCCAATCTCAGACCCTCGCTCAATAACTACGAAAATTTGGAGCCATACGCCAAACGGAGACTTTTCAAAGTGGTACCTCGGGCCTCCTGAGAAAGGCAGCTCATCCGGGGTCGTGTCGTGGCAAGACCATGGCATACCACCTAGTGTCGTGCATCACCGCTTACCTGAGCTCGGCGTCCCGATCTGGTTAGTTACGGAGTACAGTTATTAAAATACTGCTCTCTATTTCCTCCAACTGCATCGGTTTTGATGAAATCTCTCCACCCTTTTTTAAGCTCCTTGCCCCCTTAATTTTGGATATCATCAAGCATGTTTTTAATTACTGCCTGAATACTTCCTAAGTTCCCTTGTTGTGTAAAAAAGCCATAGTGATCCCTTTACCGAAAAAATCTTCTACTGCAGATATCTGATTTCCTTCCCATTAGCATTCTTCCTTTCCTTAAAGCATTGGAGAAAATTCTTTACATCCAAGTCCTGTATTACCTTGAATCCAATTTGTGGTAGTGTATATTTTTTCGTAGAAGGTGCTTTAAATGACATTTTCTCGAAAACGCGCAAAGTTCTATTGCTAATTTTTTCGATTAACTAATATACAAAGCCTTCCTTTTATAATAAAAAAAGAATCAAAAATAGAACTTTGCGCATTTTAGAGAAAATGTCATTTAAAGCACCTTCTACGAAAAAATATACACTACCACAAATTTTAAGCCCTGTATCATAAACCAATGAACTTATCATATAATACAAAATTAAATAAGAATTAACAAACCTTGCTTGATCACCGACATAATACACTTCCATAGATTTTATCGTTAAACGGTAGAAATTAATGTTTTTATATCGCGCATAAACTGGCATTCCTTTTTCGCAGAAGTATTATTTTGCCTAAAATATGACCTTTATGCTCATGCGCTCGATGACTCATAGCAGTCAGCGACTTAATATTTTTACACGTGATCTGATACATTATTACAACTACGGTGATACAATTTTTTTGAAAAATTTCCACATTTTGAAAATTGAGTTTTGAACAGAACCTTCTATGAGCGGGCCCACTGTGCGGCGTCTCATCTAAACTTGACCCCATCTCTATTGGTATCCCCCAGGGTTCAATTTTATCACCCGATTTTTTCTTAATTTTTACAAACTACTTGCTGTCGGTCCCATCCAACCCACTTGAAAGCTAGTCACAGTACTCGTATGTTTACGATAATGCAAGACAATGTCTATGAAGATTATGACCAGTGACAGATTTAACCCTTAATCAAATTAAGCAATTGCCTAGGGCATCACGTCTGGGGGGCACCAGAAGAAGCACAAAAAATCCGCGCGTCTCATTCTCCCGTCACCAGTCTTATGACAATGCTTCAAATATGTCTGGGCGTTACAATGGCATGCAGCAGAAGATTCCAGAGGCGAATCCGTTTGCAATATATGTATATCCTATGCGCAGCCTATTATCTCAATTTTTCTGGTTCAACCATAAGATGGCGCATATAAAGAGATCATTTGGATAATGAAAGTGTTTTGAAATCTTTATCAGAAACGAGATGGGAAGCACACGCTAAAGCGACATCAGCTATTTCACAGACATATAATAAAATTATAGATGCATTAGACGTCATTTTTGTGGATGACATGCAAATAGGAGAAACCAGAAGACAAGCAGCTAATTTGTCAAATAAACTACAAGAATTGGGGTTCGTACTCATGTTGGTCATGTGGGACGAAATTTTGCAAACCTTTCGAAAAGTGAGCAAGGTATTACAAGACCCAGAAGTTACTCTAGAAGGTTGCGCTAATCTCTACAAATCACTCGTGGATTTTTTAGAAAAATTGCGGTGAGACTTTGATTCTTTAGAAGCCCGCGCAAAAGACAATCTACCAGAAGTGGAACACAAAGACACCCGTCAAAGACGAAGAAAGAAAATGCCCAATGATAGTTCAGTTCCTGAAGTAAGTTTCAGCCCAAGAGAACAATTCAAAATAACGTGTTATTATAGCATCGTTGATAAATTAAATGCAGAGATGCGAAAAAGAGGAGAGATATACAAAAAAAAAACAGCAGACAAATTCTCATTCTTGAATGAAATACCCGAGGCTGATAAAACTTATGTGTCCCGATCAAACTGCAGAATACAGTCAGCACGGTACAAATCTAGTAAACACATATCCAGAAGACCAGAGATACGTGTAAACCGTGTATCTTTGGAACCGCGCGTACGCCGGAAAAATTAATGCAATGTGAAAATTTTTTTTTTTATTCTTTTATTAAAAGGTAACAGTGCAAGAAAAATTTTTTTTTTGCGTGCTGAAAATGGCGGCTGTGGTGGGGGTCGAATATTAGGCCCAAATTCTAGTAGAAGTTTTGCCGGCGCCGCAAAAATCATCTGAAAAAAATTGCTATTAGTTATTATCAGAAAATATATCGAATGGTGAAAGGCAAAAGGGCACAAGTGACAATTTTGTGAAATTCGGTTTTTTATGGGCATTTTTACATTATACACTGCTCTATGGAATGGCAAAACGGCATATTCGTACAGTTGCGGGAAATACTAATTTTAATTTGAAATAATTGCCTATTGTCTTTCCTACTTCTCCATTGCAGTTTGGTCTCTTTTGAAAAAATTAAATAATTTTGGAAGAGCAAAAGGGCACACACAAGTGATTTAATTTGAAAAATCTTGCCCCTAGTTGAACAAACCGTCTCACATATCTGTAGAGCCATATTTATTATCCTATTTCCCTGAAAACATTTTGAATTTTATTCCACTTTTTTTGGCATGAAAATCTTCAATCGGCTTTTTCTCAAAACTACAAAAAGTCACTTGTGCCCTTTTGCCTTTCACCAGTCGATATGTACCTTCTAAAGTAACTAACAAAAAAAAATATTTTCGCAAAAATACAAAAATACACCCGAACCGACCGAACCGAGTTCTGTGTTTCAACAAGTTGCTGTCCAAATGTTAGATCAGTGGGACTAAAACTTGCCGAGATATTCTACTTCCATAATCAAAAATCAGTGTTTCGAAATAATTCGGTTTAAACTTTGCGTTACCGATAAATCAATGGAAATTACCTCATACACTAATCAGCAATTCCAGGGCCATACATCTTTCCTTCCTGATTGCGAGGATCATCAGAATTGAAAACCACTTAAGGGGATTATTCTTGAGACCCCCTAGAGTCTATTTCACAAAAAAAAACATTTTTGGAAAATTTTGAAAATTTACACGTGTCACCGAATTTATAACAGAAATTCAACAGTTTCAGTCATATGTCATAAGTAATAAGTTACAGAACCAATGATTCGGCTCGCACAAGTTTACATCAAACTCACGTACAATTGTATAAAATATGTAGTGCATGATGATAAAATGGAATCAGCTTTTCCTAATGTGGAAACAGCCCTGCGTATATTTTTATCGCTTATGATTACAAATTGCTCAGCGGAACGTTCCTTTTCAAATTTAAAAATATTAAAAAATGAAAAAAAGACAAAGAAGATACAAGAAAGGCTCGCAAATTTATCGATATTATACATAGAGACCGATATGTTAAAATCGTTAGACGTTAATACTATGTATCTTGCGTGAATTCAATGCCCGGAAAAGTCGCAAGACGCATTTCAATAAGTAAATAAAGTATGCTTTGGTTTTTATTGTTGTCGCACCTACTCTACTTCTAAAGTAGGTTACATTTCATCAACTTATTTTACAAAAAACTATTTTTAGGCGGTAAAGGTTTAAAGACCGATTCTAGCTTACATATGGATAGGGGCGCCCACAGGCGTGGATTGCTTAGGGCATCAAGTAGTCTTAATCCGTCACTGATTATGACGAAGGCAAGAATGTATCTTCGTAAGTGGGTTACCAACGCAACCGAGATGCTAGATAATTGCAACGAAAATACCACTGTTAATTTTGTTTTTTACACTATAAATTGCAAAGTTTACCAACATTTTTTTTGTGCTTTTGATTTTATCATTCTTTGAACAAAAAACTATAAAAAATGAATATTTGATAGTATAATCTTATAAAAAACAATATTTGTACAATATATACGTTGAATTTCATCTAATTCAGGTTTGGGTGTTATTATAAAAATAAATAGAGGAGTAACCACTTTGAAAGCCGCTTCAAGCGAAAGACAGGATGGATTTATTACTTCACTTACAAACTGAATTTGTTTATGCTCATTCAACTTGTCGACATAAATATATTAATAAAAAATATATTGAAATGTATTTGAAGAAGCGAAATGAAACTTTCTTTTCGCCTCCTAAACAGAAGCTCGAAGTCGATTGGGGAAAAAAGTGTTTCCTTAGTGAGCAAGAAGCTATTAAAGAAAAAGAAACAAAATTGAATAAATGTCGGTGAAAACAAATTTCTTACATCAATACTCCAACTTTAAATGACTCCACCGTGAATTTTATAGCCGTATAGAAAAACGATTATCGTAGAGAAATTCTTCAAAGAATTACTGGTATAGTAGATTTACAAACACTTAAAGAAAAATATCATACAGATTGTTATACGTAATTTGCTTAGAAATTCTATTCACCTGAGTAATGTTGAAAAGAAAGCTGCTCCAAGAATTTTGATAATAGATGCAGCAATGAATCAAATATAAAGGACGAGGAAATTTAAGAAATTTAACATTTCAGAATGTAGCTTGGCAAAATTCGTGCGTCATATTGGACCGCAATTTTGAATTTACAAGTAAATTCGATGTTTGCAACCCTAAAATAAACCCCAAATACGGATTTTCATTGCAATCAAAACACAATTGGCAAACTCGCCGGCCATATTGGCGCGGCCATTTTGAATTTATAAATTCGATATTTGCAACCTTAAAAACCCTAGATATTCGCTTTCATTGTAATCGGAATACAATTGGAAAAATTCGTCCAACATTTTGAATTTATAAGTTCTGCTCATAAATTCGTCATTTGCTACCTCAAAAAACCTCAGATACTGATTTTCATTAGAATCGAAACACAATTGGCAAATTCGCCGGCCATATTGGCGCAGTTATTTTGAATTTATAAGTTTTGACCACAAATTCGGTATTAGCGACCTTAGAAACCTCTATATACCAACTTTCATGGAAATCGGAACACAATTTGCGAATTCATATTTGGGTGGCCATTTTGACACTCGGCCATTTTTCGGCGCCCATGTTGAATTTATTTATAAATGATAATCCATATGTTATTCTGATGTATAAGCTATATTATTGAAAAGTTTCATTAAAATCCAAACTTTCGGGTTTATAATATCAGTAAGATACAATTTGAATTGTTGTCAAATTTTTTTATACAAGATCACAATTTTTTAATAGGTAAATTTTTTTCAAAACATCTCCACTAGTTTACTGACGGGTCAAAGATGGAACATGGCACAGGTGTCGCAGGACTTAACTCCAAGGTCTCGATTGCATGGGTAAGTGGCTCTCTGTTTTCCAGACTGAAAAACATGCCATTGCAACCTGTGCTAGGCTCAACCTTGAGAAAGGTCTGAAAGGTGCCAACATTAAAATCTTTTCTGACCGCCAAGCTGCTATCAAGGCACTCTCAACGTAGAAGTTTTCTTCCAAAATAGTTGCAGGTTGTTTTGACGAACCCCAGAGCCTGATCAAAAGAAATGAGGTCTTGCTCTGTTGGGTCCCCGGACTAGGGCTGCCATCCGTACTATATTATATAGTATTGTACTATATTTTGGTCATTTGTACTATATACTGTTGAAAAAACTCTACAAGCGACCCGGATAGACGTCACCAACTTGAACGGGAGTACTCTCAATTACACCGAGAGGTAAAGAGAAGTGTCCGGCGTGATAAAAGGCAGCAGATAAACGAGCTCGCAGAAAAAGCGGAAAACGCGGCAAACACAGGCAACAGTAAAGTGCTGTACCAAATTACTAAACAGCTCTCGGGAAAGCACTCTACTAAAAAGCATGCCGTTAAGAGTGCGGATGGAAGGCTGCTGTGCAGCGACGAGGAGCAGCTCCAAAGATGGAGAGATTATTTCTTCGCCGCCCTGAATGGCTCACTCACACAGGAACCTCAGGAAAACAGCAACAATGCACAGCCGATAAGAATCAACACCCGAGCCCCATCCAAGACGGAAATAGTAACCGCAATTCATGCGATGGCCAATGGTAAAGCAGCTGGAAAAGATGGCATCCCGCCAGAATTGTTGAAAGCCGACTCAAGCCTCATAGCAGATGCGCTTCAGCCAATCCTCGAATTAGCATGGAACACCTGTACCTTTCCGGAGGATTGGACGGAAGGTATCATAGTCAAAATACCCAAAAAGGGGGATCTAACAATATGCGACAACTGGAGAGGCATCTGTCTATTATCTACTGTGGGTAAAATCTTGTCCCACACTATACTATCAAGAATAAGAGAGGCAGTAGATCAAACGCTTAGAAGGCAGCAGGCCGGATTCAGGAAGGGCCGTTCATGTATAGATCACATCAACACCTTAAGAATAATAGTGGAACAGTCTACTGAATTCCGATCCCCCCTTTACCTTGCTTTCGTAGATTATGAGAAAGCGTTCGACTCGGTTAATAGGAGCTTTATATGGCAGGCATTACGGCGACGTGGACTGCCGGATAAGATAATAGAATTGATAAAAGCCCTATACAACAATTCCAAATGCAGAGTTCTCCATAACGGAAAATTATCCGACAGCTTTGAGGTGAGTTCAGGAGTACGACAAGGATGCTTACTATCCCCATTACTATTTCTTATAGTAATAAATGACATTCTTGTTGGCGCTCTAGATAGTAGAACAGGCGGCATACAGTGGGGTTTGCTAGATCGCCTTAAGGACCTCGACTACGCAGATGATATCTGTTTGCTGGCCCACAGACATCAGGAGCTAAAAAACATGTTAAACAATTTGGCAACAGAAAGAAGTCTAGCAGGCTTAAGGCTGAATCCGAATAAAACCAAAGAAATGCGGATAAATGCAAACACACTTGAACGAACTGCGCTGAATAACCGTGACGTGGAACTGGTAGATAAATTCTGCTACCTCGGTAGTATTATTACCGAAAATGGTGGTGCAGAAGAAGACGTCAGTTCCAGAATAAATAAAGCACGAAGCGCATATGCATGCTTGTTCCGCATATGGAGATCAACGGAGATCTCAACCAACACCAAATTGCGGCTGTTCAACTCCAACGTTAAGGCAGTTCTTTTATACGGTTGCGAAACATGGAAAGTCACCCAATTCATCACAGGGCGCCTACAAGTCTTCATAAACAGATGCCTACGTCGTATCCTAAAAATCCGCTGGCAAGATAGAATTTCAAATGAAGAGCTATGGCGCCGTGCCGGCCAAGAAAGGATAGACGACCAAATCAGGCGAAGGAAATGGAATTGGGTTGGCCACACCTTGCGACGCGATAACGAAAATCTAGCCAAACAGGCCCTTGACTGGAACCCGCAAGGATCCCGTCGAGTTGGAAGACCTAGAACAACGTGGAGGAGAACCCTACTAGCAGAGGCCGCAACTACTGGGAGATCCTGGTCAGAGCTAAGAGCTGTCGCGCAAAACAGAGTCCGCTGGAGGGCAACTGTTTCCGCCCTATGTCCCACGAGGGATTAAGGGGCACATAGATAGATAGATAGACTGTTGAAAAAAAATATAGTACGGAAAAATACTATATTTTTAATGATTGCGGTAAAGTGAAACACACTCGAATCTCAAACAAAACACTGACAAAAATATTGGGATTTGAAAATCTATTATCAACACAAGGTAGGGAAGCTACCAAAATAGACCATGCAGACGCAGCTGCTACTTGCATACACATCGCTCAAACCCACATGTTAGTGAGTAAGTGAGTTAGTATTTGCGACATAATAGTGGAAGAGAGGGAACGAAATGTGTGCTTTTAATTTATATTAATATGCAGTTGCTCTGCACAGATGCGTATGATTATTCCTTAAGCAATAAGACCTTATTAAATAAGGCCAAAAGTAATGACAAATATACTTGGAAAAATAAATAATATTGAAACACGAGCTCGTACTATTTATTTCTGCAAAATTTCTAAAAATACTATATTTTTTAAAGTTTTAGAGAAAAAATACTATATTTAAATGTAAAAAAGGTGGCAACCCTACCCCGGACCCTGGGGCATTGCGGCTGCAGACAGACTCGCGAGGGAGGGGTCTGAGATGCTGGTCCAGGCCTTGAACCCTTCTGTGGCATCTCCTGGTCCACCTTCAAGTCCTTGATAGAGGAGTGGATTACGGGACTAAGCCTAGCCTATTGGGAGTAAGTCCCAAGTCTTAGACAAGCTAAAGATCATATAAGATCCTTTGCCTTAAGGGACACTATCACTTTAAACCGAGCGGACCTAAGGCTGCTGGTGAGTTATCTGACTGGCCAAGTAGGACTACGGTATCACCTCCACAACCTAGGACTGTCTCAAGAGACAGAATGCCAACTCTGCTTGGAAGGAGACGGGACTCCACACATATTCTTTGAGAATATCCTGCTCTTATCTGGCTTAGAAGAAGAACGTTTATCAGAGAGTTTTGAGTACTGCTCAAGTCCGGTCTTCGTCAATTAAAGACCTTCTTGCCTTTATCCGGAAGGCTGATAGTCTGTTTCGCTAGTGGGGTACGTACAAAATAGGCCAAACTTGGTCGCAGTGCTAACCATGTGGGTTGCCACAGGCTTTCTAGATTTTGTACACTGAAGAATTCGTAGACCTCTAGTAACACAAAAAGCGAAATAGTTGCCAGTAGTGCCAGTCAGTTTTTTCGGAGATATGTTGATTGGAGCAAAACATTTTTATGAATCTAGCTTTGACTTCGCAGTGGTTCTTGGACAGGGAACAGTGTTCGATATAAAATATGGTGTAGATACTAAGCCAGAAATGCCACAGGAAATAGACCTGTTTAAAAGATGAAGGACGATGATCTACAATTAAATGTACATATGATATTCACGTTTTCAAAGAGTTCGGCTCCTTATCCAGAGACATCGATGATGTTTGAGTAGCATTATGTACCCATAAATCACCCCCAACAATGATTTCTCACTCTGGCTTGGAAGATAGGAATTTGTATATATGCATGTTCGGGGATAGAATCAGATGCTAAGATGAAGGTTTAAAAAGTGTAGATAGACTCCCTTTAATCTATTTTATCCTTTCTCTATCCTTCGAGCTAAGCTTACTACCAGACACCTGACGTTGACGTGTAAGACATAACGGACTGGTAGTACAAAGGGTGACACCTGAGATTAGACTTTCACAAAAAAGGTCCTAGTAAGGTAATCAAATTCTAGCATATTGCCGTCGTTATTATTTTTATTTAATATGTCACGCGCCCAAACTGTACCAGATCTCATTTCATGATTTCAAGGATTAAGTATCAAAAGTTTTTATTCCTTAACAAATCCAATTTTATTAGTAATAAATTAATCTACATTACTTATGTTAGCAAAGACCAACCAAAGTTCTCACGTGATTTTTTATATCACTTTTATTAGGGCTTAATAAAGGAGTTTAGCACTAATAAAAGTAGCCGACATAATAATAATTTAAGCAATAAAAACTACAATTTGCACAGCATTACGAGGAGCACAAAAGCAGTTTCACTGTAGAATTGGCCAAAGTCGCCATTAAAAAAAATATATTTAAATCGGCAGTCAAAGGATATTAAGCTTTTGTATTCCCCTCGTCCAGGAAGCGAACTAACAAAACCGCCGCTTGTATGTTTATTCAAAACAAAATCATAATCATCTTAATGGAAATTTTTGTTATCAGTGCTGCCTCCACCCCCAACAAGCCACGCCATCCTATCCATGAATCCTGCCGGGCTAAAAAAAAGCTTTCATTCACCTCTAATAAAGTTTTTTTTATCCTTTTTTTTATTTCCAAACTCGGGGCTTTTTTATGACGCCATTGTAATGCGTCTGTGTTTACTTTTCCATAAAAAAAAATCCTTCAGTGCTAAAAAAAGTTGAATAAAAAAATGCAAAAAGTTACCCTTATTCAAAGTCATTTTCCACTCGGAGATTAACTGATTTTTATTTACCGGACACCCTGTGTGTACGAACCAACCACCCACACTACCATACATACGCTCAATTCCAACACGCTAGCGCAATCACGGGGGGTGAAAATGATGGCGCTACCACCCAGGGCCACCCCGGCACTGAAGGGTATAGGGTCACGTTCTGATGGTTTATGAGTTATTTTCACAGGTTAATTGAAGAAGCTAAGGATTACACACAAGGGATGAAAGGCTTTAATAAACACAAGCATAGATGAGATAATAATTGTTATAATATTCACTTTGATATGCATAGTAAATGTGGTTATAAATAATTTTTGTTTTGGGGTTAACTGGGATATTTTAGTGGCTGTTGATAAGGAATTTAACATCTGTAATTTATTACGGTTGCTGGTGGGGAGGCCGGCATTAAAATATTTATGCGTAATATCCTTCCAATTGACTGCTTGCCTTATTGTTGTCGCATAATAAATGAAAGTTAATTATGGGTAGGGAGATTTCCTGTTGGATCTTAAAATTTTGTAATTAAAAGATAAGGATGTATTCGGACCCCCGCTGTACCCAAAAAAGATTGGAGGAAGTGAAAAATTAGTATAAACGGTTTTTAGATAAGACGTACAAAGTAATTGTTTTGTTTTAGGAAAAGAATTAATAGCAACATATAAAAGGATAAAAGAAAAATTTCAATAGATTATAAATAGCCAAAGTTAATTAAAGAAAAGCGAGCAGACATAGTAGCTTAGTGGGTGCATTTGATGGAAGAATGTCTATCGAAATCGTACAGTAAATTTTCTCGCAGGCGAGGTTTAAATACTGAAATATCTCCAAAAATATAAGACCGATTAACCAGCACATCTGTTCACTTTGAACTCATTATACCCAACACTTATAGGCCACCCCCTTCTTATTAGGTGAAATTTTTTTCAGGACCTATGAAGTGTATAGATGTATCACAGAGCTTGACATCAATAAATTAATCATCTTAATTGTGCGGCGCATAGTCAGGGCCGGCGCTTGGGTTTTTTGCGCCCAGTGCACTATGCCATATTGCGCCCCAAAAGCTGTTCATTTTTGAACGCAGTGAAGGACAATGGAAAAAGACACAAACACTCGCTGAATGGCAGAAATAATTTTCATAGTTTGCGCAAAATTTAAGATTGCAGCATAATAATGCGTATAACATAAAAAAGATTACATAGATAGGAAGTTTCACATGGGTCAAAATCCAACAAACAAAAATCTGCTAAAAACGTCGTTTGTGGAGAAGAGAATAGTCGAGGGCGATGGGGCGGGAAGGGCAACTTTTTGACAGCTGTGTGGCTGTTGTTGTTTTTGTATCCTTTTTACTAGGAAAAGAAAAGAAAAGAAACGGAAATTAATAGTTAAAGCAACAACAACAAGGTAAAGCATTCTAATGCATAGTTTGTTGGAAAAGTTTTCGCCTGTGAAAACCCATGCGATTCTTCATCGAATTTCCAAAGGAGACGATTACAGCCGATTTTTGTTGGTTGACCCGTGAGAAACAGTTCATATTAATTTATTAGACAGCATTACCCAGGTCGAACTGCGTAAATTCGAGCAATTTGGTGCACTGAATTTTAATTTTTGCCTGAGTTTCCTTACTTTTTCACATATTGAACTCAGGAAAAATAAAGCCTGAGTTTGCCCAACAGAACACAAATCGTCGCCTGAGAAAACCGTTGTCGTATGTTACAAATGGCTGTTTTTGAATAATCGTGTTTAAAGTTCAAAAAGGAACTACGGTGGAACAGTACGGTAGAATTTCGAAATATTTTGAAAATTGTACATAAAGTGATATCCTTGCTTTCGAATGCTTTATATAAAATATTACAGGAGTTATCCCATTTTTAAGGATATCAACAATTGTTGTATGTGACAATTTGATACAAAACACTTTCTTTTCAATAAACATACAACAAAAGTAACCGAATTTCAAGGATGTGATATCAAAGAAGTAAATCGATAAATTAAATCCAACAAAAACATCATTTATTCATTTTTTACAAACAAAATATAGGTACATATATTCAAAATAACATCATGCATTCATTTAATAAAAAAGAAAAAAAGTAAATTCATACTTTTCCATTGATTAACTTGTCGAAATAACTGCCCTGTAAAATTTTCTATCATCTTCTGATTCTAAATAAGATATCATACGTTGCAAATCTTGAACTTTGCTCAAATCCAATTTTTTTAGGAAGAATATTTAAAGGTTGTTTTGTATATCCTTTGGGGTATTCTTTATACTATAACGACCATGCTTTTGCTTATTAATACATTTAAAATGTATATTGAAGTTTTTAAAACTGATACTATATCCTATTTGCAGTAAATTTCTATTTTCAAACTGCAAGTACTTTATCTTTGTAAATGGGATATGCTGGAAATATAAAAGTCCTGCTTTTTGAGAATAACTTTTAAAATCACTGGGCATCATCTGGAGAATTTGCAATTTTACATTTTCGTAGTTAATGCTTTTTAGAATACGGATTAGAGATATCTGACTTGCAATTTCTAATTTTCTGAAATGCTTTTCTATAGTACTGTGAACGCAATCAACTTCCTGGATCGTAGAATGACCAGGTTCGGAAAACTTTTGGAGTATTTGCTTAATAGAAGGATTACTACTCAAAAAATATAACAAAGCTGTAGACGTAAGTTGGTTACGATTTTGAGGAACGCAAGAGTCACTCCATAATATAAGTTTACTTATTTCTGGATGATCATGACTTATCCGATTTAATATTTTTATAAGTGCACTAGCAATATCATTACCACTCCTCCCTCCACAGGATTCATTTCATATTGAACAGTATGTTATCTTATAGCCGCTTGACTTAATTAAAGTTCCTCTTAAATTGAAAACGTTTAATTTGCGTCTGTAATAGAAATTTGAGGCAAAAACTTTTGGTAATGTGAATACGTTTTGCAAATCATTACAAAGTATAGCTACGCTATTGTCTATATTTTGACGATCTCTGTCTCGTTCAGTTTTTGCGTATTGTTTTTCTTGTATATGATTTTCATAATCCTTTTTTTCAACATCGTTATACCTATCTATCTTTGTTTACTTTAAATAACGAACATTTGTCACATTGATCCTTCTTAGGAACAAAAAACGCAAGATTAAAAGAATTATTAAAGACATTACGATATACATATATTAAGTGATACTGGTTCCGGGTACTTTTCTTGATAAAGTAAGTACATTTTCTGAACACTTAAGTGACTTTCTAAATATTTTCGAGAAGTATTCGCTCGACAATAATGGGAATCTATTGTTGGAAAACTGAGAATGTGATCTTTTATTTCTTGTATTTTGTTTTCTGGCGCTTTTGATCTTCCATTATGCTTTGATGTCTGTAAAAGTCCATTTTCTTTATTTAACAAGACATTAAAATAATAATATATTATTCTATCTGTGATGCCGAAAGTATTAAGGAAATACTTTTTGCAAACTTGTATAGTTCCTAACTGAACTTTAAAATAATAATGAAATGAATTCCTTTTACGAGGATTGATTGAATCTTTAGTTGTAGTTCGACGGCGTTTTATGTCAGCTTGTTTTATAAATGTACCGTAAAATGTATTCCTTTCAGTTACATTTAATTTCCAAAAGCTTTTGTGCAAATCAATTCTTTCTTCATCGGTAATAAATTTAGTACACTGATAAAAACAAGTTGCACCACAAGTTGGACCTATTTTTAATCAGCAAGAGTTAACCCTTCTAGCACAGAAGGCGCACTTTTCAGCTAAGCATGAAAATCTATATATACATACACATACATACATATATATACATATATATATATATACATTAGGGTGGCCCTTATTTCGACTTTTTTGACTTTACCCAAAAAGATCCCCCCAAAAATATTCGAATGGATGAAAAACGAGCCAGTGTGAAATTTGACGCCAATCGGGAGTGATTTAGAGGTCCCTCAAAATCGTTAAAGTTTCGAAAAATTTGATTTTTTTGCATTTTTTTCTTTTTTAGCCACCCCTGAAAATTTTATTCCAACCCTGACCGACAAAATATTATAGATATTTTAATTACCTATCTAATAAGCCAAATTTAAAAAAAAACGGTTGACAAATAGAGAAGTTATGGCCAGTTATGTTATAGAAAACCAAACATTTTAATTTCTATAAGAATTACTTATTAATTTAATTTTCAATAAAAACCACTAACAATTTAGTCTAGTTTCGACCTCCATAAGGATAGAATCGCTAAAAGTGCCAGAAGTTATAGTTTGATCAGTGGAATAATTTAGATTGCCAATAGTTTAATTTGTTTGTTTTGTTTATAGTGTTTTCGTTAGAAACTTGTTCTGTTCATAAAAATTGAAATATAATATATATGTATATTTCAGCCAATTTTCCACTAGTGCTAAACATATAACTATTTTGTAAGAAGTCAGTTTATTCCATCTTCGTTCATCATACTGGAAAGTTAATCGTGTCGACCGAAGGGGTCAAACCCACATCCCAACTAGTTTACCATGCCGCCACCACATATATGAAATCGTACTGAGAAGTGTATTTTAATCCAAATTCGGATCAGTTACTTCCGGTTCTGATGTTCCTTTATTCAAAAGATTTCAATCATATTGGCCAAATATAAATTAAATGAATTTTAAACCAGCACTTCAAGACGAAAAGCTTTTTACGATTTTAATTGATGTAAAAGAAGAAGTTTCAAACTTTTGTAAACGTCAATTGGAAAACAAAATAGCAAGAGACGATTACCTAGAGCTATTAGAGTTGACTTCAATTTGTTTAGGCACAAGTTCTAAAACAATATTTCGCTATCCAGGACCGATGCACCACGCCCGATGTTTCATCATCAGCGCCATACCAAGATTTGTGTCTTATACGAGAAATTTATAATTACAAATCTTGTGACAAACAAATATCTGAAGCTGCAATCAAGAAGTTTTCGAACCATTTGTGGTACCTATCAGAAGAATGTGTTGCACTAAGTTTGTTTGACGAAAACGTTTCGAATGAAATTAAAAGAGAAATAACAGATAAGATAAAGATTCTGAAAAGCCGTAATGATGATGGAGATGATAAAGATTACGATGACGATGTTGATACAATAGAAAATATGAAACGTATACCACTTAAACCCCAGGAAATAGAAACATTTATAGAAAAAGGGCTTCCTGATTTTGTTACCGTAAACACACATAAATTTTTCAATCGCTTTGGAATTTCCACTAATTTTTTAAATGAAGACCCTTTTAATTGGAACGATAATGAAGAGTATAATAAAGGAGAGAATATACTTCATAATTTAGATGTAGTAAATGTGGCAGCAGAACGCGGAGTGAAATTAATTGAAGAATACAATAAAGTATTAACCAAAAATGAAGAAGAAAAGCAATATTTATTGCAAGTGGTTACTGACTATCGAAAAAACTTCAAATCACATACTAAATCAGCGTTGAGTAGTACTAAAAACTAAGATTTACTTTGTACAATTTATACTTTTAAATATGTACATATATTCTATTACTTTAAAATAAAATTTTCAAAAAAAAAAAAAAATAGTGGTTTTTATTGAAAATTAAATTAATATGAAATATTCTTATAGAAATTAAAATGTTTGGTTTTCTATAACATAAATGGCCATAACTTCTCTATTTGTCAACCGTTTTTTTTTAAATTTGGCTTATTAGAAAGGTAATTAAAATATCTATAATATTTTGTCGGTCAGGGTTGGAATAAAATTTTCAGGGGTGGCTAAAAAAGAAAAAATGCCAAAAAATCATTTTTTCGAAACTTTGACGATTTTGAGGGACCTCTAAATCACTCCCGATTGGCGTCAAATTTCACACTGGCTCGTTTTTCATCCATTCGCATATTTTTGGGGGGATCTTTTTGGGTAAAGTCAAAAAAGTCGAAATAAGGGCCACCCTAATATACATATATAGAGTTTCCCTTCTAACACAGAAGGCACACTTCCCAGCAGGGCTGAGAAATATTTACCACTGCCGTGGCTCAGCTGAGACATGCAAACGTAAAATATTAGTTACTAATGCTCACGCTAAAGACATTAATATTATTGTTAACATTAATGAACATGCGGTTTACAGGTTCAAATCTACCGTAATTAGTATTAGAGGAGTTGATTTGTAAAAGAGGTGGACCTCTCAGATTATAACGACTCTCTCTAAACGACGCACGGCGACCTAAAAAACCTGAGTCGACCTTTCCATTAAGTAGCTGATGAACAAATACAACATCGGCCACCTCTCGACGCTTTTGAAGAGAGCTTAAGTTGAGTAACTTAAGCCGGGATTCATATGATGGAAGAACTATTGGGTTTTCCCAAGGAAGATGATTCAGTGCGAATCGAACGAACCTTCGTTGAACCGATTCAATAGTTCTAACATGCGAAGAATAGTGAGGAGACCAAACCTGGGAGGCATATTCAAGTAATGGTCTGACAAGAGAAATATATAAGTGTTTAGTAACCAACGGGTTATTAAATTCCTTGGACCACCTTTTTATAAAACCCAAGACTAAACTACCTCTGGAAGAGATATAGTTGATGTGAGTGGAGAAATCCAGCTTACTATCAAATCTAATCCCGAGATCTTTAACCAAATTAACACGAGGGATACCCTCATCAGAAAAGGTGTAGTTAAAAATTATAGGATCACGTCTCCTACTAAAAGTCATGACTTCGCATTTACCAATATTAAGAACCAGGTTGTTGTTAGCACACCAAGAGTAAAAGGTATCAAGGTCAATCTGCAGAAGTTTGCAATCCTCCATACTCTTTATGTGCCGATACAATTTGATGTCATCAGCGTAAATCAATATTCTACAGTGTCTTAGTAAGGGAACAATGTCATCAATTGATAAGATAAAGAGGAGAGGGCCAAGATGACTTCCTTGAGGGACACCGGACGACGCTTCAATGGTTATTGATTTGGATCTACGAAAAAGAACTTGGTAGGTCCGGTCAGTTAAGTAAGACTGGAACCATACTAGAAGGGCTTGCGGAAAGCCTAACATTCTTAATTTCAGAATAATAATGGAATGGGAGAGCTTGTCGAATGCCTTACTAAAATCAGTGTAAACACAATCAGTTTGACTACCGGAAACGAAGCCTTCGACTGCATGAGCAGTGAACTCAAGAAGATTGGTGGTGGTGGAACGAGCTGCAAGAAAACCATGTTGATTCGTTGAGATCAGCCTCTTGCAGATAGGAGCGAGTGTGGAATAGATAATTGACTCAAAAAGTTTCGGTATAGCAGACAACTTAGCAACAGGCCTATAATTCGATATTTCACTCTTGCAGCCACTTTTGTGAATAGGAATTATGAACGAATTCTTCCACAAAGTGGGGAAGTACCCTTTATCCAGGGATTTTAGAAAAAGGATTTTCAGTGGAGACTGGAGAACCTCCACACAGGCCTTAAGGACAACAGGAGGAATACCGTCGGGGCCAGGAGTAAAGTCAAATGGAAGATCGTCAATATGTTTCACGATATCGGCAATGGTAATTGAGAGAGGTAAAAAATGAGCCTCTCGGTTGGGGATAATGTGGCGAAAATTATTGTCGTCAGGCTGAAAGTCTGCAGATGAGAAAGATTGATGAAAGAATGACGCAAACATGTTGCAAATCGCGGGCGAGTCACAGCTAGACCAGTTCTTGTGCTGCATAGTATTAGGGTAATTATCAACTTTTTTCTTCGAGTTGATAAATTTGAAGAAGTTTCCGGAATCAGTAAATACTTTATTACTCATACTGCTGAGATATTCACGATACAGAGTAAAAGAGAGAGAACGAAATTGGTTATAGCAAATGATAAATGAATTGAGACTCGGAGAGTCCTTTCTCTCTCGTACTTTTTCAGTTCCTTACAACCTGAGGTTATGTCTAAAAGTACCAAATAAGGCCATTTTTAGCATTAAAATTGCTTATAGCTTCAAAACTATAGACCGTAGCATAAAAGTTGTTGAACATTATTCATAGGAAATTGTCCAAGCTTTCCAATTATGTAACAAAAAAAATATCAATTAGCTACTTTTTTTTGGAGAAAAAGGTGGTTGAAGTTGAAATTTTAGTGAAGAAAAAAACAAAATTTTGACTTTGACGACACATAACTCTGGAAGTTGGTGGGTTGAAGTCTTAAGTTTTACCGTTTCACATAGGCGGGAGTGTTCTGCGTAGATTGAGGCCTTATTCAAGGAAATCCCTCATAGGGTTACAAAAATACAGGGTGATATGTAAACCTCTACCAAAAAGTTTCAAACTGAGTGCTTTGATATTTGACAGTAATTTTAACAGTTTTCAAAAACTATATCAAAAATTCATTTAGACAGATTAATAGCTAACTAAAAGACGAACATTTAAAAAAAAATGGGTACGGAAACTCCAATTTTCGGCCTGTTAGAATAAATTGAATAGAAAAAATAGTATTTTTTGAAAAAATTAGACTTTTTGTTAAAAATTTAAAAAAAACGAAAATGAAATTTCAAAATCCGGCTCGAGGGATCGATAGGTAAATTCAATATGAACATTTTAAAAAAAAATTTTATCAATAACTTAAAAATTACGACCTCTAGAGTAATTTGGGTGAAATATCAAAAATGTCGCCACTGTGCGGCGTCTCAAATTATAAGTAAAAAAGCCGTAACTACAACAATTACTGTTTTTTTCTTTATCGACGAATGACATTTTGCCTTTTCTTGGCATTTTAATAATGTTCGAGTAATTGACAAAAGATAATTTTTCAGTATTTTTTATTCTTCCTATACGAAAATAAAAAAGTAATTCTTTCATTACTGACGAATTTCTCGAATCTTGAAGCAAAAATCTCAGGAAACTTCCCGCACCAATGAAGTGAAATTTTCGCGTTTTTTCTTGCATGAGAAAGTACAGGGACATAAATTGGGTAAATTTGTGTAATTTCTTGCACTCGTGTATTATCTACTTTCCAATCTTTCTTTTTTTTTTTTCAAAGTTTTAATTTTTTTAAATATTAATTTTTAAATTGCGCTCTCGACAAATTTCGCCCGGTGCAAGTGCACCATTCGCACCTATTAAAGCGCCGCCCCTGCGCATAGTTGAACAATCAGCTAAATGTACCAGCACCAATTTGATTGTCACGGCGGGGAAAAACACATTCAATTCCGGCTAATCTCCAATGAATACGAGCTACAGCAGTATCCTGAACCATAACAAACTAAAGCGGCATAAGTGACCACAGGTTTAACGATCGTATTGTACATCCAGTACATCATTTGTGGTGTAAGACCCATGACTTACCCAGAAGGCTCATATCGTCGGCTAAACAGTGATATCACGTATCTTACATTTTTGGAGATATTGAGTTAGGTATATGAAAATTCTCGTCGTGAGGAGCTCTATCTAATTTGATATATTCTACCAATGTCATATTATCCGGTACTCCGAATAAAACATATCAAAATAACTGAAAATTGTTTATTTCAATTATAAAATTAATTTTTTAAATGTTTTTTTTTCTCTCCTGGAAAATTGATTTTTTTCAGATACGGGGTATCACTGTTTAGCCGACGATATGGCCCTTGTGGGTTTGCTGATGACGTAGTCAAGTTGAGCGTTCCAGTTCAGTCTCTTATCTAACATTACTCTCAAATATTTGACTGAGTTTGAGTACTCAACTGTGTTACCCTGGATACTGATAGGACCTAGGTCCACTTTGTAGCATTTGGAGCAGGGTAGCAAGACAGCCTTATTTGGGTGGGTGAAGGTTTTTCTTATATCTAATGCTTAAAAAAGAGAGAGGAAAAATAGTACCCTTTCTGTTTTTAAGTATTAATTAGCGCATTTCCTTCTCTTTCAATTAAAAAAAAGCTTAGAAGCTTCGCATATCCTGGCAAAACAATAATCGCAAGTGCTTCATGTACTAATGGCTCTTGTTGTCGCTTTTGTTGCCATCCTCTGGATTCTTCCTAACTTCTTGCCATTATAGAATCTGTTCAGCGTTGGAAACCATACCAACAAGTCGTACGTGAAGATTGGACGACTGAGTACATCAAGAGAGCCGTCTTTGACTTAAAGCAAGATCACTTTTCCTTCCTTTTTAATCTTTTAGAAAGCTGTGAAGGTGTTCTGTGCTCTTTCTCGTGTTTGGTTTCCTTTACTTGCTATGTCCTACTATTAAATTCATAAGTTTCAACCTGAACGAAAAAATAAGATTATGACCATCAGCTTGGGGAGGTTGTAGACTAGCAGTTTCACTTTTCCCATGAATAACATTAGCTTACCTTACAGTTTTGAATTGGGTAAGACTTGATGTCATATATGCTATTAATAGGATTCAGTTGAACAATAAAACCAATGATGGTGGACAATCAAACCAATTTCTCGTGAAATTAGTGGACTTTTATAGTTACTCATATGAAACGCAATAACTAATAGGGTCAACTGTGACCATTGACCAACCGTTGCTAGTTTTGCGAATTATTTCCAATTACATTCCAAAAACCGGCATTTAAAAATATAAATAAAAAAAATTTTTAAAACGAAATTCCCCTAATATTTTAATCAAAGGCTTTCAAAAATGAGAGTACCGGAAATTCTTTTTAATTAATCAAAAACAAAACTCATCAGGAGCCTGCTTTCTATGTACACACTGCCCTGATAGCGTACATAAAACAATATTATCCTTTCGTATGCCTTAATTAATTGCAACCTCATTAAAAATTTCCACGATGGTAGTCTGCCTGTATGTGCCCGCCCGCAGGCACAAAATGAACATGTCACCACCGCCAACATCTAGAACTAGATGTAGTCGAAGGGATGTAGTACTATATATTGTATATATGCAGATGTCGTAAGTTTTGTGGGTTATTTGCCTAACCCATTTAGCGCCCCTAGCATCTCGCATGGCATAGTAGTTGAAAGTGCTGTTTTATGTAAAGAAGTTCTCCTGGAAGATGTTTTATTTCATTTTGGTAATAAGCAGGAGGAGATACAGAGGGAAAAAACACATTTTCGTACACAGGATACTGAAGGATGTCGCACAGGAAACGCTGAAATCAATTCCTCGTATTTTAAGCTTAATTAATTAACTACTATGAATTTGCGAATTGTATAGATTTCCTAGAACATAGAATTTTAGAAATTTGTGCTAATTTATAATTTGAGATTATCGGCTAGATAAGATAAATTAGTTTTAGCTTGTTTTACGAAAATAGTACTTCCATTCTTTGAGCTTTATACATAGTATATCTGGGAGAGCCTTGATTTGATTAGAAAATAAGAATAAATTGTGCAAACAAATATAGCTTTTCTAGTTTCAATTATACGTTTATTTGAATAGCCTTCAATAGAACAAGCTGCAATTACCATAGCAATATTGAAAAATCATAAGGCTCCACGTCCAGAAGGTGTACCAGAGGTATCATCCTCTCGCCTGCACAGCAATATTTTTCGCACAACAGCAAGACTAGGCCACCTAACCCTGCAACCCCCATTTTCACGCACACTAACGTCTAAAATGTTGTTTATAAATAGAACAATTCGGGTGCGGAACAATCTGCCACAATCTTTTTTCCCGAACTAATACAACATCCAAGATCAAGCGCAAGGCTCATCACTATCTGCTCCCACATCATCCAGGGTTTTCCTTATCCTATCCTATTCTCTCCTATCAACTAAGCGACTAAGCTTACTAACAGACATTGCTTAACCTAGCCGGATCTGTAAATACAGCTTCAAGGAAAATTTTCGGAGTAACTAGTGACTAGTGACTTGTGATCATCTACACTGTTCTGGTGAAGTTCTTGCTTCCTGGCCATCATTAAGATATCGCATGAACCCACCGAAGAGTGATTATTCACCTCCTAGCTAAGGAAGAAAACTCTCTTTAAAAAGGTTTAAACTATTTAGACAGTATATAGACCACAACCGTGTCTTGATGGAAGCTTGGCTATCTATTACCAGTATATTACACTGGCTCTGGCAATCTTTGAAAATTGACAGCAGTTCCCCCTGGAAGAGACGAACGAATTAGGCAGTTGGTAATATCAGTATCTTTGAAGGTTTAACGAGTTGAGTTGAGTGAAGTTTTTGTCGTAAACAAGTTACAGGCGAACTATCCCTACCATAGTGCTGTTTGTGGAAAGGCTACTTAAGCATTTCATTAGTATAACTTTTATTCTTCTGGGTAGTTTTTTAATTATTCGGGAAAAACAAAATTTCTAGACGCTGAAGAGAAACGCGGCAGATATGCCGGAGGGTGGGAGCGCTTTGGGCCTAGCAAACACATAGCTATGAAACCCCATAAAGGGGCTAATCAAAAGAACTTGCCGGAAAGCGATTTAAAGGCTTCGGCCCTTGTCACTAAACTCATAAAGGAGGTTCAAGATGGCAACAAAAGTCGTGGTTTAAAAAAAATAAGAAGAAGAAGAATGACGCGGAGGAACCAGCGTCAGAGGCTTATACAAATGTACAGTTGGAGGCCCATTGAAAATAACGCAGCACTCGCTTATGGCAGCAGAAACAGTGATGCACGTAGTTATAAGTAAAGATAAGTCTTTTCAATTAACGATGATTCTATTATTGTACTTAGATATAATATTGTTAACACTTTAACGCCAGCAGCTCAAATAATATTGATATGGATATAAATATTAATTTAGATGTTGATTTTGAATATTTGCATAAACTGAATAGTGAGGCAGAATTTACAATTGTTAAAAAGGGCGCTAGAGTGGGCAATAAGGATAATGTGGTTAACCCCTCTGAAAATCCTGCTAATAGGTTCAGTCTCCTTCAGGAGGAGGATATCCAACTCTCTAACGAAATCCCTGAACCTAAGTCCTCCTCAACTCCAAGTAATTCAGGTAAAATTAAGTGGTGTCATCCACTCTTTTTCTCAAGTGGTAAGCCCTCGACTATTTTAGGCAAGGCATTAGCAAGACCAAGTTTTATGTTGATTAGCCATTGCTACATTCAAAATATTTAAGTTTAAATAGAGAGTCCAAAGTATGTGGGTTTTCATTCACGCCGAAGGGTTCTCAAGGGATTAACAGGAAACCTTTCAACTGATAAGGTCCGAGAGGAACAGAGTATTAGAATTCAGTGGGTCAAGGCTATACCATAATTTAAAAAAAAAGTTGTTAATCCTGTTGGATCAGGCTTATTAAGATCAACCTACCATGTCGTGAAATTCTTAAAACCCTATAAAAAATAGTTTTTACAATATTTCTGATGTCAAGCCTTCGAGCACCTAGCGCGAATTGCGCGAATAACGTGAAATGTGCGTGATGCGGTTATCATTGCGGAAACAAACATAATATAAGAAAAGGTAGGCAAGTTTTTTCAGAAAGGCCACTCAGCCAGAAGATGAAACCTGGTCTATTTTAACGATAATTTCTTATCGGTTGGCGTTGGACAGAGGCCAGGAGGGAACGTCAGGAGTGAACATAGGTGAAGAATTCATGCCGGAGTCATCGAAAATATTAGAAGTATTCTTTGGTACACTCCTAGAAAAACTTCGGGGCTTTTGGCTTATGTACAACTAGCTGCGGAGAAGCGAGAGGGCAATGGACTATATTAGCTTCATAGGTAATTTTCTTATACAGAACTTAGCATTATAAGTATCAACGTGAACTCGCTCATCTCAAGAGAGAGAGAGGGAGCATTTACTCTACGATTGAACTATAGAGTCGTAAGCCCCAGGTGGCCACGGTAACAGAGACGAGTTTTGCTCTAGTAACAGCCCACGCCTGGAAGGGTATGAATTAATTAAGAATGAGGGGGAAGAAGCACTGCCACAGACTTAAAGAAGAGTCTGGTGTGGAGTTCCCTTCGCTTCTCCACATGTTTCATTAGTTGGCCCACTCGCAGGAACGGTAAGGCTTTCAAAGTTCTTATTGCGGCTATTTATGTCCCTTGCATTGTGGATAGGGCCATGTTTGACAAGCTGATCGGACTGGAGCGTTTAGTCCGTGACTATGATGGATTTAGTATCGGCCTATTTGTACTCCGAGCTCGTTTGCCCGACTCCTCCACGTTCCCGAGGAGCTCCCCTTAATTAGACTTCGTTTAGGTTTCGACTTCTACTACTAGTCCTAGCCGATAGCGTGCACTTGAGAAACCTTCGGCCAATATGAGATGGCCCTCAGGATACGATTAGGGAATGGCAAAAAACTAAAAGTGAGAGAAAAATTGTCACTTCCTATAGAAATATCAACTGGGATCTACACAGGAGCCTTCTGGATATCCCCTCCCGATCGATAGAAGCCTCGCAAATAAGGAGATTGAATTCTTTGCAGACAGAATCCCTAAGTTAATTATGGAATGCGCAGGCAGGCATACCGAACGCCAGATTTTGAAATTTAAATATAGTGATATTTCGGAATTAGCCCTGAAATCCACTAGGGTCAGAAGTAGTTGACTGCAGGCTCCCAGAAGAAGCTTTTATAGAACCGGAGTTGCGGCAAATTAGACCACTATACAGGCGTTTAGGAGATTAACCGTCTGACGGGCAGAAAGCGAAGAAAGGCTAGCTTGAAGAACTCCAAATTAATTATATATGGAAGATCTATCACTCATCGCAAAGGGAAAATTAAGGTGCTAAGGGACCAGTACAAGAGAATCTTTACGCACATTACGGCAGTTGTTGAAGCTAACCACCTTAGGCTGAAGCTAACCACCACCCGAATTAAAATTATTCATATCTTTTAACGAGAAAGATCCGGGATTTTTCTAATGGGGAATCTCTGTTCCCAACCGCTCAGAATGGAGAAAGGGGTACCACAAGGAGCCATTCTAGACCCAAACCTGTTTCTCTACGCAGATGACACAAGGGTCATGATTTCGGAAGTATCTCCAATGAGGGCAGCGGTAAGGCTTCAACAACATCTAGACCGAGTTGTGGAATTTTGAGGAAATGGAGAATCGAATTAAATAAATACAGGTGTTAACTAATATGCTTCAGGAACTCTGCTGGGAAAGGGTATAGGGCTGCACCTGCTGAAGCTAGGAATGTTAGAATCAGAATCGGGTGCTGGTCCTCAAAACCAAGGGTATAGGGCTGCACCTGCTGAAGCTAGGAATGTTAGAATCAGAATCGGGTGCTGGTCCTCAAAACCAAGGGTATAGGGCTGCACCTGCTGAAGCTAGGAATGTTAGAATCAGAATCGGGTGCTGGTCCTCAAAACCAATTTCAAGTATCTGGGGGTTAGAATGCACCACCGACTAAAATGGAATCCCCACGAAAAACGAAGATTCAAAAAGCTCGCTAAGTGCCAGCCTATGCCCGCTTATGCTAAGGAAATTCAAATATTTGAAAGAAAAAAAAATGGTTCTCTAACAATACTATCTACAGGGAGACCAATATGAATCCGATTATGGTGTACGTAGTGTGGAATATGTGCAAAAGGTTGGTAAATATGAGGATCCACCCAAACGACAGAATAAGAACTCTGGCAGAATAATAGCTCTGGGAAGAACTGTAATAATTGATGAGGCTAATAAATTGTTTATGTAAATTAAATTAAAATTGAGGGTTTAATTTGAAGGAAACACTCCAGTGCCTACACGTGACTCTGAATTAAAATCATCCGTATTATGTACGCATATTTAAAATTACATCATATTTCTTTTCAGGCTTGAAGAATTCTTATGCCACTCTAGTGGTGAACTGGATATCGAAAGCTATATTAAAAATTCAGTTCGAAGGTCATGTAAACAGATGATGATTTCCGGTGGTATAGACGGAGTTTCATTCCAATGCTAATTTTTGTGTACATTCCCCGATACTTTACTACCATTGGGTGCCTCCAAGACGATACCATTGCAACTATTGCATGAAGAATCACTTGTTAAAATGGCTTGAAAGTGTTACATCCTTTTATCCGAAAGGATCGAAAAAATAACAGGACCATCATCATCGGCTGTACAGAATGTTTTTGCCTCTTGAGTTCTAGTAAGGGTTTTCTGCTTTAATATTGCTCGATTAATGAAGAAATTTTTTTGAGTAAAGTGTTAAGAGCAGAGGAGCTCGCTAATGAAAATGGTGTGTCAACCGAACCAGGTTGAGGGAATGCATGTGAGCAGAAGCTATGGAAACGGTAAATTAGTCTCACGATTGCTGCTACAGGGACTCTATGATTCGATTATGGAATAAATGCGCCAATCCAGACGAGTTAACTAATTAAAGACGAACGTTGGTTGTTCACCTCATTCTGTAACCTAATCCTAACAGGAACTCATCAATAAAGTTGATATTATAAAGAAGACGTTAAATTATTACAAGAGATGCAGAATTACTCCTTCACAAACTCAACAGCATTACCAACATAATGTTTAAAAGAAATTGCTGAATGCTCTTCATAAAGCTCTTCAATAGATGATCTTAATTAATCTTTGTCGTTAAACACACAAAATATTCCAAAATTAAACTAATTAAATTTTTCTTAAAAAAAAAAAAAACAAAATCAAAGAAAGGAGGCGAGAAATCTTAACGATCCTGAAATAGTGCCGACAAAAATTTCTCTTTATCACTTAGAACCTTTAAATCAGTGTAATTCCAATGTTTACTACTTCGCCAGGATTTTCGTAGCAGCATGGTTTCCCTTAACATTTTCACCAGTAAAAGAAAAATTTATGGCTCGAAAAAGAGGATTAGCTTTTCAGGCATCTCGCCATCGTATACACCTCTACTATATACGCTCGCGATAGGTGCGAGCATTACCTTCTTCATTTACCCCAGCATCGTTCTGTCCGTATAAATGTATAGTCGGATAGTAGTGAAAGGACGAAAAAATATTCCAGACATGCAACATCCCACCCCGCACTACCAAAAACCCCTGGTATACCTTTACCTTATACCTAAACCGGCAGTAGGACGAGAAAAGCAAACGTTGGAGAAATTTTCTATTTTTTTTTCGGTATAGATTGTGTATGTTTGGTGGATGGGGGCGAGGAGCTTTGAAAAGGAAAAAAAAAGGATATCAGTCGGTATAGAAGTTGAAAACGAGAAAGACTTGAAAAAAGGTTTTTTTTCCTTTTTGGGGAGGAAGACTCATAAAAAAGTCGCTGACCTATATTGAGCTCTAATTTCCTCCGGACTTACAGAATGGAAAAGGAAACTGGAATGCCAGGAAAATTGCTTTTGGTGGCATAAATTACTCCTCTTGGTCTCTTGGTTAAATACGAGGTCAGATGGGAATGGGATAATCTGGTTATTGATTTCCTGCTTAAGTGGGCCCGCATTTATGTCACATTGCCTGAGTATAATTTTGCAGATTTAACAATTTATTGAGAGTGTGTTTGCTTTTTCCGTTAGATTTTTGGAAGGTTGGAGATACGGGGAGAGAACATTTATTATTGTAAAGAGGGGCAAATTTATAATTTCTTTTGCAGATGATCAAATTGAAAAATTTTATTTTGGATTTTTGTATATTATTATTTTTTAGTTGAAGTAGATACTATAATTCCATATAGGTCATAGAGATTGTACTTTTAGAAATGATTCGGATTACTAGTTATATAGGGAGCGCCAGAGCTCAAGACTAACAAAATTTGGCTTAAGGTTAGGCCGGAGCTAAGTATGTATACTTGTATCACTTTCACCCAGACTTGTACCAAAAATATTTAGGCCGTGTTCCGTAATATCACCCAGCATACTGCCCAGCAAGAAAGGGTAAAATCAGCCGTTTACGCTGTGATTAACAGCAGGTCACATGAAAGTTTTATAACTCGAAACTCTTTCAGTCTCCGTGTTATGTTTACGTCTGTATACGTATTTCAAAAATATTTTTGCTTTGCGACCAATTTACAGACAATACTAACAAATATTTGTTAATGGTTCATCTAATATATTTTATTTGTACGTTTCGACTCTATGTGTGAGTCCTCATCAGAATTCTACAAATAAATAAAAACAATACAAATAAAAAACTGAAATGTCAAAAATGTCAAAAAGCAAATTCACATGACCAATTTGGTGGGGAAATAAGTGATTAAACAAAAATAATACAATTCTGACCTGATTTCCAAGATGAAGTAGTTTGCCTATGTTATTAATAAAAACAATTTTAAAAAAAAATTTTTTTAAAGATTTTTAAAAACATGGATATCCAACGTGTAGTTTTTGTCAAAATGTAAAAAGTGTAATTTTGCTGCAAGCTGTTTCGACGCTGGAACAAAACTGATAAGAAATTACTATGTGTGTGTAAGAAACGAAAGAAAGAAAGAAAGTATTTGGATGTGTGAGGCTAATCAGGTGTGGGAGAAAAAAGAAATATACTGAGATGTGCTTTATTTACTGCAAAGAATTCTGTCATATATCTTATTTAATTTTTCAGTGTCAACTTGTCTATTCAAAGTGTTTTTTGTTGACTTAATATGCAGCATCTCAGATATATTTCTCCTGTGCCAATGAGCCTCGCGATCCAAAATTTGCCAGCTATCCCATTTCATGTCATGTCCCGTACAAACCCTGTGTTCTGAAATCACATTATATTTGTCCCTTGATTGTCTGATGTTATTTTTATGTTCCCTAACCCTTGTTTCGAGTGCCCTGTAGGTTTGTCCAATATAAGATTTGTCACAATCATTGCAGCTAATCTTATATATAACCTCGTGGTTTCGGGTTTTCGGAAGTTTGTCCTTACCCTTCTTCACAATTGTGTTGAGCTTATTGCTCATTTTGTTAATAACATTAATGCCAAGGTGTTTGAGGCTGTTGGTTAATTTGCTATTAAGCGATGTGTGGAATGGAGCAACGATGAATGCTTTTTCGGAAGGAGAGTTGGTGGTAGGATTAGGGGTAGGAGAGGGTGAGGGAGGGGGAGAGGGGGGAGGACCGGTGTTAGTGCGGTTCTTTAACATTTTAATCCGTTGGGTGGTATATTTGTTGATGAACGACAAAGGGTATTTGTTGTTCAATAAAATGTTTTTGATGATTTTTATATTTTCTGCATGGAATGACGGGTGAGATAAAGAGACAGCCTTATCCACGAGTCCGAAAACCATGGCGCGTTTTTGATGTGGTGGATGATGTGACTTAAAATGTAAAACACGACCAGAGTAAGTAGGTTTTCTGTACCAGTTAGTAATTATTTTGTTATTTCTAGATCTGATGACATTCAAATCCAAAAAACTAATTTTACCATCAACTTCAATCTCGTGTGTGAATGAAAGACGTGGGTGGTAGTTGTTAAAAACGTCTAAGATTGTGTCGATTTGATCCCTTGGTACGATACAAAAAACATCATCAACGTATCTCTTATATTTATGAACCTGGAAGGGAAATTTATTCAAACATTCATTCTCAAGGTCACGGAGTGCAATTTCCGCAAAGGGAGGAGAAACCGGAGAGCCCATTGGTGAACCGTCAACTTGTTGGTAGGTTTTTTCGTTGAAGGTAAAAAAGGTTGAACTTAGTATAAGATTAATTGCAATAATCATTTCAGAAAGGGGAACCTGAGTGAATTTTGCAATAGTTGGCCATCTCTTTTTTATACCTTCTATGACGAGTTCATTGGGGATGTTGGTAAAGAGTGCCGTTACGTCAAGAGAGATCAAACAGTGATCTGGTGGGACGATAAATTTGTTGACAGAGCGGTGGAACTGGGCGCTGTTTTTTACTGAAAAACTTGGTTCAGAATCTAAAGTTTTGGACAAGATGATTTGCATGAGTTTTGAGAAGTGGTATAAGGGGGAGCCAATTGCTGAAACAATTAGCCGAAATGGGTTTCCTTGTTTATGAATTTTTGGTAGAGCATAAGCTCTTGCAAGGTTAGCTGACGTTAAAAATATCTGTTTGAAGCATTGATATGAAATATACTTTTTGGTTTTCCACCTATTGCAAATATCTTTGAGTTGGCTAATGACTTTTTGTAGTGGATTTTTTCTAACTATTTTGTAGGTATCCTCGTCTGACAGAAGTAACTCCACTTTTTGAACGTAATCATTGCGTCTAAGTGCAACGGTTACGTTGCCCTTATCTGCAGGGGTGAAGAAGATGTCATTGTTTTCATTGAGAAAAGTGGAAGTTCTTTCAAGTTTCTCAGTTAAATCTTTTTCAAACTTGGGGATGTGTTTCATTTTCTTGTTTGCTTTTCGTTGTGTAGATATAGTGTCAGTGATAATGTGTCTTATTGTGTTCTGTGTTTGTGAATCAAAATTGTATAAGCTATTTTCAACATTTTTAACCAAGTTAATGATATCATTTTTTTGTATGTTTGGTTGTGTGAAGTTAAATTTACTACCTAAGGAAGCTACTTCAATGACATCTCGCGGGATGTCAATTTCAGTCAAATTCTTAAACCAGGTATTTGTAAGATCGGTAAAATCGAAATCTACGTTATCTTTCACCAAATTAGACATTTTCCTTTGTTTTTGACTTACAAGATCCAAATAAAGTTTTGATAATTTCAGTTGTTGTGTATCGTAGAAAGTTTGGAGAATCTCACTCAATTACACTTTTTACATTTTGACAAAAACTACACGTTGGATATCCATGTTTTTAAAAATTTTTTTTAAAAATTTTTTTTAAAATTGTTTTTATTAATAACATAGGCAAACTACTTCATCTTGGAAATCAGGTCAGAATTGTATTATTTTTGTTTAATCACTTGGTTCCCCACCAAATTGGTCATGTGAATTTGCTTTTTGACATTTTTGACATTTCTGTTTTTTATTTGTATTGTTTTTATTTATTTGTAGAATTCTGATGAGGACTCACACATAGAGTCGAAACGTAAAAATAAAATATATTAGATGAACCATTAACAAATATTTGTTAGTATTGTCTTTCAGTCTCCAATATCTTATATTTTTGTGATTACCAGTACGTCACACCGGTTCACACAATTAAGATATAGCACCAATGACGTCATTTTCACTTCCCAGTATACTGGTTTATATTTCGGAACACAGCCTTAATAAAGTCTTTACTAGAGATAAATATTATGGACTCTGACTCTGGCAAACGCCGGCTTCGTCAACTGTGGGGTTCAGGCGAGCGACTATCATCCCATAGGAACGTGATTCGAGTTCACTCTGCAACCTGGGTCCTTTGTCTCTCCACTACTTCCAGCCAGATAAAATTCCTTCTTTCTGGTTTACCCTCTTTACATCAATTTCCTTAAATTCCATTGCAATCGAAAGCATAATGCGAAGAACCTATCTCCTGTTCGTTCAAAATGTCTTGTAAACAGAGTTACTCAAGTTGCTGTTCTTAATATCATATAAAATAATACATATTTACCTAAAAGTCGAACCGAATTACGTTGCTCTAGGATACTCAGTCTAGGAGTTATTCAAGTTTAAGTAAATATTAAAAACATAATTTTTTAACTTCCCAGTATAGGAAGTTATTGTAATCGGTCCGAAAATCGAAATCAAAATTGTCGACGTATTTTCATCTTTCAAGGTCCCAGGAGCATTTTAAGCAAAAAATTGGGAGGAAGTATGTGTATGTGTGAGCCAAAAAAGATATCGACTTCGTTGAAGTGTCGTTCGAAGCGTATTAACCGAAATATGATCTGAAAAGATTTTCATAAAATTCGGTCGAGCCATTTTTTTGTTTAAGCGGCGTAAGTAATTTTTGTACCTGCACGTTATTGCCCGAACCACGAAAGATATTGACTTACCTGAGGCGCCCTTCGAAGGGTATTAGCGACAATATAATCTGAAAAGATTTTTATAATATTCGGTCGAGCGGTTTTTTGGTTTAAATGACATAAGTGATTTTTGTACCTGCACGATACCGCGCGAACTAAAAACTATATCGGCTTCAGGTGAGGTGCCGAAAAAAGAATGTTAACGAAGAAATGCTCTGAAACAAATTTCATAATATACGGTCGGGCCTTTTTTGTTTAAATAGAAAAACTTGGGCTAATTGTCAGAAAGACCTTAAATTGACAAGTTTTGCTAATATCTAATAAACTCGATGGAAAGAGACCCGTTCTAAACGAAGTGATCAAAAAACAAAACATCACTTGTCAAAATCCGTTTGTCAACGGCGCTTCAGCACGTTCAATACGAACTTGAACACCCGCTTTAGTGCAGCGAACGAAATACGGAGGAAATGTTTGTTTGCTAACGTTCAGGAAACACAAATTCTCTAGAAAAATCTATTATAGTTATTTGAACTAGCTTCTCTCGGGATTGCTTTGGCATCAGTTCTGATACTAGCCAATTTTCCACTAGTGCTAAACGTATAACTATTTTGTAAGAAGTCAGTTTATTCCATCTTCGTTCATCATACTATAGGAAGTTAATCGTGTGGACCGAAGGGGCCAAACCCATATCCCAACTAGTTTTCTTTCGTAAACACCCTGTATCTTAGTGGGGATAACTCCCTCTCTAGAACTGTTTTTTCTCCATAAATATCCGGAAATCACCCCTGATAACATTAACCACGTAGTCCAATAGAGGATTTATTGAACGTCTGATGACCAATACAAGTTGGCGAATTGGGGGATATGAGTATTTTAAATCTTTAAAACGGTTATATCTCATGAACGGCGATTCGTACAGGAAAATATATAATATCATAATATATAATCACGTGATCTACAAACTTTGTAAACAATATTTTATGACACGACTTGCCGTTTAGGAGATATTAGTCAAAAAAGGATTTTTCTGTTTTTAGGCGGTTGTTTTTAGTGGTAGCGTACAACCAATTTTCCAAAACCTTTTTTAACATATTCTACTTACTAAAACCTTTTTTTTTAAGTTTTGTGAGTTAGCGTTTAGTTTGGGGTCAAAACCCCTAACAAATGTACTATAGAGGCTTAGGGAAAACCCCTCTGTACTGTCGACAACCTATTTTTTCGTATAGAGCGCAATTTCGAATAGCAGCTCTAGTCGGAAGATAGACGGAAGAGAGAGAAGGAACTGCCACCTACTCCCAACCATAAGTATGTATGTACATATTTATAGGGTGCGTCATCGAGACCTTTGGTATTTCAATATTGAATAACTCTGACATTTTTTAGCCGCTACTTATAAATGAGCAAGATTTATTTAGGATGTTCTCTACCATTTATTACCAGTATATTATTTTTTTTCGATTAAATGACAACCTCCATTCGATACACGAAAACAGCTATCTTTCGGGCATGCTGCATAACATTGGTCAACATTTCGAGCTTTGTGGGAGCTATCTCGGCTCGTAAGCTAGCTTTGAGTTCGTCAACAGTCTTTGCTTGCTGGTAGTATAAACTTTACTTTTTAAACCCCACAAAAAAAGTCTGAAGCCGTTGTTTGAAAGAAAGCGACGAATTTCTCCCATAAATGTGTTTTTCGATAAGCACACACAGTTTTCACAATGGAACGATTGTTTTCAATATAAAACAATTTTTTTTGGGTGGGTATTGGCTCCTACCAAAGCCTTCTATATTTACAAGCCATGCACAACAAAATTTCACACTCACATTCAAAGGTGCATGGGACTTCAATTTTGCTGTCAGACTGTGTGGAGTGCGGTTATGTACGTTTATTGGGAATAAATTATTGGGGATAAAATCTTCTTTAAACCAAATAAAAACAAAAATTATGGACATTAATTGTAACATTTATTAACTACATATTATAAAGTTGTGATAATAATGTAAATAATAAATGTAACGTAAATAATGTAATGTAAATAATAAATGTAATAAACGAAAATTTTGCTTTTATCTTTATAAAAAAAACTATTATTTTTAACAAAAAATCCCGGCACTTTCATTAATAGAAAACTTTCCGCGGCACGAAACACTTGTTTTCCTCGTTATCAAAGGGATTTTGATATTTTTTTCTCCATTGCCAACATAAACCCCGTAAATCTTATTAATAACACTGTTTATTTAAATTGCAAATTTATGACAGGTAAATTGGGTACTTTTTGCATTATTGTACGTTTTTTACATTGATGGAATAGCTCTTATTTTCAATAAAATCACACTCGAAACAGCACTTTCCGCGGAACGAAAACTTCTTTCCCTTTGATTTTAATGGGACTTCGATATTTCACGAATTTAAGTTGGGACTTCATACAACCACACACACACACCTACAGCATGGCTTGTAAATATAGAAGGCTTTGGCTCCTACCTAAAATGGTAGTGAATGACGTTGCAGAAACGTATACATAGGTCGAAATAGGCTAAAAAATATTAGAGTTATTCAATGTTGAAATACCGAAGGTCTAGATGGCGCACCCTGTATAAGTAATAAATGTAAAGATTGTTTTGATGTAAGGTTGCTTGAATGCCCAAATGTATTTAATCCTCCTACTACATGTGTGCAGATTCGTGTCGATAAACTTATCGACTTTTTTTTAGCAAATCACTGACTTGCTCATTCTAAAATATACGGAGAATTTAGTTTTACTTACCGAAGAGTCCACATGAGATGAGCCCACTCTCCTTTTTATACTTGTCCTCCTCGTTTATAGTCCATTCAAAACGCGGGGGGGGGGTGTTCCAAAATAACACCGTTAAGAAAATCGAACCCTAAAGGTTTTTGGGGTCGCTGATCACGAAAATTGAGGTCCCGCGGTCCTAAAATTAGGGCGTCACCCCTAAAAATGCAAAAAACACCCCTTTTTAGGGGGTTTTCGCGATTATTTCAGTAATAATGAAAACTAATGCGATGAAATGCACTTTTTTTAATATTTATTTGCGAAGGTGGTTGATTTATACAAAATTAAGGCGAACTTAATGGTAAGGGGTACTCCTAAAGGGTTGAAAGTACCTTCAAATTGGCGAAAAATGGCAAAAATTGTAAAAAAAATTTTTTTTCAAGTTTATGCTTCCCGATTGTGGGCGTACTGTCAGGCAAAAATAAATTATTTTCAACCCTTAAGGGGTTAAACCTACCCCTACTATAATAAAAACAACTTAATATAAAAAAAATTGCAAAAATTTTTTTTTGGCTTTTTGTTTGAAAGGTTCAAAAGGTATTATCAGCAAAATAAATATTAATTTTTTCAACTCTTAAGGTTTACAATTTTTGCCATTTTTGGCCGATTTAGGGGTAGTTTCAACCCTTTAGGACTACCCCTTACCATAAAGTTCACCTTAATTTAGTATAAATCAACCACCTTCGCAAATAAATATTAAAAAAGTGCATTTCATCGCATTAGTTTTCATTATTACTGAAATAATCGCGAAAACCCCCTAAAAAGGGGTGTTTTTTGCATTTTTAGGGGTGACGCCCTAATTTTAGGACCGCGGGACCTCGATTTTCGTGATCAGCGACCCCAAAAACGTTTAGGGTTCGATTTTCTTAACGGTGTTATTTTGGAACACCATAACGCGCGTTTTGAATGGACTATTAAGAGCAACGCTATAGCAGCAAGATGTTTTACGCTAAATACCATGATGGCCCTTGAGTTCACTGTCCACATTTCAAAACTAAAACGTAATTGAAGATGCGATTGAATATTCAGCACTGATACGCAAAAGTTGGTGCTGTGTGAATATCAGTGAAAAATTCATCACGGGATCATCGGTGTTGTGCAGTCGCGGATATGTGGGGATCGACCTAAATAACTCAATTTTACGGCCGATTTGACGAAAGAAAATGGAACCTGATCAAGCAAGTTTGTTTTTCCTGTCATCTCGATCAGACGTAATATTGGTTTCTTATGGAGAAAATCCCTCCAAATGCTTGGATTTTTATCTTTCAACAAGGGGTCGCACGATTTTTACTAGAGATGCGCCCAATGTTCGGCCGAATATTCGTATTCGGTATATTCGGTGTGTTTTTAATGTTCGTATTCGGCCGAATATTCGGTTAATTTGCCGAATAATTACCGAATATTTAAATACATAGTATTATTTTAAGAGTTCCATACGTTAAAGAGGCTTTATTCTGGAACCGTACATAGGTAGTATTTGTAAATGAAACAAACACTTTGTGTAACCATATTTATTCACAAAATCAAAAATTTAAAAAAATGAGAATCCAAACACGAGTCGACAGAAACGAGACCGATTTGAAACTAGTTTGAAACTGCTTGCCTACGACTGTTTTTGCCGGTCGGAAGCAATATCAAGCTTGCGCTTGCGTACTTGCGTTGCATTCAGCGGTTCTATTATATGAGGCGAGTTTCCACCAACATTTAATTTCGTAGTTGCATTCTGTCCGGACATAGCCTAAAAATCTAAGTAACGAATATATGAATGTGTGTGCTATGTCGAATGCGGCAATATAGCAAAAGTTGAAAGTAGACCGACATAAGCGTTGCAAGCATTCCATTCATGGAATATTCCCTCAAGTCGCATTTGAATACACACACTTCTATATTGTCTGTCACCGAATGCAACGCATGTACGCTTGAAAATGTCCCCAGTTTCAGTTGTGTGGTTGCATTTGCACATGTAAAAGTTTATTCAACAAAATCTTCGTGAGCACAGAACACCGATTGATGAAAAATCAGTTGCGCTTGTGTGTGGACAAAGGTTTCATTTTGGTTGCAAACTGGTTGTGAGCGTGATAATGGTGAAACCAGTTTGAAACTGGGATTGCAAATCCGTCGACGAATGTGCATAGGGTCTCAATCTTTATGGAATTCTTGCTTTAGTCCCTTCTTTTTTTGTGATAATTATATCACGCGAGTAATTGCAATAAAAGAAAGAGCGGCGTATTGAGTGAGCGAACCGAGCTAGCGCGATGTGCTGAAGGAGTGGGCGAACGCTGCTACTCGCAGATCTCTTCGCCGACCTATATGAACTGCGCAAAAATGAACCGAATAATTCGGCCGAATTTTCGGTTCGGTACATTTTTGACCGAATATTCGTATTCGGTCGAACCCATGTTCGGCGCATCTCTAATTTTTACTTAAATTTTTGGCAACTCCGGGGGTCGCAATACTATAAAAGTTGAGAAACAATTCTCTAGACCATTCTTAGCCTATTTTAGCCTCTATCGTTCGCATTAAGAAGTGTCTAGTAGATTATACCATGACTTGTAAGGCATATTGGACCCCTATTACAAAGTTCAACTCCTACGCTTAGTAGAGTAGAAAAAATACATAAATTTCACCAATATTATTTCCGTTAGCCGAGCTATTTAATTTTTTATTGTAAAAATGCTTTTATCTTTACTTGGAAATTGCGCTGCTCTTGAACTCAGTGTAACATAACATACTAAATTTTGGTATAAATAGACCCAACATTTTAATATACATACAAAAGAAAACCCGTTTCCAACTTAATATTGCATGAATATTTTGATAAAATATACTAGGTATATTGGAGGTTGAAGAGGAAACCACGTCGAAAAAACAAAATCATTTTTCATCCCAAAATATGTTGTTCCTTTGCTGGCCCTGAAGCTTTTTCGTTTTATCCTAGTATGCAAATTTTTTGTGGGGAACGTTGTTCTAATATACCAAAAACCTCTGTTCATCTACATAAATTTAACGTCGGAAAGTAACAACCTGCTGTTGTGACCCTGAACTTGTAAAATAAACTATAACATAACTATGTAGATAGTACTGACTTCAAACTAAACTTCATTGACGAGGATTTACATCTGGATAAGATAGCACAAACTTTAAACGGAAGGAAACACTTTACAATTACCATGTGTATTTTAAAAGCTGTAAAAAAAGAATTGAAAAAATATATACGTAGATTAAATATATTTTTCACGTTGATTTTGAAATCGGTTTAAGATTCCTCAAGGATACATCTGGATACATCGAAATAAAATCCCACAGTTGGAGAGCACACGAAGGAAGCAAATTATGTGAATATAAACAAATTTATTCCAGCATAAAAATAAGTTGAAAAGAGCTACAAAAATATTTTATGATAAGACATAAATTTCTGTATTGTGTTATGCATACATCCGGCATTCAACTGTGCTTCCTGATGCATATACTATATATACAGCAAGTGTAGTAGTCATAAGGACGGATACACATCGGGCTGTTACGGGGACAGAAGAGGAGCAGGCTCTGTATGTGGAACTTGGAGCTCTAATGTTTCCTTTCCATCCTTGGCCTTGTCTCATGTTACAACATATTTTTAAAGAATAAGGAACGAGGTAAAATCTGTGAGACTATGAACGCTTGGTGAATTTTAAGTAAGAAGATTTCACAAATGTTGGTCTTTTTTTGCCTTGCCGTGGCGATGTTGCTCTTGTTTGTTGTTGCTCGTACATCTTAGACAAGGAATGTTATATGTTACATTCGAGCTCGTATCAGATTATTTTATTTGAGAATATATTACGAGAGTTTTCAGATCTTCTTTTTTTTATTAAGGTTACATTCACCGATTACATCATTCCAGGATTAATTTTATAGCCAAAGGCAGTTATGAATTATTTTGGCACAGAGTCGCCCATTATGTCATATATCGTGTTTACATATGATTTTGTAATGAAGTTCAATTAAACAGCGGAGTTTTAAAAAAGGCTGCTCCCAGGGATATCTATTCATCGATACACTTTCATAGGTACAAACTGGTGACACTGAGCTACAACGCCTTAAAGAGTACCCCAGGAAAAACTCTAGAGTTTAGCTATTTCATAGACCAGTACTTTTCACAACTCATAAGTTTTGTAGATGAATTATAGATTTTGGAGTTCCTTGGATACAGGGGCGGCGCTTTCATAGGTTCAAATGGTGCACTTGAACCCGGCGCATTTGTTCGAGGGCGCAATTTCAGAATGTAGTTTTTTCAAAGAAAATTGAAATATTGCTCCCGTGCCTCTATTTTCATATATTAAAGGAACTCCACAGAGTGCTTGTATCTTTTTTCATTGTCGTCCACTGCGACCAAAAAATGAATATCTGATAGGGGCGTAATATGGCATAAGATAATAGGAGATAATAGCCTTTGTATCGCCATTGCCGCTGTAGGAATAAAACAGCCTTGTCCAATTGTATCGCTATTATCGTAGCGAATGTTGCACTGAAATTTCCGCCCTCTTGGCTGCACGGACATATTTCTCCCGCATAACAACACTATCCAACTTGGCTCATTCTGCTTTTCGTGCACACTAACGTCTAAAAGTTCGTTTATAAATAGAAAAATTTGGCTGTGTAATAATCCCCGCAATCACTTTTTCGAATTCGTACAACATCCAAGAGTTCAGACGTAAGGTTCATCGCCACTTGTTCCAACATCCCCAGACCTCCCTTGATCATTTTCTCTTATATCTTTCAAATCATGCTTGCTACTATACATTAAGCCATAACCTGAACAGCATGACAGAGAAGTAGATCATAGGGTGATTCCTAAGTTTGGGTTATTTATTATTATTATTATAAGGAGTGAGGGGGCAACCCATGTGGTGAACACTGCGGCTAAGTTAGGCCTATTGTGTACGTACCCCACTAGCGGAACAGACTATCGGCCTTCCGAATGAAGGCAAGAAGGTCTTTAATTGATGAAGACCGGACTTGGGCAGGGCTCAAGAACTCTCTGATAAACGTTTTTCTTCTAACCCAGATCAGAGCAGGACATTCACAAAGAATATGTGTGGAAGTCTCGTCGCCTTCCAAGCAGAGTCGGCATTCTGTCTCTTGAGACAGACCTAGGTTGTGGAGGTGGTACCGCAGTCCTACATGGCCAGTGAGATATCCCACCAGCAGCCTTAGATCCGCTCTGTTTAGAGTAATAGTGCCTCTTAAGGCAAAGGGTCTTATAAGATCTTTAGCCTGTCTAAGACCGGGGACTGACTCCCAATAGGCTAGGTTTATTCTATTAATCCACTCTTCTATCAAGGACTTGGAGGTGGACCAAGAGATGCCACAGAAGGGTTCTGGACCCTGGAACAAAGTCTCAGACCCTTCCCTCGCGAGCCTGTCTGCAGCCTCATTTCCCTCGATACCCCAGTGTCCGGGGACCCAGCAGAGCGAGACCTCGTTTCTTCTGGTCAGGCTCTGGAGTACGTCAAAACACCCTGCTACTATTTTGGAAGAAAACTTCCACGTTGACAGTGCCTTGATGGCAGCTTGGCTGTCAGAAAAGATCTTAATGTTGGCGCCTTTCAGACCTAGCGCAGGTCGCAATGGCATGTATTTCAGTCTGGAAAACAGAGGGCCACTTACCCATCGCAATCGAGACCTTGGAGTTGGGTCCTGCGACACCAGCCCCTGTGCCATGTTCCATCTTTGACCCGTCAGTAAACCAGTGGAGATGTTTTGGATCCCCAGGAAGAATAGTTTCCTCCCACTCAGAGCGATCCGGGATAATCGCTCTGAATTTTCTTTGGAATCGCAGTTGACTAACCATATGGTCGGATACGCGGCAGATTGAAATGCTTGGGATATTTTTAAGGATATCCATGTGTCCTTTGACCGTATGGGGCCAGTTGGATGAGATCTGAAGTCTCAAGGCACTTATGGCGGCGGATTTCCATATGAAGAGATGCAGTGGGGTCAATCCAATGATTGCTTCCATTGCAGCTGTGGGACAGGTCCGCATAGCTCCGGTAATGGAGAGGCAAGTAAGCCGTTGCAGCTTGCTGCACTTGAGGATCGACGTAACCTGTTTAGTCTTGGGCCACCAAACTATAGCAGCATAAGTGACAACAGGTTTAACGATCGTATTGTACATCCAGTACATCATTTGTGGTGTAAGACCCCATGTCTTACCCAGAAGCTTTTTGCAGGTCCATATGGCCCTTGTGGCTTTGCTGATGACGTAGTCAAGTTGAGCGTTTCAGTTCAGCCTCTTATCTAAAATTACTCCCAAATATTTGACTGAGTCTGAATACTCAACTGTGGTATCCTGGATACAGGTAGGACCTAGGTCCACTTTGTAGCGTTTGGAAAAAGGTACCAGGACAGCCTTATTTGGGTTGATTGACAGACCCTCCTTGGTACACCATCTTTGAACTTCTCGCAGTGCCGTTCTCATGACCTCTGTAATGGTCAAGTCAAACTTCCCAGAGACAATGATGGCAAGATCATCTGCATAACCGATGACATCGAAACCAGATTCAGATAGTTTGATCAAGAGTTCATCCACAACTAGTGACCAGAGTAACGGGGATAAGACTCCACCTTGAGGGCAACCCTTAATAGCCTTAACACTAATGGTGGAGACACCTAGGGTAGAAGAAATGTCACGATCTGCAAGCATGGCATTTATCCACTCAATCGTGTGAGGATCCAAATTTCTGAGTGCCAGTGCTCTAGAGATAGAATCATAGCCAGTGTTATCGAAAGCACCTTCGATGTCAAGGAACGCGCATAGGGCAGTTTCTTTAGCGAGGAAGGCTTTTTCGATTTAACTGACCAGGTGGTGTAAAGCAACCTCTGTTGATTTACCCTTAGAGTAAGCGAAGTGGGAGCTATGTAGAGGGAGAGTGAGCTCCAGTTTGCACCTAATATGTAGGTCTAGCAGCCTTTCCATTGTTTTCAAAAGAAAAGAGGTTAAGCTGATAGGTCTGTACGATTTAGGCAGCTCGAGGGGTCTGTTGCCCTGTTTCGGGATAAAAACCACCACGACTTTCCTCCAGATGGTTGGAATGTATCCCCAATTGAAGCTGGCTCTAAAGTTTGGGTTACTCACATAAAACACTAGTTGGGTTGTGGGTTTGATCCTATCGGTCCATACGATCAACTTCCCAGTTTGATGAACGTAGACAGAATAAACTGACTTCTTAGAAACTGGAAAGTTAAAAAAAATCCTGCACCGGGCGCAAAAAAGCCATGCTTAACTACAAAACATTGGATTAACTACATAACGAAGACACAGATGTCGTATCAACGACCACGATTTACGAATTTTTTTTTGGAATGTAAGGACACTGTATCAACCTGGCAGATTAAAAGTTCTACTAAACGAATTAGATAAATATAAAAGTGATCTAACAGCAGTGCAAGAGGTGAGATGGATTTGAAAGGGGATCCTAGAGAAAAACGCACAATATATTCAATATATAGACGCATAGACGGCATTCATTGTAAGAAAACAAATGAAACATCTAGTAATGGGATTTGAGGCCATAGACGAAAGAAGATTCTTTAATTACTCCGTACTAAATATACATGCCCTGATTGAAGATGCACTGGAAGCAGTCAAAGATGCATACTATGAAACCTTAGAAAGAACGCTAAAAACCTGTCCTAGACATGATGTAAAAATTGTCATAGGAGATGCAAATGCAAAAATCGGCCATGAAAGGACATTATAAACCAACAATAGGAGAATTCAGTGTACATGACGAAACAAATAAAAACTGTATGAGACTAATAAGTTTTGCAATGATGAATAATATAGTGATCGTAGATACAAGATTCCAGCGGAAAGATATACATAAGGTTACCTGAAGGTCTCCGGATGGAAGAACGTAAAACTCAATTGATCATATACTTAAGGTACGTTTCCACTTATACACTTAAGTGTATACATTTGCGAATGAAACCGAATGGAAGTGTAAAACGAGTTTACACTTATAAACTTGCTCAGTGATTCCGCGCAGTAAAAAAGGAAAAGTACACTTTTTGCTCCACTTTTTGAGATGTATGTATACATTCAAGTGAAAATTGTGGGGTTCAAACTCTACGCTCTGTCGGGATGATATTTGTGTTAAAATATATAAATTGTTTTATTTAAAAACATCGAGAATTACTCTTACTCCACATGCTTCGTTTTGCACAACCTTTTGTCTGCGCAGTTCAACACGTTGCAGATAAAACGTTGCGTGTGGATCGGAAAACTTCGCAGTTTTGAGTCCGGCGGGAAGACGGTACAGTTGCAGCGATAGCTGAGCAAATGAGCTTTGAAATCCATGATCTGTGCGGACAAGTCGGTGTATGTGGACGCTTGCTCCGTTTTCCGATCCGATTCGTTTTGTTCACGCGACGATGGCTGACCTTCGGCAATGTTCTCGGGAGTTTCTAACTGATTTTATTGCACTTTATGAGAGTTTCCCATGCATTTGGCGTGTTAAATCGAAGGAGTACAGTAACAGGGAGAAAAAGGGGGAAGCTTATGAGAGACTAGTTGAAAAATTCAAAGAAATCGATGCAACCGCGAGCAGAGATACAGTTGTAAAAAAAATTAATTCTATGAGAAGTGTTTTTTTTAACAAGACAGCATGCAAAAATTGACCACAGTAGAACCTCCTCCATGACGATATCACACAAGACTGAGCGAAAAATGCAAATATGACTGCACCGTCTGGACGCTCAAAATTACAACGTTTTCATTCCGTCTTAAGACTGTGCAGACTTAAAAGGTTGTGCAAAACGTAGCGTGTGGACCGGCCTTAACTCTCTTGTTATGTCATTAGCTTCTTTTGAGAATTTGTTCTTTTCTTCTACTCAGACCACAATCACTGCGATCCTCAACAAGTCCTTCTTTTTCTTTCGAAGTTTTTCTCCATTGGTTTACGTCTTCTTTTCATATATTCCTGTATAGTCATAGGTTTTGGTCCTTTCGACGGATCTTTCATTTCTTACTTCAGATTCTTTGTTTGCAGGGTCGCCATGTAATAATCCATTACAAACGTATTGCGTTTTTTAAAATAAAACTTTATTTTGCGTTATATTTATTATTTATTTTCTTAACTTTATTCGCAGTGACAGAGCGTAGAGTTTAAAGTCTTTAAGCGCCCTTTAGTGTGAATCAAAGTGTATGTACATATATGTATGGTATGCACGGCACATATATGTATGGAATGAAACTTATCCAATACGTAGAGCTTTTTTCTCCTATTAGGCTGGTCGTCCACTGGAAGCGTATTCGAGCGGCTACGCGCTTCGGCTATATGAGCGGCTTCAGGCGGCTACAAGCGGCTTTGAGATATGCGGCTACACGCTACAGGGGTCGTCCACTGCAGGCTTTTCATGCTGCTCAGTTTGAAGTTAATTTGACATAATAATTTTGTGATTTGTAAATATAGAAGGCTTTTATACCATGTTCGCACTGAGCCGAAATTACGCGATTTCGACTATTTCGGTGATTTCGCCCAAAATCACGTTCAAAATTATGTGATTTCCCATTTATTCTTGTGATTTCGAAATCATCTCAAACCTCGTAATTTTGGCAAAATTACGAACGAAATCAATTCGAAGCCAATACTTAAACCTAAAAATCAAATTAAGCCCAATTCAGCACGTCTCTCTTGATGGCGAACTTGTCAGTTTGACACATTTTAATAACACAATTTTGATTTTTCATATTTTAACATTCTTCAAAATACAAAAACCTAAGATATATAAAATAAATAAGCTATGGGTTTTGTTATAAGAGGAATTGCTAGTGAAATTCGGGCAGAAAAAAAACGAAGACATGAGTAGTGCTAGGAAAAACTGTCAAATGAAATCATTTCAATCCAGTGCGAACGTTTCTACATAATTTCAAAATCACTTTTCAAAATCATCTAATTTCGGCTCAGTGCGAACATGGTATTAGTAAAATTAAATTAAGCCGAAAAAAGCGGAATAGCGGAATTAATTAGGTACAGGCTGAAAATTGGCACAGAGCTTCCATTTAGGGTTCTCAACAAGGGGTTATAATACAAAATTAAATTTTGTTCGTTTTTTAGCATTTTGCTCATACTGTCAACCTACATACATATGTTCTAAATGGAGTCACTCAAGTTTCTGTTATTTATATCAAATAAAAGAATACGCATTCACCTATAAGATGAGTCTAAGTATATTGCTTTACGATAATTAGTAAACTAGTTATTCAACTCTAAATAAATTAAAACAAAATACTTTTTTTTCGTAAACACCCTGTATTTTAGTAGTTAACCCCTTCTCTAGAACTATATTTTCTCCAAATACATTCAGGAATCATTCCTAAAAAAATTAACACCGTAGTCCAACTTGAACGTCTGAAAACCTATACAAGTCGTGAAAGAGTGCATATGAGTATTTTGAATCTTTAAAACGGTGATATCTCTTAATTGCAATTCGTACGGGAAAATGTCTAATAACTTTTATAGTAGAGAATCGCATGATTTACAAACTTTATGAACATTATTTTGTTATAGGACGATTTTAGATGTTTTTGCAAAAAAAACTGATATATTGACCCTAAAACCCCCTAAAAAATGAGCTTCCCGGGGTAGAAAATCGGTAGACTTCATAACCCCTTATTGAGAACCCTAAAAGGAAGCTCTGTGCCTATTTTCAGCCTGTACCCAATCATTTCCGCTATTTTTACTATTTTTCCTGTTCTATTTGGAGAAAATTATGTCCTGATTCGAGCGGCTACGCGCGACCAATCCAAATTAATTTGGATTCGCGCGGCACGCTCGAATACGCCTGTAGCCACCCGCTCAAAGCCGTTTGCAGTGGACGATGTTTGTATGAAATTCTTTATGTTGGATCTGTCGCGCATAGCCGCGTGTAGCCGCTCATGTAGCCGAAGCGCGTAGCCGCTCGAATACGCTTCCAGTGGACGACCAGCCTTACACGTTTTATCCATAACCGCTTCCCACATTGGCACTACATTTAATAGGACAAAACTAACCACTCTCGTTATAAGGAGGTATCGGTTTGGCATGAGGCCCTCTCTATTAGATATCATCCTGCGCTGATGACGGAAGCGTTTTCCACCATAAACGCCATTTGCACCCGAAGTTCGCCAACAGGTCGTCGATCAATGCAGTCCCAAATACCTAAGTGCGGGCTTGGAGCTGATGACATACTATGGTCTCCACTTTTTATTAGCACTGCTTCCGTTTTGGACGTTTCCATCTTTATCTCCCAAATCGCTTTGTTCCCGAATATCTCAATGGCGTCGAGTCACTTTCTTTGATGTCTTGGCGACCGCTTCCCGTGGGAGGTGTAGCGTCCGTACGACATCGAACAAGATGATCCACAGGAGTGGCTTAACGAACGTTTCGAAGATCTTACTCCATTTCGTGGTGTTGAGCGCATTTTTCACTTTATCGGTTATCATTGGTCAGTTCTTATTTTAACTATTGTGGCCCTTGCTAGACTAGTCACCACATTGTTTAGCATCCGTTGTCGATCTAGCCTTCCTGAAGCCTTTCTGGCCTAGATTTCCGCCGCGTGGGTAAGACAAACTACACCTTTTCCAATTGTAATTCAGAAGATTAACAATTGATACTTTCTGAATTACAATTGATACTTTCTGAATTACAATTGGAAAAGGTGTAGTACTAGAATAGGCTAATAAGGAGAGGCGACAGGCCTGGAACAGCCTTTAGCAGCCATTATCATAACCTTAAATATCAGCGAAAGCCCAGAGGGTGCTATCTTTTTCCCGGAGGAACCTCTCGACATCCCTCACTTGCAAGTGGATGACAGGCTATGTAGATCTGCGCTGTTGTTAGGCAAAGTACAAGCAGTGGAGTGGGTTCGCTGTAAGACGCTCCCTAATAGGCTTGTCTAAAACCTTCTCCATAGTTTTCCGGAAAATGGAAAAGAAGTTGTAGCGGTCGAAAAGAGTTTTCTTCCTTCTTAACAACCCTAGAATTTCTCCATTACCAGGGAATATGGGCCAGCGCAAAGCGCCCGGAATAGTGGCAGGAGGATTGATAGGATAATTTTCAAGCTTTCTTTTTTCAGGGTAGTCTGGGGAGTAAGGCGGCTGGCTACCATCCTAGAGGTCCCGGGTTCGAGTCCCGGTAGCACCATAGTCCTTCGCCTTTCCCACTTTCCCCACCTGCATAACTTTCCTTCTTTCTTCTTCCCTCTTTACATTCGGGATTCTTCGTCTCATGCTTTCCGTAGCCCTTTCCCGCTCCACCAAGCGCATGTCATCGGTTGGTTGATGAGATTCAACTCGTTTCAGGAGTCATAACACTCCAGCGTGTTGTCTCTCGATGCCCCGATGTCAGATGAAGAGCAGGGAATATGGATCTTTCCTAGTAGCTTTAAAAGGCTTGAAGGTGTCAATGGCCCATTCGATCTTGTCTGCAATGAAAATCCCGCTTACCAGACCTTTCTTCATATTATAGAACGCGGCGGGACCTACCTCCTATCCGGTGCTCTAAAGCCACTTTTGGGTCAGTTACTACATAATAGGGGTGACAGACATGTGGTATTGATACCATGGTATTGATACTATGGTATTCGCAACACTTCCAAAAAATTTACCCTTGACAGACTGCGTAGTATGGAATTCCTTGACGTTTCCGAAATTCACTGACGTTTCTGATGTTATTGGCTCGTTTCATTTACAAACAAAGACAAAACGTTAAAATGGATAGAAAAGCTTTAATATCATTATACTGTAATAACATCCAAAAAATTCAAATATTAGAAAGTGAAAATATACTAAAGTGAAGGTTTTTGCAGAAATTTCTGTAGTTTCTGTTGCACTAAAAATTATAGCCAACACTTTTTCGCAGAGAAAAAAAATGACATTCCTAAATATTTGTCAAATATTTAATATTTTTCTACTCATCAGAGGAGCTGATGCTAATAAGGAACTACACCTTTTCCAATTGTAATTCCGAAAGCGTCAATTGTAATTCAGATTAGTCAATTGTAATTCAGAAAGTATCAATTGTAATTCAGATTAGTCAATTGTATTTCAGAAAGTATCAATTGTAATTCAGATTTGTCAATTGTAATTCAGAAAGTATCAATTGTAATTCAGAAAATTTCAATATTCAACTCATTGATGCAGTAAATTGACCAAATAATTTCTTTCATTGCAGAATAAATATTCTCACACATCATGCATGAGCTCCACAGGAGCTCCACAGCCCATTGTTGGCCTTGGCTTCCTCCAGCATTCACCTCCATGATTCTCGATCCCTGGCCCGATTTTTCCAGTTTCTTATATTCAACTGCCTCAAGTCGTCTTCGACGTCATCTATGTATCTTTTCGTTGACGTCCTGGTCTCCTTTTTCCTGGCGGTACTTTCCCCTGTATTCCTTTGTAGATCGAACGAAGGAATTTCCATTCGAATCTTCCTACCAATGCTTCGTCTTCGTTTTTCAATGTCCACACTTTCGAACCATATATAGTGGGACAGGTTTAATAGTATTGTGACACCATCAAGCATGATATCGTCCCATTATTACTGTTTCAGTGCTAAGTTGTGTTATCTGGTGCAATCTCTAAAAGTCTTTCAGTTGATAACCCATTTCGTGCAAATGATGTTAAAGGGAATGGTTAGGCTAACTGTGAAGCAAATTAAAATCTTCTGCTTTCCATACATAAAATTCCTGTTGCAAAAATTGCTGCAATTGGATGAATGTTGAATTTTTCTGAATTACAATTGATACTTTCTGAATTACAATTGATACTTTCTGAATTACAATTGACAAATATGAATTACAATTGATACTTTCTGAAATATAATTGACTAATCTGAATTACAATTTATACTTTCTGAATTACAATTGATACTTTCTGAATTACAATTGGAAAAGGTGTAGAACACTACGATAATTGTGAATGAACTACGAAAATTTTCTGGATTTAAATACCAGGAGATGTAATTTTCATACCACCATGTAAATACCACGAATTATTCGTGGCATTAGCTGACAGACATTGTAGTATACTACGTAGTATTCGAATATCATGGTATCAATACTATATGTCTGTCACCCCTATAACGCGGAGCGTATATTCGGAGTTGATTTAATTAGTTGATTAAAATAAAATATTTATAGTTTGAAATAATAATAATTTCTTTTATTATCACTTGTTTTAAACGTATGCGTGTATGTATGTATGGCTCGTTTGAGTTGTGCCAATTCAGTACCCTGGAGGTGACGAATGAGTTTATAAGAAACAAGTCAATCACCTATTGCCTAATCATATCAATAAAGGTAAGTCCGTACTCCCCGCTTACAACCTGTAAATTGTATGCTGTTATGAAGTAAAAATGGTACTCCCCTAGTTTGTACTGGTACTTCCCGACGAAAAGTAATGTAAGTTGATGTCACAAAAATTCACAACTCGAATATACCTAGCGCAGTCCCCCAGAAGTCTTCTGACAGCTGACGGAAGCGGAAACAGCTAGGAACGTATGCCGAGGCTAACGCAAACCTGGGCAACCCTTCTTCTTGAAGCAGTTCTACTTTTGACGGCACCGGGTCTTTGGAGACGAACTGCAAAAGATGAAGGTAGGTTAATCGTTCCTCCAAGATCTGTCCTGCTGTATAGTAGCCATGCTCTCTGTAGTAGATCAGCTTACATAGGCCATATATTTTTCCTCGTTACACTCATGGTTCTTAGGTTAGCTTCCGACCCTGATCCAGGACACACTGCGCTGATGGAAACTCTGAGGACAAAGGAAATGGTAAAAGTTAACCAAACAAGTAAATTTGGAATGGATGACGATAGCTAAGATTGAACTGATGGGAATTTGGTGCAAAGTAGTGGTCTGATGTTTTTTGAGGGTCGAAAAGGCTAGACTTTTAAAATTATGGTACAGTAAAGGAGACACAAAGAAAAAACAATAAAAGGACTAACTAACTATTGGAAAGAAGACAAAGAAATAGTATTGAATTAAATTCGTGTGCAAATTATATTAAACAACATAGAGAGCACGAGAAGGAAGAAGGCTCATAGATACACCTGTCAAGTGGAATAACATCTTTAGCTGCATAGAACTTTATGAAATGGAATTTAATCCTCATTCATTACTATTTAAAAGTCCCGAGCTAAGTAAAGAGAGACCCCCACGTTGTAGAATTTATAAAATATTATGTTTTTTGATTACATTTTTTCCTTATGCTTTTTGACAGATTAATATCTATCACGGTTAAGCAAGACAAAAATTCGTATGGATATCCTCCTGTGGAGAGTTTGTACAATATGCAATAGAAAAATATTTTTCCCTTGTGGATTTATATTTCTTTCATCATTTTCCTATTCTTTCTAGTTTTGTTGCTGCTGCTGTGTGTCCTTTCTACATAAAAACGAAAAGAAAATACACCATCCACCAGCAAAAGTCTTTCTGTTATATCTGGGGGGTTGATTAATGAATTTACTGTTATCTCTGACAGCTATGAAAGCTCTTCTGTCTTCCGTTCTTTCCTATATATGTACATACAGATATATATTTATTTATTTTTTTTGTTGTTTTGTGTGCATCAGACTTTAGTCGTTACGTTTGTATGTCATCACCTCCCTATAACTCACTTTATGGAGCCATATCTGTACTTCAACGATATTTTTTTTGATGTTGTCGTTGTTGTTGCTTTTTGCTCATTTTCCTTACTTAAGTTTTGTATTTTTGCTCAATTCAAGCTTGAATAAAATGTTTGTCCATACTTTACTAGTCATACATTATCTTGGGGTTTTCCCTTTTAATCTGGCAAGACTGTACATCTTTCTAAGATGTCATCCAGCTGTTATTTTATTCTGAAGCAAAAAATTTCACTCTCACCCTTAGTTCACCCACTCCTGTGGGGCGGAGGGGTGGTTAGTAAGTACTATATCGTCCATACCTTACTTTTGTCTTCTTATATGGTTTCTAGTTCTTAATGACTTCCAGATGTCTCGGTATTAGTGTGATTAATTGTTGTCAGAGAGCGTGTAATTCTTTTCGATGACAGCTTTCTTTTGAGCCACGATTTATGGTACCCGAAGAAATGGAACAAGTTTAAGGCTTATCCGGACCATTTTATACTTGTTTCACGTTTTTTTGCGAATGCATATAACAGGAATGATTTAAAGATTGCGTGGCAAATAGGGGATGAAATTCAAATTTTTTTGGGGGGATCTATTAAAATGTTGAAAAAGTTTCAAACTCTTATGTAAGATGAAATCCAAGATGGAAGGTATGGGGAAATCTTTTGTGAAATCGTCAGAAGGTAATCTTTCAATCAGAAGAAATCTCATTCGGATGTGTTTTCTGGTTGAATAAAATGAATTACTTAAGGATATTTCGTAAAGCGTGCTTAACATTGAATGTTGCCCAATGAACAGAATAACTCTATCCATTGAACAAAATTATCTTCGATCTACATTCATTATTGAATTGTGGTAATTGCATTAAACTACCCCGTTGTTTAATTTAGGAGACATTTTTATACATACATGGTTTTTCAACAAGAAGTGTTTTCAAAATCAACGAGCAACTCCACAACTGGAGAGATTCCTTCTTCCGCCCTGAATGGTTCACTTACAGAGGAGCCTCACAGCAACAATGCACAGCCAATAAGAATCACCACTGGTGCCCCATGCAAGACAGAAATTGTAATCGCGATCCATGCAATGGCCAATGGTAAATCAGCTGGACAATGGCATCCCGCCAAAATTGTTGAAAACCGACTCAAGCCTCATAACAGATGCACTATAGCCAATCCTGGAAATAGCATGGAACACCTGTACCTTTCCGGAGGATTGGATAGAAGGTATCATAGTGAAAATACCAAAAAAGGGGACCTAACATAGCATAGTGGAACAGTCTACTGAATTACGACCCCCTTTTACTTTGCTTTCAAGACTATGAGGAAACTTTATATGACGAGCGTTACGGAAATGGAGATTGCATGACAAAATAATAGAATTAATAAAAGCTTTATTCCGTAATTCCAGATGCAGAGTTCTTCACAATGGCAGCTTTGAAGTGAACTTAGGAGCACGACAAGGATGCCTACTTTCGCCATTACTATTTCTTACAGTAATAAATCACATCCTTGTCAGCGCTCTAGAAAGTATAACAGGTGTCATACAATGGGCTTTGCTAGACCGCCCTTAGGACCTCGACTACGCCCACAGACACCACGACCTCAAAAACATGTTAAACAATTTGGCAACAAACAGTAGTTCTTGGGGATAAATGCTGAAGAGGAGCATGCGAAGATACAATAAGTAGAGACTTATTCGACTAATTCGGGGGAGACTTTTGTGTCTCAGTAGGGAAAAAAATCACTCACATAAATAATAAATTATTACTTTAGGATGAGTAAATAAATTTCAAAAAAAGTGGAAAATTCTTGTTGTAAATAAAGCGAAGATTAAAATCTTCATACTTCATAGGTTGGCATTACAGGCCTAGTGGCTAGGATACCTTGCTTTCACTCTGGAGATCCGGGTTCGATTCCCGCCCACCCGGTGTGGGAATTTTTCTTTCGTTAATTTCCACACTTTTCTTCATAAAACATCGTTCTACCATGAGAATCAAAAAAAAATGTATAGTATATTTTTTGAGATGAAGACAGCACGAGAAGAGACCTTTGTCTGAGACGGTTTGTTTTTATAGCACTTTTGCCGCCTGATTTTTATTTCCAGTAAAGTCTAGCGGGTGGGATACCAATCTCAGCGCACAGTGGTCTGAAATCCCCAAAACCTGGACAAAATTAATTTACTACCGTAAGAAAAATTATTTTTTTATGAAAATCGGTATATGGGGGTTTTCGGAGTCGCTGAGTAAGAATCCGTTATCAGATTTTCAAAAAACAAAATGGCGGATCCAATATGGCGACCTGCTTTATGAAAATTTAAGCAAATTTGATAAAAATTGGTATATGGGGGTTTTCAGGGTCACTGAGTAAGAAGCCGTTCTCAAATTTTGAAAAAAAAAAAAATGGCGCATCCAATATGGCGACCAACTTTGTTCATATTTAATTGAATTGAATGAAATTATGCAATAATGGCTGTTCGGAGTAGCTAATTATTAATCCGTCATTAGATTTTTACTAAACAAAATAGTGGATCCAGTATGGCGGCCAATTTTGTTTTTTTGAATTAAATGAAAATCTGTAATAAGGACGTTTTGTGGTTGCTCAGTAATAATTTTTAACGAAAATGTACTAGAATTGTTAATGAAAATAAACTTTTTTTATTTAATTTAACAATTATTAAATTAGTTTTAGATGCAAACTTTTTTCCAAATTCAAATACATTAGGCTTTATTTGTATAAATACTTTGTTATAAAGATGAAAAAAAAGTTAAAGTCAATATATAGTGCCTGAATAGGACGTTCAAAACTATACGTTGAGCAAATATGTAGAATATCGTGGATTTTTCTATTTCTTGTTGAGGGGTGCCTTTGCCGGCACTGCGATCTATGTATTTATTTGGTCTATTGTGCCATCCCCGTCTTTAAGAACCATCAAGGTTAAGGCTTCTAATATAGCCTAAAACTGATTTAGGATTTCTGTCCCAAATGTCCCTGGGGGTAGGGAAGTCCCGATGGAGGAGGCCCAATCTCTTCCTCGCTGTAGCCTCACAGTCGCACAGCAAGCGCTCCGCAGCTTCGGGAGCTGCTCCGCAGAACTGACAGCTACAATCAGCCACCAGACCTGGCTTGTTTAGACGGTAGTTAAGCGAACAGTGGCTCTTCAAGAGCTCTATTATTATTTTTAGCTCCCACCTGTTGAGATGTAAAAGTTTTGCCGCTTTAGCTTTATCGATTTGGACGAATCTTTTAGCTTGACGAGCACCCAGGGTGTTTGTCCAGCTATGAAGAGCTGGTCGATTTTTGATGGCCGTTCTACCGTGCTAGCTTTGCTAAGCTACCCTAGCTAGGCTGTCGGTAATTTCATTACCAATGTGACCTTCGTGGCCCGGAATCCATATCGGCGTGACACTGTTGTTTCTGCTTAAGAATTTCGGAGATCGGAGACAATCCAGGACAGTCTAATGATGACACCCTGTGAGATTTAATGGCCAGCAATGCAGCTTGACTGTCGGAGAAAATAACAATGTTAGAGCTATTTGGAGCTCTATTAAGACTCTATACAAGTCTGAGCACACACCTGGATGGCAAGTACCTCGGCTTGAAACACAGTGGGGGTAGTGCCCAGAGCCATGGATATTTTGCTCTATCGTGGATAGAATGACATGGAGCAAGCAGGAGCAGCTGATTTTTTTATATGTTTTGCAGAGATGATTAATAAACAATTACATGCGTATTACTTAGTGGAAGTCGATGGAAGTTTGTACTTAGCCATCAATTTATAAGCCGAATCGTTAATCAAATCACCACAATTTACTACATATTTGATCATAAATAAACAAAACAATTATTTATTTATGTTCATTTCAATAACACAGTATAATTGTACTTACTTTTAGGAGAAGAAACCTTTTTACAGAAAAGGAAACGGGCAAACGTACTGCAATCTACACGCAAAAACGTAGCACGTGCTTTTGCTCCGAGAGAACGTGCTGCGTGTAGCGTGTTCGACACTCACTTTCCAAATGGAATACAAAAGAGGTTTCGAACATCTGTCTCTTGCCAAGGGCCTTGAAATACTCCAAGGGGGCCACTATATCAAACCCACGCGAAAAAAGTACCTAAATAAAAACTTTCGTTTTGGTACTTTTGTCCAGGTTTTGGGGATTTCAGACCACTGTGCAGCGGTCCCAGGTTCGATTCCTGGCCGGTCCCTGTACAGTTTTTTCTGGCCTAGCGGCTAGGAACCTGGTGTTCACTCATAGGACCCGGGTTCGATTCCCACCGGTCGTGCGTTAATTTTTTTTGTTAATTTCACCACTTTTCTTCAAAAAACATCGTTCTACCATGAGAGTCTTAATTTATGGTACATATTTTGGGTTGAAGATGGACGAGAAAAGACCTGCGTCAAAAGTGCTCTGTTTTTATAGCCCGTTTGCCACACGATTTTTATTTCTGATATAGTGTAGCTGGTTGAATATAGGTACTTTACCCACAAGTCCGGGGTACGATTCCCACCAGGTATGGGATTTTTTTTTTGTTATTTTTCCGACTTTTCTTCATAAAATATCGTTGCACTACGAGAATTATAATATGAATCATAATATTATAATATAATAAAATTTATGGTGTTTTGAGCCTAATCGATGTACCTACACCTTATCGTGGTGGTAAGACTTGCGTGGCCCCGTGAGGGCGCCCTGACTAAAATGGATACATGCTATCCCAATGTATAAATCATCGTGCGGAAGGGATGAGTGGTACCTCTTTCGAGTAGACCCACCATTAAACACCAAATCCACATCAGCACATCGTTTCAGTTCTATAATAAATATCTACAATATTTTCATTCATTTTTAATATTTTTTTGGGTTCAAAAGTAAATTTTTTTTAAATGCTTATGACTTTCTTAGAATTTGTTGCTTTGCAAATTACTGAGTAGATTGAGTGGATAGAAAGGCCGCCCCTCTTTATAACTACAAACATATTTGCAGAAACTTGAGAGTAGAGTTAAATGTGCAACGAAAAAGATGGAACATTGGACGCCTTCTGTAAAACTGTAAAATAAACTTACATCTCGTGGTTTGAGAGCTTTGTTTCTGGTCGTTTAATTAAGGTAGTATTGAATGGCGGCGAATCTCGGCCGGCGTTCCCCAGGGTCGATTCTCCCACCTGATATCTCTTTCTTATATTCATTAATGATCTGTTCTCAATCCCCTCCAACCCACGTCATAAGTTTCGCCAATGACACTCTGCCTTTCTCCTTCGCCTTCTTCAATATAAGACAAGCACGGGTCAGACCTTGACCTTGATTTAGTTAAACACACGATCAGATTTAAACAAACACCGGACCAAAATCAAAATACAAACAATCATTGCGTAGCAACACAAAAGCTGCTTCCTTTACTATTGCTCCGTGTATTTTCAGGAAACTTGCAGTAAAGCTTTTGGTTGCAGAACCATGATCCCTCGTGTATGAATGGTCTTAAATACATGCGTTCTTTTCGTCCGCATATGTAGCACGTAGAATAACCAGCAATGTTTGTCTGAAACCCTAAACAGCCTCAAAAATGAAAAATAAAATTGGTTTTTCTAAAACCCGATCGCAGCTCTGCCAACCGGATTCAATCGAGAACCTAGACCATCCAAAGATCAACAACAAGGCATAAAAAAATAAAATAATTTAAAAAAATAAAAACCATTATCTAACGGTTCAAATTGTGAATCCAAATCATTCTCGAATCAACTTAATCACACACACAAAATTTCGTAAAAATCAGTCCAGCCGTTTTGGAGAAGCTCAGCCATATACACAGGGACGAAATAAATCTTATCTTACTAATATTATAAACGCGAGTGTTTGTATGGATGTTTGTTGCTCTTTCACGTAAAAACTACTGAATGGATTTTAATGAAACTTTACAATAATATAGCTCATGCATCAGAAGAACATATCGTTGGTTTACAAGCAGAATTCACTAAGTACAATTTTTCAAGTTTTCAGTTTTTTATACTAAAGTAAGTCTTATAATGCCAACTTTATACTGGCAATACCTTATAGCCCGCACACTAATATTGTTAAGGTTTTTAGGGGGTTAGTTTCGGATTTACCTTGTCCATAATGACACAAAACTACCAAATCATTTCTGCCAAAACTCACTAATTCGTTGCGTTTTTTTATTTTAATCTAAAAATCCAGTATTAGAATTAAATAATTATTTCAATTCTTTTGTAAACTAAACTAAGAAATCTAAAAAACAATGTATACTGAGCCGATTACTATTATATGCCATTACAAAATTTTCAGAGACACAAACATCTTAAATATCGATTTACTAAAAACTATGGTTTTTGACTTAGTGAGTTCTGCTTTTAAACCCACGATATAGCCTATAATTTATAAGGCTATCTCGAATCCTTCGGGTAGTGTACTGTTATAGCGAAATCCGAAACTTTTATATGGGAGGTACTCTTCAAATTATTGCTAAAGAACTCAGATCCATTTTGTATTTTTTTTCCCGAAAAAATACGATTCCTAAAGTTTCAGATCGATCGGAAGTGATTTACGGATAGTCGCCGTACAATTTTGTTGAAAAAAGCAAATTTTTCGCTAAGGACGCGATTCTCTGAACTTGGATTGAAGTAACTTCAGCTGTGTTCACGATCGTCTTCTGAAAAAGAAAAAAAAATATTTCAACAAAGAATTTATGGTCACTTTGCACATCACTTATCTGAAGAATTCTGCAGGCTGGTGACTGAGATCTGGAAGAAATTTGAATTAAATTTAATTTATTAACTAACTTTCCTTTTATGACATTGTTTACCTTTTACATTCTAAAACACATGTATTGAACTGGCAACTCTAATTTATAGCTTTTAGTAATTAATTGTTCTCAAGTGTAGATGGAGCAGTAGTTAAATTGATCAATGCATGACAATTGTTTTTCGAATATCTACTTGCTTTTTTTACCGTTTTTCGTAAAAATTGTCATTCGTTTTTCGGCCATAAACTCGAGAAGTTGCATTAGAGAATAAATAATTATAAAAACATAAAAAATCGATTTGTTTTCTTTCTTTGGATTTTATTAAATATTTCGTTCGATCATTTCCTATTATACTGAATTTTAGTGGATGTGCGGAAACCGTTTTTGGTTGTAAAAAAAAGGAAATATATAAAATCAAAATTTATTTCGGACTTGGACATTTTGCATAATTTCGGCGTACAATATTTTATCGTACTTGAACATTTTGGTCCTTCGAGCCGGATCAGTGAAAATTAGTGAAGGTTTCATAAAAACGATTAAGTTGGTAATTATACATCATTTTCAGTGAATTTGGATTAAAAGGTTATACACGTGTACACACATTGGGGTAGCCATTACCGGTGAGTAAGTTCCAACTCATCATATTCGTATATACCAATAATATACATATAAATTATAAATAATAAATAAGAAATGGATGTTTTAGTGGCAGAACAATATGAGCTATATGAGTCCATGAAAATAAATTTAGCGAAATATAAAAAGGATGGTAAGGTAAAAAAAACACCAGTATATTTCAATAACCGCTTAGAGGTGCTTTGCAACACTTGGACAGAGTTCAAAAAAAATCACAAGGACATCATCAAATGTAAGGTAGAAAATAAAATAGATTCCCATGAATATTTCAGCGAAGGGGTGTATGGCGAGGCTGAAGAATTTTTCATTGAAACTAAAACACAGATGGAAGAAGATAATCTGATTTTAAATCCACCGCCACAAACCTCCATGCAGAAAGAGAAATCCTTGGAAACCGAAAAAGTAATAGAAAAGTTCGTGGAGAAGGAAGATACGCAACTTCCTAGAATAAACATACCTAAATTCTCGGGAGAATACAAAGACTGGCTTTCATTCCATGATCTATATACAACATTAGTGCACAATAATAAGGGATTATCAAATGTAAGAAAATTACACTATTTAAAATGTAGTCTGCAAGGTGAAGCAGCGCAAATCGTGAAACATTATACTATCACTGAAGCAAATTACGAACCAGCCTGGAATGCACTAATAAGACGATTCGATAACAAAAGATTACTAATAAAAACCCAGCTAAAAACTCTGTTTTCACAACCAAGTGCTAGTTCAGAAACTGCGGCGAACATCAGAAGGCTCCTTGACACCACAGAGGAGTGTATTCAGTCTTTGAAAAATCTACAAGTTAAGACTAAAGCATGGGACATAATTTTTACTTATATTGTCAGCGAAAGGCTGCCGGCAGAAACAAGAAAACTTTGGGAGCAGGAGGTTGGGGCTGATCAAGAGTTCCCGTCCTATGAAACTTTGAAAACGTTCCTGGAAGGTCAGTTTAGAGCACTGGAATCAGTAGGCAGCACGAAAAATAATCAAAGATCTATTAGCCAAAAACACTCCTTTTACATAAGCAAGCCATATAGTTGTGTCTTTTGTTCTGGGCCCCACTCAATTAGACAATGCTCACAATTCATCGGCTTAGATCACGCCGGTAGGCGAAATACAGTCATACAAAAACATGTGTGTTCCAATTGTTTATCTAAGGGTCATATTTCGAGTGATTGTACAAGTCGTTCATCTTGTTTTAAGTGCAAACACCGTCACCACACCCTGTTACATGACGACACAACAATGGAAAACAAAACAAAACATTTTAAAAATGATTTTCAAAGTGACAATAATACAAACATGAAAACTGCGAAACCGGAAGCATCTACCAACACCTTTCATACAGCATTTCATGCCGAAACAAATCTCCAAGTATCTGAGGCATTTTAGCAACAGCATTAGTAAAGATATCTTCTGGTAGTGGCGTTGAAACTATAGCACGAGTACTAATAGATCCAGGATCTCAATCAACGTTCATCGCGAGCTCCTTGGTGCAACGCTTGAAATTATCAACTTCGCAAGCGCGTACTGAGATATTCGGTATAACCAATATGAGGGTAGGTACAGTAAAAAGCCGTGTATCTTTAATCATAGCTTCGCTCTATAATAAGGAACAGGTAATGGTAGAGGCATCGGTGCTTGATAAATTAACCGGCATACTTCCATCGAAAAAGATTAAACCGATGTCATCATGGAATCATCTAAAGCACTTACAATTAGCAGATCCAGAATATTATCAACCTGGAAAAATAGAAATGTTACTAGGAGTAGATGTATATTGTAAGATAATACGCAAAGGTCTTCGTATTGGTCCAAGCGGAACTCCCATCGCACAAAAGACAATATTAGGATGGATATTGTCTGGAGAAATACTTGAGAAAAGATCTGAACCAGCATCATCATTTTGCTGTTATACGTCACTCAACGAACAACTTCGAAAATTCTGGGAAGTTGAAGAAATTCCCACCACAAGCATCCTAAGTCAAGAAGAAAAATTGTGTGAAGAATACTACAAAAAAACAGTGGTTCGTTCCTCAGATGGTCGGTATACCGTTCGTCTTCCCTTCAAGAATATAGACCAGAGACCTTTATTCGGCAGGTCTCGTAGTGCAGCTTTGTTTCGATTTAAACAGCTTGAAGGTCAATTTACAAAATCTGACGGACTCCAACAAGAATATTCAAAGTGTTTGCAAGAATATTTGGACTTAGGACACATGATTCCAGTCAGCACACCTGAAATAGAAAATATGGTTCAAAATGAAAATGGATTCATATCTTACAAAACAAATTACCTCCCTCACCATGCAGTACTAAAAGAGAGCACTACAACAAAACTTCGAGTAGTGTTTGATGCGTCACATAAAACTTATGGTGGTCCATCGCTGAATGAGCTCCTCATGCCTGGCCCTAAGATTCAGGACGATTTATGGTGGATATTGTTAAGGTGGAGAAAACATCGCATCGCTATAACGGCGGACATCGAAAAGATGTACCGCCAAATACGTATTCACGAAGAAGACGCCGATTTTCAACGTATCCTATGGAGAAATTCTCCAGACAACCCAATCAAAGATTATAAATTACAAACTGTGACTTTTGGAACTACAGCGGCACCATATTTAGCGGTCCGCACTTTGCACCAGTTAGCCGATGATGAGTCCATACACTATCCCCTCGCATCCGATATAGTAAAATCCGACTTTTACGTAGATGATCTACTAACCGGAACCGATTCTATTGATCACTGTTTAGTTTTACAAAAGGAATTGATTCAGTTATTAAATTCAGGCGGTTTTAATCTAAGAAAGTGGACATCAAACAAAATAGAATTATTAAATAACATTCCATTAAAAGACAGAGAAATCAGTGGTGTTCTTGAATTTAATGTTAGTGAAAGTGTAAAAACCTTAGGACTCAATTGGTACCCCAAAAATGATAAGTTTAAATATAAGCTCTCTATAAACCTTGAAAAAGACACTAAAATCACAAAAAGGAAACTATTAAGTGAAATTTCGAAATTGTTCGATCCGCTCGGGTTTTTAGCACCTTTCATCATTAAAATGAAAATTTTAATGCAAGTTCTATGGATTAGAGGAACAGAATGGGATCAAACAATCCCTAATGATATTTTGGAAATTTGGCACAAAACATTGGAGCAAATAAAGTTTATTGAAAATATTGAAATCCCAAGATGGATATCTACAAATTCTGGGTCCGTCGAAATTCACGGTTTTTGCGACGGCTCGTTACAAGCTTATGCTGCAGTGCTCTATGTGCGTTCAACGGATGGTAACAACATCAAGATCACCTTGTTAACTGCAAAATCGAAAGTCACCCCTATCAAGCAAATATCATTACCACGAATTGAATTGTGCGGAGCATTATTGTTGGCGAGATTGTATGCAGTGACAAAAAAGGCAATGGAGTTCAAGGATATAAAATTTCGAGCGTGGACCGACTCAACAATTGTCTTATCATGGCTTCGTGGACATCCAATGAAATACAAAACCTTTGTTGCCAACAGAGTAGCAGAAATTCAAGAAGTCTGCAGCGCAAACGATTGGGGGTATGTTCCCACAAATCAAAATCCTGCCGATTGTGCGACGAGAGGTCTATTACCACAAGAAGTAACGAACGCAACTCTTTGGTGGAATGGGCCGAATTGGTTAAAGAATTCTTCCGAATATTGGCCAGTACTTCCCAAATGCAATGATGGCAACTTAGAAGCAAGAGTATCAAAAATAAACATCAATCTTGCAACGAAATCGGAGCCGTCAAATTTCGACCTACTTATAAAAAGGTACTCGACAATAGGAATACTTCTACGGGTAACTGCATATTGTTTTCGTTTTGTATATTTATGTAGAAAAAAGCATTTAAAATCAAGTACCTTGTCAACGGAAGAGATTGAAAATAGTTTGCAATTCTGGATAAAAAGAGCTCAAAAAGAGACATTTCATATAGAAATACGCGAACTTGAATCAGGAAACCAAATCAACGGGCGTTTGCAAGGTTTAAATCCTTTTATAGATGGCATAGGAATATTAAGAGTAGGCGGGCGTTTGCAGCAAGCAAATATACCATGGACTGAAAAACATCCAGTTATATTGCCGAGTCACCACGAAATAACCACATTAATAATTGACGAGACTCACAAATCAACATTACATGGAGGAATTCAGCTTATGATTTGTACCTTACGTCGAAAATATTGGATAATCAATGCCAGAAACGTTATTAAAAGGCACATTCACAAATGTTTGAGGTGTTTCAGGCAAAAACAAGAGTATCGGCAGCAGCTCATGGGCAGTTTGCCACCCCCCCGCGTACAAATGTCAAATCCATTTCAACATGTAGGTGTTGACTACTGTGGCCCTTTGGATATTAAAAGTTCAAAACTTAGGAATTCAAAAATTCAAAAATGTTACCTAGCTATATTTGTGTGCCTAGCCACTAGGGCAATACATATTGAAACCGTTTCCGAATTAACCGCTCAAGCTTTTCTTGCCGCCTTGAAGAGATTCGTTGGAAGAAGGGGCCTCTGCACCGACATATATTCAGATAATGCAACCAATTTCGTTGGTGCCAAAAATATCCTAAAAGAAGAATTTAATCAATATCTGTTACATATGCACAAGGAAATAGCTAATTCAGCAATCAAGGAGAACATAAATTGGCACTTTATACCTCCTGCTTCCCCTCATTTCGGAGGCCTTTGGGAAGCAGGAGTAAAATCTACAAAACATCATTTAAAAAGAATTTTGTCAAACAGCAAGCTCACCTTCGAAGAATTAACAACAACAACAATCCAAATTGAAGCGTGTCTGAATTCCAGACCTCTTTGCGCTATGTCTGACGATCCTGAAGATTTAGCAGCGCTCACTCCTGGACATTTTTTAACCGGAAACGCCTTGCTCGCAGTCCCAGAACCTTCATATTTAGATCAACGTGAGCACCGTTTGAGTAGATGGCAATACATGCAACAGCTTATGCAGTCCTTTTGGAAACGATGGCACCACGAGTATTTAAATACTTTACAACAGAGATCCAAGTGGGCAACTAAAACCAAAAATATTGAAATCGGTAACTTAGTACTAATTCATGAACCAAATACTCCACCATGCAAATGGCCATTAGGCAGGGTAGTTGAAATCCATCCTGGCCGTGAGGGTTTAGTAAGAGTAGTTACACTCAAGACCAAGGACACAATTTGCAAGAGGGCAATTACAAAAATATGTCTCTTGCCCATTAATGACAATTATATAACAAAAACCTCAGAAGCATCAGCAGCTAACCTTAATTAAAAAAAAAAAAAAAAAACTTTCCTATCCTACCCATTTCATCATTCCATGTTTAGTTTTTTTTTTAGATTCGCTAGAACAGTATTCCAAAATTGGCCCCATTCAAATGAAGTCGTCGATCAAACTAGCAGCCTACAATCATTGAAACCCTGGGGTTTCAAGGCCCCGGAGTATGTTCACGATCGTCTTCTGAAAAAGAAAAAAAAATATTTCAACAAAGAATTTATGGTCACTTTGCACATCACTTATCTGAAGAATTCTGCAGGCTGGTGACTGAGATCTGGAAGAAATTTGAATTAAATTTAATTTATTAACTAACTTTCCTTTTATGACATTGTTTACCTTTTACATTCTAAAACACATGTATTGAACTGGCAACTCTAATTTATAGCTTTTAGTAATTAATTGTTCTCAAGTGTAGATGGAGCAGTAGTTAAATTGATCAATGCATGACAATTGTTTTTCGAATATCTACTTGCTTTTTTTACCGTTTTTCGTAAAAATTGTCATTCGTTTTTCGGCCATAAACTCGAGAAGTTGCATTAGAGAATAAATAATTATAAAAACATAAAAAATCGATTTGTTTTCTTTCTTTGGATTTTATTAAATATTTCGTTCGATCATTTCCTATTATACTGAATTTTAGTGGATGTGCGGAAACCGTTTTTGGTTGTAAAAAAAAGGAAATATATAAAATCAAAATTTATTTCGGACTTGGACATTTTGCATAATTTCGGCGTACAATATTTTATCGTACTTGAACAAGCTGCATGTGCCCGATTTGAGCAATGTATGTAAGTAATGTAAGATCTCGAAGCCAAAAAGACGACAAATTCAACCGGATGAATCGAATGTTCATCGCTTTCACTTTTTGAAGTATGGTACCTGGAAATTTACATTGATTTGAAGGTGTTTGATTTTTCAACATACAATAAGTTTGCATGGGACATATTTTTTGTGTCGTATTTCTTACCGAAAAATTATTCTTTATCAGCCGTTATATATTTGAAAAGTTCACCTAATGCTGCCTGACGTTGTCTATTGAACGTAAACCACCGGCACTCATAGTGTGAGGTGTATTATATGCATACACAGCTGTGATTATTCTGACGAAATTTTCAATGAAGCTTTACTACTGATAGAGGACTTATGAATATCAATCAACCACAAAGTTCAATTCGACACGATTCAGAAATGCTGTGTAAAACCGAGAGTTGGTGCGAGAACAGCAATTCAACGTAAATCAGCTAAAACATTTCGTTTAATCTCAGGCAAGACAGTTAGTTGCTGATCAATAAAATCCTACGACAAAGGAAATAGCGGGATTTTTTCCTAGATGCTACAGGTGGTACAGGCAAAACATGTCTTGTCGAAAAGTAGACCAGCGGGAGATCTTAAATAAGACTAAATTACAAACGGGCGAAAAGAAAAGAAAGTCGTTTATAATTAAATAGCGATTTATTTTGTCCGTTACAATATTCTATGACCGTTCCGATTGATATCCAATGCGAGACTGATTCAAAGAGAGTCATTCTCTACTTATTAGACAAGAGCGTTACATTTTTTGAGTAGTTGAGAGAGACTATTTTTCACATCCTCCGGGCGGCGGATAATTCTCTGAGGTACTTAACTCCAGTGGGCAAAGAAGTTGAACTGGTCTCCGTAAAATAGACCCATTATGAAATCGAAGCTCGCAAGCACGTACTTTTCCTTCGCGACCAGGGAAAGTCTTCTCTATAACAGCCAACTTCCAGAAAAGACGCGGTAGGGACTGGTCGTGAACCAAAACGACGTCTCCAGGTTTAAGGTTTGATGAAAGTTTTTGAGCGGAGTGGTGAGCTGTTCTCAGACGCTGAATGTACTCCGTTTTCCAACGTTTGAAGAATGCCTTAGTTGTAGAAAGTCTAATCTTCCACTTCGAACGGAGTATATCTTCGGAGGAAGAACAAGTTGAAGCAACGATAGAAGTTGGAAACGTTCCTAGTAAAAAATGTGCTGGCGTTAAAGGTGTTAGGTCGAATGGATCATCGCTGATATAAGTTAAAGGTCGACTGTTGATTGCAAACTCTGCTTCCGAAATGAATGTGTACAGATGGTCCTCAGATAGTAGGTATAGCGCGGCCAATAGTTACCTTTAGTGTATCTTTAACGCACCTTACAAGTCGCTCATAAAATCCACCCCACCAAGGAGCGCGTTCAACAATAAACTTCCAATCTATTCCTTGGTTCAAAACGTATTCCTGTATTTTTTTTGAATCAAGAACTTTTCCAAGAACGTTGAGTTCGAAGGAAGCGCGCTTAAAAGTTCGAGCATTGTCCGATATAATTATCTTCGGGGTGCCACGTCGTGCGAAGAAACGCCTCAGGGCGAGTAGGCAAGATTCTGCATTTAAGTTCGGTAGTAGCTCTAGATGTACGGCACGAACAACAGCGCATGTAGCTAACATGATGTACATTTTTCGTTTGTCTGTGGCCTCCGACGAAGCTCTTACATATAGAGGCCCAAGAAAGTCTATTCCTGTTGACTCAAAGGCGCGTGAAGCTAGCAACCTATCTCTAGGAATAGGAGCAAATGGTGCTGTAGCGAGCCTTCCCTTTAATATTTTGCAGACTCGGCATCGATTGATAACAGCTTTCACTAACTGCCGGCATCCAATAATCCAATAGTTTTCACGTAATCGGGTAAGAACGATGTTAACACCTCCATGTAGAGTTCGCTCATGACTATCCAGTACGAGTAAAACAGTAAAGTATGCTGATTTCGGCAAGATAATAGGATACGTAGCATCATAATCCATTCCAGCTTCTTGGAGACGACTTCCAACTCGAAGCACATTTCTTTCATCCAGAAATGGGTTGAGCGTTAATATGTTTGAGCACTTAGGAATAAATTTTCCATTTGCTAACGCAGCCAATTCAGTTTCGTAATATTGAGACTGTGTCACTTTAATCCAGTACGTGGTCGCTTGCTGCAGTTCAGACGTGGTAAGAAAACGCCCCTTTTGGGCGTGCGAAATTAGAATAGCTATAAATCGTTTGATATATCCGGTGATACGAATAACTTTTAGGTAACTACTATACTTTACGATGTCAAATAACGGTAGAAGCTTGAGTGTTTTAACGTTTTCTTCGGGTGCTTGAATGCAGAGAGCCATAGTTGAATTATCTAGTACGAAATCTGATGAAGGCCAGTCATATGATGGAAAGGATAACCACTGGGGTCCTTGGAGCCACATTGACGAATTGAGAAGTTTCCTCCCGTTAACACCTCTGGTGAGATAATCTGCAGGATTCTGGCTACCTGGACAATATCTCCATTCGGCCTCTGAAGACAGCTGACAAATTTCGCGAACTCTGTGTTCTACATAAGGTTTCCACTTGCGCTGAGGACTGCTTATCCAATTTAATGCAATTTTAGAATCGCTCCATAGTAATGTTAGCTCGAGCTTCAGCTTCAAATTATCCTTAATATAATTAGCTAATCTGGCAGCAATAAGAGCGGCAGTTAACTCCAGTTTAGGTAGGGTTAACTCGTTAGTGTTATCCATCTTAAGCGGAGCTACTCTGTTCTTGGAGCAAAGATAAGAAACACTTGAAGACCCATCACCGTTCTCATTTCTAACATATGCCACGGCTCCATATGCTTGCAAACTGGCATCAGCAAATACATGTAGCTGCAGTCTCCCTTGATTAGATTTGAAAATATTTCGAGGCAATGTTATCTCCTTCAAAAAATGCAACTGAGATACATAGTTGTTCCAAACCAGCTGAAGGTTTATGGGAATGCACTGGTCCCAATTAATTTTAATTCGCCAAAGCTCTTGAAAAAGAATTTTTAATCTAATTAAAAATGGACCAAATATACCTAGAGGGTCATATACACAGGCAATTAGTTTGAGTACGTTCCGTTTAGTCGCGTTAGTTGTTGGCACCTTGATAGCACGTTCAAGATCTACTCCTAGTTCATCAGTTGGGCAATACCATATTATTCCTAAAACCTTTTGAATACTTGGAGGTTCCTCAATTTCGCAAATTTTCCGTTTTAGATTTTGATTGTTCGTGTTCCATTTTCGAATGTTCATGCATGCTCTCTTTAAAATAACCTTTGAATCTTTATAGATTCTTTCGGCTTCATCTTCATTGTCGACGGCGAGTACAAGGTCGTCCATATAAAATGACCTTGACAGCAGATCACAGGTTTCTGGATAGTTCTGGGATTCCTCAGCAAAATGTTTCTTCAATGTAGCACATAATATATAGGGACTGCATGCAACGCCAAAAGTTACACGCGTCATTCGAAATTCTGCAATATCCGGAAGGTGACTAGCGTCTGTTATTTTCTTGTCGAACCATAGAAATCTGTGAGAATCACGATCAATTTTAGATAACACGATCTGCAAAAAAGCTCTTTCTATATCTGCAACTAGACCGACATTACCAATTCTAAAATTCAATATAATTGTCAATACATCTGGCAATAAATTAGGTCCAGCAGATAAATTATCGTTCAAGGACAAATTGTTACCTGATCGCGCTGACGCATCAAAAACAATACGCATCTTCGTTGTTGCTTTGTCGTTCCTGTATACCGGGCGATGAGGTAAATAGTATGTGCGAGGCCCACTAGGTGCATCTATCTGAATTCTTTCTGCTATTCCTTCTGATATAAGGTTCCACATACCATTATCATATTCGAAAAATTGTTCCTGATGTCGCAAAAGTTTTTGAACAAGCTTACTAAAACGCATTTCTGCACCCTTTCGATAACTGTCTAAGGTACAATCCACATTTTTCCACAACAAACTCGCCTCATATCGCTCAGCCGTTCTTGAAATATAGTGATTTCCGTTTTCAAAGTCTGAAACAGGCTTTTCGCGCACATCAGTTATGCCAAGACTTTCCAGATCCCAGAAGCGCTTAACATCCGAATCGAGCTCAGCATTAGCGTTTAAAATCACTGAAGGCGTTAATAAAGTCAAATTGTCGTCGAAGCAGGTACCACCAGCTGGTCCTTGAAGCGTCCACCCTAAAATCGTGTTAATGGCTGTTAAGTTATTAGCAAGACGTTTGGAATTTTGGAGCACAATACTCCAATAAAAATCAGCCCCAATGAGTATATTTATGCCTGGCTCTAAATTGTTTGTAGTCCGGGCATCCGCCAGTAACATTTGCGAAAATTCAGTACATGACGTTTTAGGAACAGGTAAGATGTCCAAACAAATTTCGGGAACTACTACCGCTACAATGGTTATAAATTGTTTGCCATATTGACTTATTAAATTTACCTTTACCCGACTAAAACTCGATTTTGGATTGCTGCTCGTCGACCCAAAGGGAAGAATTCTCATATTTACAGTGTCCATAACCTCCAAATTTAGTTTTTTCACCAAAGTCTCTGTGATGTAAGAGCGCTGACTTCCTCCATCCAAAACTATGCGCACAAACAATTGAGAGCTATGTAACGAACTTACAGGTGACACATGTACACAAGCCGTTTGCAAGTAAACATTCGATGTATCTTGCAAAGAAGGGGAACACAAACTAGTAGATGTCGAACCAGAACTTGTTGCATTTATGATTGTTTTTTCCGATGTTTTGTCCACTTTATTATTAATTCCTCGGATTTTAGCATTGTGATGTGGGTCACACAGGCACGTTGCATGATTACCCTTGCATCTCTCACACATGATTTGACGATTTGAGCACGATCGGGAACTATGCCCTTTACGGGTACAACGAAAACATCTACCTTGACGTTTAAGCATTTCCTTGCGTTGGGTTACAGTGTGAGAGGAATTACAGCGTTCTGTCGGATGAGTAGATTGATTACAGAAAAAACAACTAGACGGAGTGTACGACGGCGTAAATAATCCAGCTGCTGTTCGAGTACTCTTTACTTTCAAAGCTGCACCGGCGCCGGCGTTCGAGTTGAAAGTCTTTTCTACTGACGTTTGAATAGCGGTCGATTTTTCAAGAGACTCCACTTCTATTTTAAGGAATTTCAAGAGATCTCTTACTTGAGCATCCCCATTACACTCACTACTGCTTTCGCTTCCTGCTACAGATGATATATTTGCGTTTGTATTCTCCTCTTTAAGAGAAGTATTCTCTTCAACCTCTCGTATCAGCGTATTCGACCGATGAAAATCGACAGTTAAATCTTTGGGCATGCATCGCAAGAGCATTGATTTTAACATCACGGAATAATGAGAGGTTTGAACGTTAAGAGCAGTAAGTGATCTTCTACTAGCAGTTACTTGGTTATACAGGCGACGTAGTCCACTGCAATCAAGTCGGGAAGTGATGCGTGGAAGACTCGTGAGTTTATGCATGAAAAAATCGATGAGTTTCTCCGTATTGCCGTATTCTTCCAGCAACATGGAAATAGCAGCATCGTAATTGGATTCCGTAGGAGTAAAGCCTGCTATTGAATCTGCTGCCTTCCCGGTTAAGTGCGATTGCAAATAATTAAACTTATCTGCTGCACTTAATTTTGGTTGCTCATGAACAGAGGTACGAAATCTCTCCCAGAATGGCAACCAGTCTTCAAAATTCCCGCCAAATGTTTTTAGAGGAAGTTTTTCCAATTTTACAGCAGACACACGAGAATCGTTAGGACTTGGTAATGTAGTATTGGGAGGTCGTTGAAGTGCCCGCAGTTTTGCGAGTCGTTGATTGATTCTAGCAAGGGCTCCTATGGCTCTATCCTCGTAGTCAACTACTGTTTCTAGCTCACGTTGCATATCCTCCGCTTTGATAGAGCTCCGCAATTGCTCGTTTGCAGCATTAAGGCTATCACGGGCTGCCGTTAGACGTTGCAAGAAAACTATCAACTCCTCTTCAATGGAATCCAAATTGTCAGCATTTCGGGAATTTACTTGCGACTCCGATTTGGATAAATATTCCGTCGCGGCATTCGTTAGTTTGGTAATTTGCCCACGGAACACGGCACGACCGGCAGCGTCCATCATTAAGAATTACCCGTTAAAAAAATAACGTTAAGTTCACTTTCGCACGTTTGCGTTTGTTAAAGGCGAAAAACTCCCGGGTTTCGGCACCAATGTCGAAAAGTAGACCAGCGGGAGATCTTAAATAAGACTAAATTACAAACAAAAGAAAAGAAAGTCGTTTATAATTAAATAGCGATTTATTTTGTCCGTTACAATATTCTATGACCGTTCCGATTGATATCCAATGCGAGACTGATTCAAAGAGAGTCATTCTCTACTTATTAGACAAGAGCGTTACATTTTTTGAGTAGTTGAGAGAGACTATTTTTCACATGTCTAATCTATTTGATTTTGGCGTCGACTCGATTGCAGAATGAGATTGCATTTGCAGTGACATCAGCGAGAATTGCATCAGCTCTACTTGATGGTAAGTGCATTCAGTTTGCAAGCTCCTATTGAATTTGAACCAGATAGAAACATCTACATACATGTAACATCAGCAAAAATTTCCGTATTGCCATAGTCCTTAAAACGTGCAAAATTATAATTTGGGACGAATGCACTATGGACGAATCGCTCGAAGCGCTTGATAAGGCTGTTATACCTCTACTCGACTCGGCAACTTTGGCTGTGATACTTCGATCAACGCCTGAAAATGAGCTTACGCTTGCTTGAAAGTATCATACCTATGGCACAGTTTTGAAAAAAAAAAAAATCACGCTCCAACGGATATGCTAGAAGCCTCTGGTCAAACATTTTCGAAACAATTTTTGGACGATGGAAATGGTGAAACTCCAATCGACAGCAGAACATTTTATTTTTTTATTTTTCGGAATCAAAAATACGAAAAAATGTCTCAACCGCAAAATAAATGGAACCTATAGTGTGCACCAAAAGAATTGGAAATATAAACACAGGCGAGAAAATGATCATTTCATACACATTTAAATTTCGTGTATGGATAAAATTCAGCGGACGTGCATTGCAATTTCCTCTTCGAAATTCGTTTACGGGCAAAAACACTCCCTCATAGCATTTGACCACGACAAGAGTGGCAGTGAAACCGGTGAATTGTGATTGCGGATATAAATGAGCGAGTGATTTGGGTTTTAAAACGAACAGAGTTACATTTTTCGAATGTACTTTCGTGGTGGGATTTGAGACTCTCACTGCCCATCGATTTTGAGATTCCCAATTGTTTTGGCGCACGCCATACTATTGGCTTATGGGTGCAGCGAGGCGCACAGGGTTCCAACTAGCCTATAATATAAAGATTACTTGTTTCGAAATATTGGGGTTTTCAGAACTATAGTTTTCTTTCGTGCTTCTAGAGGTAGTATCAGAACGACCTGCATCGCTGTTTTGATTGTTAACCCTAGATAGCTAACCTTCTGGCGTACACCATTTAAGCTAACCATCCGTCGAAACGACGTGTATTTCAAAAATTATTTTTTTATATAAAATATAAACTGCACGCACCTGGTACCTAACATTACTGGTTATTAAAAGATTTTTCAATAAAGATGGGTATTTTTAGTTGTACTTTATTTAATTATTCAAAAATTACAGTAACATTTTTAAGACCTCTGAAAAACAAACAATTTTTTTTTTCATACACTTAAAGAACAAAATTCGACGACGAACGACGGACGACGACGGACAAAGCTTAAGTATCTCAAAAACTATAACACTTACTTGCTCAATGTGTTTGCCACTGAAGCGACCTCAACGACGACTGAGTTGGCTAGCTGAGCTGAAACAATTAAATCCACCGTTTAAAAGAGACAGCGATTTTACTTAGCGATGCCCGTCGATTCGACGGAGGTTAGCTATCTAGGGAATGGAGTTTTCTTAGGAATTTAATTAATTCTAATTATGCTCAAAAAAGATTTGTTACTGCTTTCATAGGACTAGCCAGGCGATCCTTAAAAAAATTTATAGACGAAGAAAATTCTTAAATAAATATATAAATTGAAATTTTCTCTTATCCTTCATCTAATGGAAACCTTTACTCTTCTTCATAACATTGAATAAAGAATAAAACCATGTATTCTTTTCTCTATAAACAAGTATCACATATTCACATTACTTAAAAAAATAAAGAACGTTCTACACAATTCCACAATCAACATATGCGGAGGATGCCCTTATTTAATGCAAAACCAGCCCTCATTTACATTGGCATCAATATTCCGAGTATCAGGGCTTGAAATCCTGAGTTTGCCTAGCAAACACTTCGTTAGTTCAAAGATATCGAAGAGTATGCCAGACATGAAGGCAATACACACATACTGGCAATCTAATCAACTAGAATAAAAGCAAATAAACTGTAGTCTAAAGGACACAACACAACACCTTCTGAATTTCTTATATACATATATTCTCTCTCAAAAAAGTAAAAACGTGACCATGAGAAACTTCGCAAATGCTTGGTTATGTGAAATTTTCGAAATAAGGAAAAAAAATAAATAAAATAAAATAAAAAATCAAAATAGGAAGAAGGAAAATAGTTGCAGAAACAAGAAATTTTATTTAAACCAACTTTCTTTAGATATAGACGAAATTCCTTAAAACAATCCCTACTCCCACTCCAGCAAGCTGGGGGGGGGGGGTTAATCATAAAACCGAATCAAAGTATATCAGGATAAAATTTAAGCATTCTCCACCACACGAAAAGCTTCTACAGTTTTCTGATGGGGAAAGTAGTTATGTGGTTTTCAACTTTGTACATCGCCTCATCCCCTCCATCCGCCTCTAACACAACTTAAATTCAGACTATGGATATATAGGATTGTGTACAAAGAAGGATATAAAAGGGTTAAGCGCAAGTTTTAAGTTTTTGGGAGAAAGACAACCAACCAACAAACAAATAGAATTTGCCACAACGAAAATCTTATGCAAATCCTGAGCATCCTTATGCCATACTACTTGTCTTGACTGGAATAGAAATTAAATGAAGGAAGCAATTTAGTGCCCAGTCCTTCAGCTTGTGTCGTCCTTGTGTCCTTCCTCAAGGTTTGTTAAACAATTCAGCACACCTCATCCCCAGCCGCCATCCCTTCATTCCAATTTCTCCTCCATCTATCCATCCATCCATTGGTCCGTCGTGCCCAGCCACTTGACTCCTAAATTGTTTGAAAATTCACCGACGACGGTAGAAACCCTTTTCCCTGGACCACTTTTAATTACTTTATTTGATTTTGTCATTTCTTCAATTTGAAAAGGATACTAAAAACAGAAGTGTAGTAAATCTTGAAAGGATGCTCTGCCATTTTATGGACATCTAAATTGCTTTTCTAGTCATTTTACGAAAATTTGTTGCTCATGCATAAGAAGGGTTACAACTGATGACTTTGCATATTAAGCAGAGACTTAGCTTTGAATTTATTATGTGGTTTAGGGGTTTTTTTTTGTGGTGGGGTAGTTAGGGACGGGGTGGAAGAATTTTTGTTTAATTAATTTGTTTAAAATATTTATTTGTTTTTTGCGAAGAGAATTTAATTAACTTTCCTCCAGAAAGGGTACACGGATCCTAAACAACGTAAGAGGTTCTATGTAATCGTAAGTTCAACGTTGAACCAAGAATCTCTATTATATACCCATGTTATCGTATGCAGACTGTTCACGGGAGAAGTGAACAATATAATGGCAAATGAAAACCATACGTTTAAAGACTCATCCATACTAGAAAGATATCAAGTGACATAATAGGATGGGGCATGATTAGTATAGAACACTATAATTCCTCAACCTTTAATTAATCTCCTTCTACAAGAGCCGGTTATAATCATAAACTAGTATATTGCAATCCCAATAGTCATCAACAACTATTTTAAACTTGACTACATGGCACGGCTTCGATGGAAGAGTAATGGCATGAGCCTGCCATCTTAAAGGCTAAGGTTCGACTCCTTCGCAGAGATACGATTCGTTGGTGTTTCTATTTTCCAAGCCTTACTACAATTCCCTTCTTCTATATGTCCTTTCATATGCCTCTTAGCATTACCAGGAAACTTGGTTCAACAATCGAAGTTAGTGCTTTCTAGTGGCAGTATTGAAGGGGAATAGGTAAAACCGTATGTCGGCACCGCTGACATTACAAAGGAATTTTACCCATGAACAGTTTTTTTATGAGGTAGTCTAAGCGCAGTCAGTGGTCAGTCATCAGCGGAATAGGGGGAATAACATGTAGCATAACATGCACGTGCTGGGACTATTTCGGACTAATGGAAGTGCGATCATAGCCAACTAGGAGCAGCGGTCACTGGTAGCTATCCTATTAGAGAGGATAGGCTAATATGATCGGACTAATCTCTTCCAAGTAAGGTTAGCGTGAGGTTAATAACCTCATCCGTAACAAAATTATTACGAAACGAGCAACATTTGTGTCGTTCAATGTAGGTGTGGTGTGGCTCCTTAGAGTATTGGAGATTGGTTTGCTTTGGAGTAGCATTTTGTCGTATCTTTCCCTGTGGAGGTGGAGCGGCTCCAGCAGTGAACTATAAGTGCAATTATAGTGCACTTCTGCAGTTGCTTTGGTTTTGTAGTGGAGGATGTGACGGAATGTGACTCCAAAGCGGTCAACCTCTAGTGTTTCGAAATGTGAAGTTGCACCGCCGTGTTTCCAGTTGTGGAGCCTTTAAAGATGAAGAAGTTCAGGTGTCACATGATGACCCTATGAATCAATGGTGTGAGAAGAAGTATTCCCTCAAGACCTTCCAGGACAATATTCATTCGGACTGGCAGTGTGAAACAAGGGTGATGTGCAGCACTTCTTCCCTGCTACCGTGGTAGCGTCGATGTACCTTACCAGGTCCTGAAAAGTCATAGGAGGTAGAGGACTCTCATCATCGTGGGAGCTAAATAAAGCTTGGTCCGAGCTTTTAAACATTTTTAAGAGCTTTTCTGGGATACATGCGCGGAATGTCACGACGTTTGAATAAATCAATCCTTGGGGGGAGGGGGGCACTTGGGGAACTTTAGCCACCTTTTGAGAGCGACAAGATATGAAACTTTGCAATAGTGTAAGAGCAGAAAGAACAAAAGGTGCTTGTGAGGCCAGTTTTCGCAGTAGGAGGACGTGATTGAGAGCTGTGATGTTTACGAAAGCCAGATTGCCATATTTATATTTATAAGTTTAAAACGTTCACAACACGCAATTATTTGAGTGACTCAGTGGCGTACTTAGAAAGAGCGGTGGCGGTTCGTACCGGGCGGCACATATTTTATATTAACTACTCAATTTCTACGAATTATAAATTACTATATGCTTTCTAATATTTTTCCTGATCTTCAAGTCAATGTAGGATTGATAATATTATCTCTAAGATTTTGCTCAGATACAGACATCAATGGTGCCAACGTCGAGTTGAAATACTTTATAGAATGTTTAGTGTCACCATTACCATGGTGTTGATGTTGATGCGGCTGATGGCCCACGACACAAGCATATTTGCGCAAGTATCTTTTCCCATATGAATTTTGTAATTTTTTAGTGGCCCAAGTATAATGACGTCACCAAAAAAAAACAGTCCTAAAATTGATTTTTTCCATTAAAAGGCCATAAAGACAGATGAAGAAGTCCCAGGAAAGAAAAGAATGGTTCTCAGAAAAAACATGGAAAATCATCTAAGAAAGCAATGTGTTAAGGACAAACTACTCAATTCAAGAGAAGGGAAAGCAAACAACAGAAATATGCATCAGCTTTACGAAATTATCACGAAATTATCAAATAAAGGCTTGAGATGAAGGCAGCCCTTGCTGGATCCAGAAGGACGTTTACTTACAACCATGAGATACGAAGATGGCGTCAATACTATACACAGCGAAACCAACAGAAACAAGGTTATCATTCAATATAAATCCACCGACGATGAGAGAAGTCAAAGAAACAATCGTGAACCTGAAAAATTAGAAAACAGACGGCCTAGATGGAGCTTCACCTGAACTGCTCAAAACTAACATTGAAGTAATATCAGAGATATTGCATCTTATTTAAGAGCAAATATGGAACGAAGAAAGAATGCCAAATAAATGGAAGTATGTAATAATTATAAAAAAAAGGAGATTTACAAGAATGTGGAAATTGGATAGCATTACTATAATATATGAAATATGGTTGCAAAAATACTGGCCTTCAAATTTCTACGTAAAAAGCTAATGTGGTTGTGGCTGCCAGCTAAGAGAACAATAAGTAGGATTTAGGAAAGGTCGCGGCGAGCATTCGACACAATCTATAGGGGAGCTATTTGGGAAGCTTTGAAAAAGAAGGCAGTACCAACAAAATTAATCCAAATGATCACGACGAAGCAGAACTAAGAATCCTTCATAATGGACAGCCAAGTAAGCCAACAACGTCAACTGGAGTGAGGCAAGTTTACGCCATTTCGCCATTACTCTTCGACGGGGGTTGGTAGCACGGCTGGAAGATCTCGAATCCGCAAATGATATAGCACTTCTATCACATACAGTTTTTTCACATTAAATCCACCCTTTTGCAAATCAAATTAATCCTTTTGCAAATTAAATTCACCTTTTTACAAATAAAATTCACCTTTTTGCAAATTAAATTCATCCTTTTGCAAATGAAATTCACACTTTTGCAAATCAAATCCACCCGTTTGAAAATTAAGTACTTCTATAATAATGTTAGTAAATCCAGGTTCGGTCAAGCTCGAGACACCATAATCTATTACCTACTATTCATACATTTAAGAAAAGACACACTCTACTTTTTCTAACACCTCATTCCCCAATGCTGAAGACCATCGAGGAAATCTTTTCGAAAATCAATTTAGTGCAAAAAAATTAGTGTGCTAGCCGATCCTTTATATTGGAAATGACAATTCCACACACATTAACATTTCTTGTATGGATAAAATGCATTGTAATTTCCCCTTTGAAATTCGTTTACGGGCAACAACACTCCCTCCATCTGGGTGGGAGTTGAGTTGGGACTCTCACTGCCAATGGAAAAGCGATTTTAAGATTTCCAATTGTTTTGGCGCACGCCATACTATTGGCTTATGGGTGCAGGAGGCGCACCGGGTTCGGGCTTCAGCTAGTAATATATAATGTAGAACACCTTAATTTTCGAACGGGTGAATTTGATTTGCAAAAGGATGAATTTAATTTGCAAAAAGGTGTATTTTATTAGTAAAAAGGTGTATTTTATTAGTAAAAAGGTGAATTTAATTTGCAAAAGGATTAATTTGATTTGCAAATGGGTGAATTTAAAGTGAAAAAACTGTACAAGAAAGGTCATGCAAGGAAATATGTGCATTGGAAGCAGGCTTTAGAATAAATCGTCCCCTTCAAGTCATATAGACGTACATATCTCAGTTTTGGCAACTTTTCAGGAGAGCCAAATAACGTAAAGTTTGCGTGAACTTAATAAGTTAAATTAATGAGATACGCCGGGAAAAAATGCTACATAACTTCTAAAACGTTACGAATAGAGATATGCCACTTAGAGAGGACGTAAAGGGAGGTAAGACGAGTTCATCGCTGACGTATCTCAAAAATCAATTTTTGAGATACGTCTTTATGACTTGAAGGGGACGAAATGTACAAAAAGATAGTACAATAGAAGACGTGAAGGAGTTCAATTACCTCTGCAGTATAATTACTACGGAAGGAGGTGCAAAGAAAGGTATATTAAGTAGGATTTAAAAAGCTAGAGGTGCTTGTGTGCTTGCTTGTAAATATGCTTGTTTTCTCTGCTACATCCATGACACTCAATTTTGTTGCGAATGCAGTCTATATTTTGCATTGTTACAGAGAAAAGCAATTGCATGGATTTTTATCCATTAACGCGGTCACTCAGTACACCCCGAGAGCTAATTTTCTATGGCAGGCTGGGAAGTTTGATCAAAGCTGGCTCTTTTTTTTTCTTTTTTACATGTTGGAACCTTTTACTACAAAATATTTTGTTAAATCTTGTTGAATCCCGCGAGCCGCACAATTTTTCGTGAAGGGTATAAACTCTATCTTTCACATAAGTGTTATCAACAATTTTTTTTTCCTAAAGCAATTTTTTAAATAAAACTTCCGCAAAATAAAATCTAAGTATGTCTAGCGAAATAACACAGCAACAGAATTTTTCCCCATACATTCGTATTTTTAACCCCAAGGCTCTATGTCAATGATGTTTGCCATAAGATCCTCATCAGAGAGTTTTGTGCCTCTATATAGCCAACCACTTCTGAAGAGCATGAACAACCCTCACGTCTAAGAGGATTACGGCCGTGTACAATGGGATTAGACGACAAAAACTATAACAATCAATTAAAGGATTTTCTTTCTCTTCTATTATGCGCACACGCATTACGTATTTATTATTGGCTAGACTATATCCTTGCTACTACAGTTTGGGTATACCACCTGAAAAGTTGTTTTGTATTCAAACGAAAAAAACACTTAAGACGACAAGAGACTTGCCCTAAATTTCGTTGGAATTGTCCTTGTGCCAAAATTCTCATTTTCATCTCTATATACATATATTTTTTTATATTTCGTTTGCTTTTGTTGAAGTAGTCCTTTCTCTACCCCGAAAAGTGTTTCTTCATTTGATTCTGAAATCCCGCGGGAAATTAAGCAAAAAGTCATAATTCAAAAATTTAGGCAACCGTGAATTATAATAAGTCGCTAAACGAGATCATTATCCATCACTTAAGTGTAGAAAACTCTTCCAGGAAAGACGACGACTAAAGGACTATATTTGCTAAAAAGGAAGAGATAATCGTGATTACGTCCTGTAGCTTTTTCTAGCGCGCTTATTATTCAACTCAACGCTTTAAATATACTTGGAAGATTACAATTTAATCCTGCACACAAAACAGCGGACAAAAGGGTCGAGGTTCTCCTCTAGTTCTCTACTGCTGCTGCTGCTCTCTATCTGACACTTGACTCTCCCATCGTCGTTTGCCTAAAAAAAAAGATACGGGGTTGGTAGAGGTAGAACGGGGATAGTACAGACGATGACATCCTTTGAGATAAAGTACCACCCTACAACACCAGCCCAACATCATCGGTGGTACTACTCGCTTTTATCTCAAAGAATATACAGGCTAGATACACTTGCATCGATGTTAATGAGGACATACTAAAAATGTGTGCATCTCATTAACGAGGAAAAATAGTGTTTTTTATCCTTTGGGGGAAAGGATTTTTTTATATTTCGTGTACAGTAGAAAGAAATTCTCTATTGAGTTTAATTATGTTCTTCCCGTTTTGACGTCTTCTATCCTCTGAGGGAGTTCTTCTAAGCAAATATTTTTATAGGACTTCCATTTTTAGATAAAAAAAAAGAAGAAATTCAGATAAATGGAATTAAAAATGAATGAAAGGGTTTCATTTTCATTTCTGTTTTTTGTGTGTTGGTTAATATTTTTAAGTAGTTTCTTAATTAAAATTGAAAGAAAATTACCAAAAAAAAGCGTGGGTATTGCATACTCGCAAAATTCAAATTATCGTTTCTCTCCATTTATCAAATTTTGCTAAGGAGCAAACCAAAAAAACGCAGGTATAGCAATGGCGGATGCAAGGAGGAAAGAGCAAGAGGTCTATGATTTATGGATTATTTTAGTTATAAAAAAATCATCAATGGAACTAGGACATTTACCTCAATAAAGTATCCTAAAAACTACTGTCTTTATTTTCAACGAAAACAAAATTATGCAAGAATGGCAATAAAATTTTAAAGTTTTAGGTTTTTGAATGTTATTTAATCAAAATAGGTCTGTATCTGAAATTGTTGAATTTTTAAAAACGCTGCTTAATATAAAACTCATTTTAGAAACTACATCTAGGTACAATAACTGTATCTATTTGATTAACACATTCCCTACGGTTACAGTTGATCATGACTTATGCGAGGCAGTACATTTGTCCCTTACACGAGAGTAAATCGTACTGAGGCCTCAATTAAAATGTCCTACTACTTTTGCTATGAGCGTATAAACCTGCACCATTACCCGCCCAAACCAACGAATCTCATGGGACACAATTCAATTAACCCTTTCAGTCCATTTGGTATTATTCCCGTATGACTTGGTACTCATGGTTTGTCGCCGTTTTGAAAATAAATAAAATACACATATATCATCAGAGGTAGCCCTAATAAGGCATTCCGCCAGCCTTACCGGTTGCTCATCACTGAAACAGTTTTGGAAGTTAGTAATGGGCAGAAAGTCTTGCTATGATCTAGCAGTCTTGTCTTGTCCTTGTCCGGTTTTGTCTGGCTCTTGATAAATGTGCAAGACCAGTCTTATTCTTAGGGAGTCGTGTTTAGCTTTTAAAAAAAAAAAAGCTTATACAGAGGCTCTGTCCGTCCGTCTGTCTGTCCGTCTGCGACCTTCTTTCATCTCTCAAAGTACTGTCGCTACAGACTTGGGCCATATCTCAAATTGTAGCTCTTGATCAAGAGACCTAAAACTGAGAAAATGGTCTGGAAATTCCAACCGGAAGTATATTTAACGGCAAAAAAGAGATTTCTAATAAAGTACATATGTATATCGGTAGCCTAGAGCTAAGGCGCTGGAATCCTATCGCGGGGTACCAAGTTCAATCCTCGGCCGCGCAATGGGGAAATATAATTTTTTTTACTTCGGTGGAACATGTTTTGAATCGGTAGCCTAGAGCTAAGGCGCTGGAATTCTATCCCGGACACCAAGTTCAATTCTCGCAATGGTGAAATATCTATTTTTTTGTTTTACTTCGGTGGAACATGTTTTGAATCTATCACTAAATTATATTATTTAATAATGATACTCAGGAGAACATAAACTAAGTAAATGTTTAAAAGTGAAAAAATATAATTTTCTTGATTTTTTATGGTCATCCAGTCTGAAGTGTTATTCAACAGAAAAAATACCATGAAAAAGCGTAATTAGTGGCTAGTCTCTAGGCTCAACATCACACTAGTTTACTATAATTTTTACTGTGCACTGAATACAATTTCAGATAACATCATCTCCAGATTTTGAGTAAAATTTGATTTCCCCCCAAAGAATTGCTTCTGGATCCGACCCTGGGTATGGAGAACGGCCATCAAATTGATGCTGTCTACATGGACTTTAGCAAGGCTGATCACGTGGACCACCATATTTCGATTACTAAGTTATTCTAATTTAGAATTATCGTTCCTGCACTGGAATGGATAAAATCAAATCTTAGCGGTAGAGCTCAGATCGTTAGATTTCAAGGACTTTTATCCAAAGAAATCGAAGTTACTTCCGGTGTCCCCCGGGAAGTCATCTTAGTTCGATCTTGTTTAACATTTTTATCTCCGATCTAATAATAATAATAATAACTATATTTTAACAAAGTACACAATATTTACATCTTTTAGAGTACAAAATTTATGGATATAAACAAAATGAGTTTACTTAAAAGGACAATTATAACTAAAATTAAAATTAATATTACAACTAGCATAATAAAAAGAATTCAAGAGAAAAAGATAGAGATAGAAAGTAGAATTAAAATTGAGATTGAAGTGGGGAGTGATAGAGGTAGTGAGAGAAATATATAGCTAGTGAGAAGAAGAAGATAGAAAAAGAAATGCATGTCTTCTGAATGTTGAGGCTGTGCTCATTCTCTGAATGTGGTTAGGAAGATTATTCCAGATTCTGAGAGTATGCACAAAGACGGAACAACTACCAATCATGGAAGAATGAGCAGGAATCAGGAATTTGATGGATCTCAAGGATTGCAAAGGAAAATGGAAGTCAGAAAGGTAGCAAGGGCTTTTGGTAAAAAACCTTATGCAAGAGAAGAAAAGCCATGAGATCGAGGAATTGAAAGAGGTCCCGACCCAGTAAGACCCATATCATGGGGGTGCATTTCAAACAGCCTGTCCGCCATCTTGGACATCCGCCATATTGGATTTAAGTCACGTGACTATTTTTTTCGTTTTCCTGACAGCAAACCCTTTCATTTGATACCCATATCATGGAGGTGGATTTCAAACCTTTGAATAGAGAAGACGAGTAAGTGCAATTTATTAAACACGTGGAACCATTTTGGCAACACTAATGCATAGCATTCTTTACGTATTTGTGTCAATCCCGGACAGTGGCTGTGTCATATTTATTCAAAAACCGGGAGGGATGTCGTTTCTCAGCAACCATCTCGGTGAGAACGCTTCACTTGGCTAAATGTTTGAAGCAGACCCTTCGCAAAACCTGAACAAATTTCACTACGCCTATGTCCGGGTTAGACAATGTATTTTGTTGTTGTGGTTAAAGTCAATGTATTTTGTTGTTGTGGTTAAAGTGGAGGGAGAGAATTAGAGAGAAAATTTCTTGATCTCAAGTGCTTCCCTCAAATCCGTGTACATGTACGCTATTTTCGGTTCCTTATCTTCTCTATTCAAAGTTTCAAACAGGCAGTCCGCCATCTTGGGGAGGCCGCCATATTGGATTTGTAATGAAGTTTCATAGCTAGTCATGTATTGTCATCAGAACACAGAGCATGTGCAAAATTTCATCCTGATCGAAGACCGGGAAGTGGGTCAAATTAAGATTCCAAGATTTTCTTACATACATAGTTAGTTACAAGTGAAGCTAATAAAAGCGTGTTAAAAACAAATCTGAAAAAACAGACTTGCAAAAACAAACTTCAAAAAATAAAAATTAAATTGCTCTTGTTAAACGCGTGTGTCTCCAGTGCTTCAATAGGTGGACATTGCAGTTGGGAGGCATCTCGCAAGCTGACAAAATGAGCATTATTTTAATACTTGATATGGACGAGGCTGTCCCTGTTAGATGCAGAGTGTAGCAGCCCGAGTAAAAATATAATATGGCCTTACAACGGGCGAACACCAAACGTGATTAAACATATTCCTCGGCTATGTGAAGGGCATTAGAAGGCTGGTGGCAAGTGTTCCGATATGAATGGGGCATCGTTGGAAAGGACTCGCTCTCCCGAATTCACACCAGTTCAGTTTGCCAAAAAATTCTATAATTAGATATCTCGTTCCTACAACCTTTATTGTGGACAGTTATTATAAAAGACTTCTTCCATAAGGTTGAGAAGCGCTCTTTATTTAGGGATTTTTGAAGACGGTGCTTACACATGTTTTCGGGGCGATGTATTAAGTGCTTAAACCTAACAAAGAAATGAAAACAGTTTTCGAAGCAACTGACTGTGCAATGAAAGTCAACTACTACCTGGTACCGTCTTCAAAAGTGATTCTTCTTTCTAGATGCATTCTGATTGGCTTATTGTTGTTAAGAATTACAGACAATTATTTCATCCATTTTTGTGCATCGCTGGATTGGTTTTTTCTGAAGTCGGTGTTATTTATTTTTTTATTTGACACACGGTTTTGCTCGTTCCGTTCTAATTTTTGATCATATATTTGTGTAGGATACACCCAACACACACACACGCAGGCTGAAGATCAGACATGATCAACGGCATCTCCGATAACAGAAGGTAGCGACATTCGATACGATCAGGGCAGTGAGCGACGTTCAAGAAGCTACGAAGGATTTTTAATTGCGTGCGTCTTTTTTTTATTAAGTACTCGTATAATAATATTTGAATTGATATCATTAAATTACATTAATATTGTAAAACTGAATTCATAACGCTGAAGTAAAGTCATAAATTTGAATAATCCGCGTGTTTGAATTACTCGGGATCCCCAACAATCCCACATTTGGTGTCAGAAGTGAGCCGCGGAAAATTTGACTAAATTGACTATAAAACCAAGGAACAAAGAAGAAAATTGTATAATAATATATGGAGCAGTGATTGTGGAATTTAATTATAATTTGGAGGAATAGCAAAGGTGATAACATTAAGGCAATTTCACGGGCAATATTACCACGCATCACATGTGTAAAAACAACCAGAAACGGCATCAAGATCACCGTTAAAACGGAACGGAGCATTCCAGAGAAGTTTTTATTAAATTCAGTAGCCACTACTCACATCGTGTAATTTTTTTTTCAGCTTTAATATTAATAAATGATAACAGCCGATTAACGTCAAATTCAAAGTGAATTTAATTGAAAATATTCGAAGAAATACATAATATTGAGATTAATGAAAGCAAAAGGCATAATTCTTTGGGAAAAAAGGTGTGAGACTAGATAACTTAGATATTATTTTATTGTCATTTAATGATTGGAATTGTAATTAATTATTATTATAAATTTAGTTATTATTTTGTTAGAAAGCCCATAGATATAAGATTTAAGGTATAGGAAAAGACTATAAATTACGTAAATGAACTTTAATTTAAAATCTTATGGAAGATCTGGCAAAGCTTACAACGCGCGAACTGCAACAACTTTGTAAAGATAAAGGACTGTCATACAGATATGATTTAAAAACGGATCTAATTAATCGATTATATAGTTATAGTGAAGAGAAGGATAAAGAAGTCGACGATAGCGAGAAAGCCTCTAACGGTAGTGAAGAAGTGCCTGGTGATAATCAAAAAACCACTTTCGACGTTGAACAACAAAGCGACAAAAACAAGAAAGTATTTCCAAAAGTTACAGCAAATAGTGGAGAAACGACTAAAAGAACTTGTCAAACACAAACCGATAATCCTACAATGGAAAATAGCTTCGTCTTTCGTGATGTTGAAGAATCTTTGGAGAAATTCTCGGGTGAATCTGGGAAATCAGTCAAAACCTGGATTAAGGACTTTGAAGACATCGCTGAAGTGTGTAAATGGAATAATATCCAAAGATACCTGTATGCTCGTAGACTACTGACGGGAGCAGCAAAATTATCAATCGAAGTCAAAACTGGTATTCACAGCTGGGATGTTCTGAAACGAACTTTAGAAGATGAATTTGATAATACACCACCTAGTGTCGATATCCATAGACAGTTGAATTCTCGGAAAAAGAAACATAACGAGTCATTACTAGAATATCTGTATTCAATGCAACAAATTGCAAACAGAGGTTCAGTGGACGATCAGTCATTAATATCATACGTTATACAGGGTATTCCAGAGGATGTTTCTAATAAAACAGTACTATATGAGGCGTCTTCTGTAAAGGAATTAAAGAATAAATTCGTTGTTTACCAAAACATAAAAGAACACTTAATGAAACAGAAAAACGAATCGAAGAGCAAAGTTGGTATGAGTAGTACCAGTAAAACGGAGAACGTTAAATTGCGCTGCATAAATTGTGGAGTCTGCACACATAACACGGACAATTGTCCAAACAAGAGCAAAGGTAGAAAATGTTTCGCATGTAATGAATACGGACATATGTCTTCTTCATGTCCACAGAAGAAAAATCCACAAGGATATAAAGAAAAGGCAGTTAATATAATCACGGCGGATATGTCACACCTACCAGTCAAGATTGAAGGAAATCCATATCAAGCATTAATTGATACAGCCAGTGACGTCACACTTATGAAAAAATCAGTAAACGATACGATTGCTAATTTAAAATATGATTCTTCAGGAATTCGTTTAACAGGCTTTGCTGCAGGTGAATCTAAAAAATCGTTGGGTTCATGTTTAGCAAACTTAGAAGTGGACTTCCATAATTATCTCGTACGCTTCGAAATAGTTCCAGATAAATGGCTTACAGAAGATGTTATCCTTGGTAAAGATTTTCTATGCAACCTGACGGTAATAATAGAAAAAGGCAAAATCTCAGTCCTACGAGAAAGTCAAGAAATTAAAGCATCAGAAGAAAACCCGCTAGATAAGATAGACGTAATCAACGTTGTTGAAAAGAGTACGGACAACTACCTCCAAGATATTGAAGACAAACAATTACGCGAAGAATTAAGAAAATTGATTGATTCATATAAGCCGGCACGTGTCGAAAAATCTTGTATCGAAATGAATATTGTAGTGACAGATGAAAATCCGGTTTACTATAAAACCCGAAGACTAGCACCTATGGAACGAGATGTGGTTAAGCAGCAAATTGAGCAATGGATCAACGAAGGAGTCATACAGCATAGCCAGTCTGATTTTGCAAGCCCCATTGTTTTAGTCAAAAAGAAGAATGGAAGCCATAGACCATAGTTGACTATCGCGGGCTAAATCAGAAAATAGTTAAGGATAGATACCCGCTGCCGATTATTGAAGACGTTCTGGGAAGCCTGTACAAGGCGAAGATATTCACAAGTTTGGACCTAAAAAACGGATTTTTTCATGTAGACATTAAAAGGGAATGCCAGAAGTATACAGCATTTACAACGCCCCAGGGGCAATACGAGTTTAAAAAAGCACCATTTGGCCTATGCAACTCGCCAGCAGCCTTCCAAAGGTATGTAAACACGATTTTCAACGATTTGGTCTGCCAAGGGTACGTTCTAATTTACGTCGATGATATTATAATACCATCAGAAAACGAAAAAGAAAATCTAAAAAAATTAAAAACCGTTTTAAAAGTAGCTGCTGAAAACGGCTTAAAAATTAATTGGTCAAAGTGTAAGTTTATAACTAAGTCCATACAATTTCTAGGACAGATTTTGGAAGGAGGAACTATAAAGCCATCTACGGAGAAAATAAAGGCCGTGCAAAAATACCCTCCTCCTACAACTCTAAAACAAGTCCAAAGCTTTTTAGGTTTGACAGGATTTTTCCGCAAATTTATATCAGATTACGCCACAATCGCTAAGCCACTATCGGACTTATTAAAGAAGGAAAAACAATTTAAGTTTGGTACTGAACAGCAAGAAGCATTTGCTACACTGAAAGAACTGTTATGCAACGAACCTGTCCTAAAGTTATTTAACCCGGAACTTGAAACGGAACTGCACACGGATGCGAGCTCCATTGGGTACGGCGGCGTTTTACTTCAAAAACACGAGGACGGCAAATTGCATCCTACTTTCTATATGAGTTTTAAGGCAAGCAAGACTGAAAGAAACTATACAAGTTATGAGCTTGAAGTACTGGCTATAATTAAATGTTTGAAGAAACTACGCGTATACCTGCTTGGACTACAATTTAAAATTTATACCGATTGTAGTGCTATTGAATCGGTAATGGGTAAGAAAAACATATGTCCACGAATAGCAAGGTGGACAATCGAACTACAAGAGTACAGATGTCAAATTTTACATCGACCTGGTAAGTCAATGCGTCATGTCGATGCATTAAGTCGAAATCCTACAATTCTGAAAATCGAAAACGGGATCCCCAACTATCCCACATTTGTGAGTGCCTCCGTGTAAATTATTAAAAAAGGAAGCAACAAAACGTTCTGTAAAAAATATTGATTTCTGAAAAAAAACAAACTTATTTTTAATTGTCCAAAAATATACAAAACTAGTTGACCCGGCAGACCTATTTCTGCCTGAAATTAATTAACTAACTGGAAAACACAACGAAACAATAAAAGAGAAATCAATTTGGATCAAAATTATTAATTTCAATTGAATTAAATTTTTGACATCTTTTGATGTCAATTGCAATGCCTTACGATAAACAATGTTTTTCGTTTTGCATTCATCTGCGTAGGGCAATGGTTTCAAAACTTTATGATACTGCGGCCCCTTTGCACAAAAAGAGACCCTTGGCCCCCCACGGTTTACAGAAACAGAAGGTAATGTAAAAGAGACGACAGCTTCGAATACCGAAAAATGGGCACCTGGCGACGTCAGCCTTAATGCAGAAACAACGACAGAGGCCCTATTCTATATTACAATACTCAAATGCTTTTTACTCGAAACTGATATCCGAAACTAAAATGCTTCCATATTCCCTATTACAATATAATTTCCTCTCGTAGAAATGCCCTCGAAAGAAAAGAAAATGAGCGTTTTCAATTGTATCGAAATAGCTCGATTACCCTTGAGCTTTCGATCAAAAATCTAACAATATTGATCCAGTTTCGAGTCAATTTTGTAATACAGAATACCATTTTGGCAGTTTCGAGAAAAATTCTCACAATATTGTAATAGAGAATAAGGCCCCAGCTTTGATTTGATTTGGAAAGGGGTCCCCACGCTAAAGTCACGTAAAATACCGTATACGGTATACAGTCTTTTACATAATCTTGTTTCTGTATATCGTGGGCCCCCCAATAAAATATTTAAGTTTGCACCGTCTTTTTGAAAATAGGTTCGTCAGACCCTTTTCACGCGTTTTCGGACGCACAAAGTGCACTAACATCTAACGATAGTGTGCGCAAGGGTTTCTCGACCTTTGGAGGAAAATGGTCCGATGGTGTTTTTTGACCACACTCCGGCCCAGACAGTCGAGCAGTGTTTATTCGTGAATGTCGTGTTTCTCTGTTTTCCAAATTCGACACATTTGTTTATTGACTCCGCCAGGGAGTGTAAAGTGAGGTTCATACATCATCCAAATTTCGGCTCGATATCGACGCATGCATGTCCATATTGCAAGCGACGCGGCTTGTACGTTGGCAACAATCTTTGAATAAGTTTCAATATGTATGGAAAGATATGAAGATCATGCTTCTCCTTAGAGTTGTTCCACTCATGTTTATCTCCTGAGTTAAACTGGAGCATTGGAGCGCCACGCGGTCAAATAGGACGCTGGCGAGTCACTGAACACTCGTACTTGTCTGAAGGCACCGAATTTCTCCCAAATTTTTACGATAATCGCTACAATTTCGGCGCGTTTTGTTGATGTGAATAGGGAGTCGCCCCCCCCCCCCCTATAGTTGGGAAACCACTCAATTCGGTATGTAATAAACAAAGGTGATGGTTTGCCAATGCGTGAGCAGGCGACACGTATAGTTGGCCTTGAGAGAAGCACTGATACTCTAAATTTATTCCTCAAATTTCCAATGAATTGTCATTGCGATGGCAAGTCGAATCGGAAATTGATTGCGTAAATTCAAAAGGCAAATCATTCGTAATAATTGAAATTCTCAGAATCAAAAATCGTCTTGGTACTTTCCCTTGATAATGGTAGCTTCCATCACATTGCTCATAAGCTTTTTCGCAAACAATCTGGTGCCATTGCAAAGTCTTGGTTCATTGATGTTCTCAGTGGAGATAATGCCATCCATATCTAGAGGTTGTACAAGAAAAGGTAATGCACCATTTCGTGGGGCCAACATATCGCACTTAAAATGACGCCACATAGTTTACTGTATTCTACTCGTCATACTCTTTCATTTAAAACCCATGGCGGGTGATTGTAAAGAAAAAGTAATCCGCCATTTTGTGGTGGCCGCCATATTGGATGTACCATAAAATTGAATATAGTTTATGGTATTGCATTCAGAACCAAAGGTGTGTGCCAAATTTGAGCATCACCGCCACCGGATATCGGGAAGCGGTGAAGATCCCTTACAGGGACTAAGTTAATAAGCTTGTAAAAATTAGTCCAGTCGTTTAGGTATCGCTTCAAATTGTGAATCTAAACCATTCTCGAATCAACTTAACCACGCGCACAAAATTTCATCAAAATCAATTTAGCCGTTTAGGAGGAGTTTGGTTTCATACACACGGACAGAAGAATATATATACGACAGGGTGTCCCACATAAACTTACAAAGCGGCCGGCTGTGGATAGGTCTTGGATAGACGAACAAAAAATCGTATGGGTGGGGGGGGGGAAATCGTAACGGTTTAGCCGCTAGGGCGTTTTGAAGTTTTTTTGCTAGAGTTTTACATATCACCCTGTATTTTTGTAACCGTGTAACCCATTTTCATGATTATGGTACCGGTGTACGCAGAGTTCCCCCACCTCTCTACGACGGTAAAAATAATGGTCCTATCTTATAAACTTTTGGAGTTATGAGTCGCCAAAGTCAAAATTTTATATTTTTTTCACTAAAATTTCAACTAAAACCACCTTTTTCTCCAAAAAATACGTGATAAACCTAAACTTTTTTTTCCAAAATTAAAAAGTTTGGACAATTTCCTATAAATAATGTAATACAACTTTTACGCCACATCCTCTAGTTTTGCAGTTATAAGCATTTTTAATGTTGAAATTGGCTCTATTTCGTCCTTTTTTTGTACTTTTCCATCTGAGCTTTGTCGAAAAGTGCCAAATAAGCATCGAAAAAGGCCAATATTAACTTTAAAATTGCTTATAACTTCTAAAGTAAAGGCCCTAGAATAAAACTTGTTGTTCATTATTCATAGGAAATTGTCCAAGCTTTCTAATTTTGGAAAAAAAAGTTTAGGTTTATCACGTATTTTTTGGAGAAAAAGGTGGTTTTAGTTGAAATTTTAGTGAAAAAAATACAAAATTTTGACTTTGGCGACTCATAACTCCAAAAGTTTATAAGATAGGACCATTATTTTTACCGTCGTAGAGAGGTGGGGGAACTCTGCGTACACCGGTACCATAATCATGAAAATGGGTTACACGATTACAAAAATACAGGGTGATATGTAAAACTCTAGCAAAAAAACTTCAAAACGCCCTAGCGGCTAAACCGTTACGATTTCCCCCCCCCCACCCATACGATTTTTTGTTCGTCTATCCAAGACCTATCCATAGCCGGCCGCTTTATAAGTTTATGTGGGACACCCTGTATAAATATACAAAACTACACAAAAAAAACTAAATATTAAAGCTTAAAATAAATAATAAAAAAAAAATTTCAAATTTTTACAAAAAGAACTAATTTCCTGAACAGTATTACAAGGAAATCATAAATAAAGTCGAAGGATATTTAATATTCTCCATAATTTATAGAATCTTAACATCCTGTCATGTGCAACTAATCCATTTTGACAACGGAATCTTATTCCTAAACTTTATTAACAAAATGTCAAAGACCGGATATCAATTCACATCGATTTTGTGTTTAGTTCTTGTTATTAAGCAGGCACCATTCTCGCACCTCCAACCCAACCCAACCACCCCCACCCAAGCCCCATCAAACCCCGTCAACCTATATATACAAAAGCAGCAGCAGCAACAACAACAGCAACAAAAAAATGGGGAAGAAAGAAATGAAACGAAATGGTCAGGTCACATTAATTTTGTATCCGAATGAATATCTACAAAAAAAATGTTGGAAATCAGTTGACAGGTAACGGAAATTCATAGAAATACGTCAAACTTTTGAATTTCCGAGCGAATAAACCTCCATCGAAGTTCATATAAAAATTTCTAATATAGCAATCGGAAATGTCCTCCTCCATCATCTGGCAGAATGACGATGGGCTCCCTTTTTTACGGGGGTCCTGTTTTTTTTTGTTGGTTATTGTATATATTTTGCCCGCCCTCAATGGATTCACCTTTGTTGTAGGGAGCAGGGATTTGAAAAGATACATTTATATATTGAACAATGGTCGGTACGAAGAATCACTAAAGAACAACTTCCTATTGACCCCGCAAATATTGGATTTGGAGCATTGTTGGCACTTTAAAAAGGGAAACCAAGTAAACCGGATGTTGCCGTCCGACCCATCCCCATGGCCGTTTCGTCCTTTTAGTTATTCTTGTCATGTTTTTCGACTATTACACATATAAAAGGTAGGTATCCTGCGGTAGGTGGATCGCTCTATGGACGCGCGTATATCCAGCGGGGGAGCATCTCTAGAGATATAGAAGGAGAATGCCTTACGTCAAACTTATAAGTGCAGGGATATAATAAAGGAATTGTAAGTCCTTTAGCAATAGAATCACACACAAAAAAAATCCTCTACGTGTGCTATGGGAGTGGAATAAATTGAGGTCCCGAAAAGGAAATTGGTTTCGTTCCTGTTGAAATATGATGGCGGGTAACCCATTACAAATTTTAATCCGTCAAGTGACATATCTCAACAATTTTGTTTTAAGGACCCTTGTCTGCCAAGGACATCTCCGGGTCCTTGGACTACAAACTTTTTTTTTATTTTTATTTTTTATTTTAACTTCAGGTCACTTAGAAGCCGATTCATCTTAACTGGAAAATGCTCCTTCGGGGATTTCTTAACGTGGTCCTGGATTCTTCATTTTTGTTTTTTATCTCTGTATTCCACTTCAAAAAAAAAGGAGACTGAAAAACCTCATGGCTGTAAAATTAAAATTCTAGAAATGTTTTGAAGTTGGCTGCTCAGATTGCCTCCTATTTCGATTATCCTTTCTCTGGATACGATTTCAGTAAAATCTATGAAGTTTTTTTTTTTATTTTATATTATATTTTTTTTATTTCTGCAATCCTTTGAGATTTTTGTCTTAATCAAACGCTCGCCTGAACTCCTTGGTCGTAAATCACTTTTAGGATGGCTACAGAATCATGTTTCAAGTCCCACTGGTGGTGGCCATTTATGTGATTGGGATTATGCTATGCGATTTTTGGTCCTCCTAGGGCTAGGATAACACTGTAGAATTATGGTGGGTGGTTTTATGCTTGTAAATATGCAGACAACATTCTTCTTTGTGGCATGAATTTATTAATAAAATGTATTCTTAAAAGGATTTAAGCTTTAAAAATATTTTTTTGCTGGTGGATTTAATGTTTCTTCGTGTAGACACTGTTTTTTTACTTTAATACGGAAATAATGTTGAATTTGTTTTAGAGATTTTAAAGTTTTATTCTGGCTACTCCGTGCGTATAGAGCAATTAAGCAGTGGATTTATGGGCTGAAGATAAATGACTGGAGAGAACTTAAATACCCTTTTATATATGTACTATTGTAGAAAAAGGAGTCTTTCAATTTCCATCTTATAATTGTGTTTCCTTGTTAGGAAAAATTGTGTGGAGGTCTCATATTATAGACACCAAACCCGTTTGAAAATTTGAGAGAAGAAAAAATGTGTTAGTCCTATATTTTGCGAGCTTTGACCTTTTTAAATTTAGCGTTGATGATTTACGATTTTGACCTTCTTTAGTGTCTAGGGATATATTTATAGCACGGAGACTTTTGCATCACTCAATGGAACTAAATAAAACTCTCTGGAGAATTACCCTCTTTAAGGGGTTGCTCTGATTTTTGATTTAAAAAAAAACGAAATTTTTTTTTTGCCTTTTTATATTTATTAATATGTGTAGAATACGTTCCTAAAATATTAGTACGAAATTTTTTTTCGTTAAAAAGTTATATGCAGTATTGTAAGTGCAAAAAAACTGATTTTCTGTCGGACGTTCAGCGCGTGGTAGTGCTACTGTTATAGTTTATATACATAGTACCTGATGTTATTGTTATTTACACGAATGTAAAATATACATACGCATTCGTGCAAATAACAACATCAGCCACTATATGTATATAGTAACGCAAACATACGTTTGAATTTACTTACATTATTTCGGTTAGTTCGGCTACAGTGAAACGTAAAAAAACTTTAAACGCGTTTTTCTCAAAATGCCATTTTTCAAAACGGTTCCAGCGATTCAAAAGAAACTATTTAATATATTGACTTACCACTTATGTCAATTTATCGAAAATGATGTTGTCGAGTTCGCCTGTGTAAATTTTTTTTTCAAAATCTTACTATTAGTATTTTATCCTCCCATTTTGGGCCAGAAAAGTTGCATTTTTACGTTTTTTCACTAAAATGTCCTTAAATTTTTTTTTTGATGCAATTTTTACTAATGTTGACATAAGCGAACTAAAGGACATAATTTTTAACAAAACCGTTTTTCACTTTTCTGGTTCTGACCAATGGGGACGGAGCTATCGATGGAACCGTTTTCCATGTTATTTTTGAGGTGTCAACTTCAGCGCGTGCTACATATTTATTTATGACGGCAAAAAAAAAAATAAAATTTTTTTTGTGATCTCTAAAAGTTATCTAATACTATGAAAAAATTTTGTATATAAAAATAATAAGGGTTTTCTGTAAAAAAAAATCCAAAAATAGTCAATTTTTTGCCTCAAAAATCAGAGCAACCCCTTAAAATTGGTATACTATTTACTCCCCGTTCAAGAAGGTATGGTGGATAAGGAATCTAGCTCGTATGAGCTAACGGCTAGAATCTACGTTCGTCCCACAGGCAGGCAACCATACAAATTTTTCAGCTCAGTTGGAGAGGAGGATGATAACTATCGACAGGCGACAAGATAATTAAGCTAGGCTCAACACGAATGTTATCTGATTCGAAAAAGAATACAAGATCTAACTTTCCAAAAATATTATTCACACCGCTCATTTGATACCTACAAACCACATGAAATTAAGGAATTCAGAAAACTGGATTCCCTAGAATTAAGGTTGGTATCATAGAGGTCAGAGGACCTCTATCGTCAAGAGTGCTGAACATATCTGGTGGGATGCAACAGCAAATTAAAAATAGGCAGTTATGGGCAAGGGAGACTTTAAAGGCGAGGATGTCAATGTCCAAATAGTTGGAAAAATTAGGAAGCGTTATTAAGCAACAGTTGTGAAGGTTACTACAGGCAAGTAGTATACCACCTCCACGAGCCTCCGAGTCAATATATCTATCCCTCTGAAAAACTTGGAAGGAGTTATCAGAAAGTTCGGCATTAAGAATCTCACTGTGTAACCATGTTTCTGTAAAAGCGAATAATATTAAAATCACTGGCCGAAGTCGACAGAAACACATCTTGGGTTTTGGATCTGATCGGATCTGATCTGGATTCCCCCACATTTGAACGTATAAAATTGTATTTATTGCTTGCTTGCTGCTTATCATGGTTTTTCGTACATTCTTCTCAGCTTTCATCTTCTCATCTTCAGACTCATTTCACCGGCTATGAATTATGTCTTAATTAAATTAAATTAAAATAAATTAACTGTGTCTAATTCTAGTACTTCTATTTTATTTTTATTTTCTTTCTCTCTTCCCTTTTGTAAATTTAAATTTAATTTTTATTTTAAGTTTAATTTTGTTTTTAATTTTATCAATATTATTTTCCTGTGTTACAGTACGAAATAAGGTGTAAATCTTGTGTACTTTCTTTTTTGATTAAAATAAATAAATAAATAAATAAATAAATAAATAAATAAATAAGTAAAATAAATAAATAAATAAATTTTGGTAACAGACAGAAAGCGTCTTACGTTTTTCGAAACCTGTAAAGTGTGTGGAAACAAAACACTTTGAAAAGGCACCAGGAGGCCAGAACGTGGGGTCTAAAAGCTTTTCAGCGGTATTGGGCGGTGCAGTCAGGACGAAAGATGCAACCGGTTTGGAAATATTGCTGATCTGTACCAGGATTAATAGCTTTTCCCCTTAGGTATTCTTTAATTGCCTCGCACGTAGGCGAGAAACTCGAAATGAAAATATTTCTAGGTGTGGGTACCGCATGCCTGGTGGGGTCTGAGGAACCCCACTTGGTACAAAACCTGTCATATCTTTCTAAATGCAAGGTTAGGTGAACTGTCGCTCTTGGTAGCTTCCTTTTATGAACTAGCCGTGAAAACAATCCCCTTTTCGCAGTCCGGCACTGGCTCCTTTGTGAGAAGGACGCGCGTAAAGGGATTTGGGGTCTGGTAGGCCCCACCAGGCATTGGACGTGAGTTTTTTTGATTTTTTTGCTGATAATAATAATTGTTTATACTTATAAATGACATAATACCATAATATTTACTTTTATACATACATATATGTATAGTGGCGACAACATACGAAAAACTACTTCAACCAAAAGTATACTTTCAGCAGGCGTTGAATTTAATTCAGCAATCGCTGAATTTTTGTTTTTTCCTTTCTTTTTATGTCAAACTTAAATTTAAAGTTAGTTTTGTTTCTGAATTCATCGAATAAAGATTGTAATAACATTCCCCCGCAAGTTTTCTTTACCCTTAACCGGAGAATACTTTAATTACTTTAGGTACAGCGAACATATAGTTATAGGTAATTTCACTGTTTATAAATTCAAGATTAAATTCTGTGTTATTGCTTAAATATTTTTATGACTCTGGTTGGTTAGTTGCTTTTAGACCACCTTAGCTGCTTTGATATAAAATGTACATACATATATGCTGACAATTTCAAATATTTATATTGGTTTAGACAAAATGAGTAGACCACTCACAGAAAAGGAAATAGCTACAGCTTTAGAGCTTGAAGTTGAAGAAAATGATGTTGTTTTTGCAAACAGTGTAGATGAATATGACCATGTGAGTAACCATGAAGATTCTGACGAGGAAAATATTCATGAATTGCAAGAATCTGCTGAAGCGCAAGAAACTGATGGTTCAGATTCAGAAATGGTGGAACCACTCATTAATCTGACTTCGAGAGGAATCTATAAGGGCAAGGATGGCACGGTTTGGCGAAAATTTCCCCCAAATACCCGCATTCGCACTAGGTCTGAAAATATTGTCAGCGGAGTACCAGGAGTTCAACTTCGTTCTTTCAACTTTTTGTAACCGAACATATGCTAAATGAGATACTGATCCACACTAACCGCAAAGTGAGAATGGCTAGAATGAACCAGAGTGGTTCTAATGAATATGCTTATTCAGAAACAGATATAGCCGAGCTGAAGGCAGTGATTGGATTGCTTTTTCTCGCAGGAATTTCCAAATCTGGAAGACAAAACTTGCAAGACCTTTGGTCAGATGACGGAACTGGTATCGAAATCTTCCGTTTGACGATGAGCTTGAGAAGATTTACGTTTATAGTAAATTGCCTGAGATTCGATGATGCCGACAGCCGTGAAGAAAGAAAAGCTCTGGACAAATTAGCACCAATCAGGCAAATTTTTGAGGACTTCATTGATAATTGCAAGAGCCATTACACTCCTTATGAAAACCTGACCATAGACGAAGAACTGGTAGCATTTCGCGGCCGATGCAGCTTCCGCCAATATATACCAAGTAAACCGGCGAAGTATGGCTTAAAAATTATTGCTCTGGTTGATGCCATGACATACTACTCCTTGAACATGGAAATATATCTGGGAGTACAGCCAGATAGGCCGTACACAGTAAGTAACAAGCCACACGATGTTGTAGATCGCTTGGTGCAACCTATATCTCAAACTGGGCGAAATGTCACTATGGATAATTGGTTTACTAGCTATCCTACAATACAACATCTCTTGGACAATCACAAATTGACTGCTGTGGGTACCTTGAAGTCCAACAAAACTTGCATTCCTCAGAATTTCAAAAACGTCGAGAAATCAACACTACACTCTTTGGATTTCAGAAAGACTTGACAATTTTGTCATACGTCCCAAAGCGTAACAAAAATGTTTTCCTGCTTTCCTCTCCTGATGGCAAAATTGATCCTGAAACAGGAGACCAGCAAAAGCCGGAAATAATAACATTTTATAATATGACCAAAAGCGGGGTCGACACCGTAGACAAACTGATACGCACCTATGATGTGTCCAGAAACTCACAGAGATGGCCACTTACGGTTTTTTTTGGATCCTCAATACAGCGGCTGTAAATGCAAAAATAATTCATATGCTGAATACACCAGACTCAACTTCCACGAGAAGAAGATTTCTGAAAAACTTGGGCTTGGCACTGATACGCCCCCATTTAACCGAAAGGAAAACCAAGCAACGCATTTCTGTGAATCTCCGCAAACGAATTGGGGCCTGGCTTGGTAAAGAAGAAGCACCACCAAGCAAGAAATCGTATTATGGTGTAAAGAGTCGTTGTTACTTATGCTCGAGAATCAAAGATCGCAAATCAAAACTTATCTGTGTCATCTGTAGCGGCCACATTTGCATGGAACATACAAATCTTGTGTGTGATACTTGCTTCCAAAGAGATGGCCGAGAACTTGATGAAGAGTGATTCCTTTTTGTATGCACAAGATAAATATAGCCTTAAGTGCCTTAAAAGTAATTGGCGATAAATAACCCAATGGAGGATAAAACTCCAATGGAGGTTAATTTTTGTTTGACATTTTTAAGAGTTTTTGTATAATTTAATAAAAATACTAATTTACTAAAACTATTTTTTTATCTTTTTCTTAATAATGTAGATTAATAGTATTTCAACCGAATCATAGCAAAAAAATAAGTTTTATATCATTTTCTGAGATAAAATATTATTTGAAATGGGGGGTCTGTCAGACCCCACCAGGCATGCGGTGTGATTTTCATCCACCAGGCATGCGAAGGGTTAAATTGGCGCAGTTTACCGAAGACTCAATATCCCCAGTGAACGACGGTCCAACGATACTAACAGAAGAGGTTGATGCCGCATCCAGTTCTGGGATATAGTTTGAGCCCATTGAGAGGAGGGGCGGAGACAGACGAACTAGTAGAGGGGTTCCCAGTGTCAGCATCCGTAAAGTTGACTTTAAGGCTGCGTCTGAGTTTATCATGCTTTCTACGGGTTTTCGGGTGGTCAGGGCCCTTTTCAAATATTATGGCCAGGTCATTCAGGGCTGTGAAGTTTCGAGTAGCTGTATCACCCTCCGTTAGAGACAAAGCTGTGAGGCATGGTGCAGAAAAAAGCTGCCTGCGGTGCGTTACCAGGTATTTCCGCCGCTGAGGGGGAGTTTATTCTATCGCTGACGCTTTCAAATTTTAGCGATAGAGAACTCAGGGCATTGTGATTTTTCACCACTGCTATTGACAGCGATTCAATATCAGCCCCAACACGCACGGATTCAGGGCGTGTAAGCGATC